>OY757022.1:119625423-120173522 GCA_963580285.1 Lucinisca nassula | reverse complement strand
ATATGCACATGATAACACTGGTCAGGTAACCTTTCACACCTAATCGTTTAATTGGTATCACTTACATGTACACTGGCCATCAAATCTTAAAGTGAGATAATTTGGAACAATAAACAGTGGGATTAGCGGTAAACCATCAAACAGGCAACAATCTATTGCTAAAAAAAGTGTCTAAAATATCCATTCTTTAAACAGGCATGACGTTGTTATATTTTGGTAATTTGATTTGAGGTTTAACGTTCCCGTCAACACTGTAAAGGTGATTTTTGAGACGTTGCTTCCAATGCTGTAGGTCTTTTACCCGACATTGAGATGAACAGACTCAATAAAACAGTCTGCTATTTTCGTTTATTTGGTGTATTCTTTGCTTACGGAGGATCTAACTATTCAGAACTTATTTATCCCTGCTCACCCTTGCATGCCCCTAGTTAAAGGGGAAAGCAGACTTAACTGGGGATATATTTTTTTCCCAATCTCTGCTCCAGAACATACATGTACATTGTGGTTTCTTATTACAACCACCTCAATAGCATGGTTCTATTGAGTTTCCACACTGTACAAGTTTGGATTGAAGTCATGAAAGAGGCAGTTAGGGAAACATGCAAATATGATGTAGTGCACACATGTGTGTGGAAATGTTATTTATGTTTTTTGTGCAATCAAGATCAGGAACTTAACTTTTCAAAATGAAGGATTTTGGACTCATGTTTTCAGAACCATCTATCTATCTATCTATCTATCTATCTATCTATCTATCTATCTATCTATCTATCTATCTATCTATCTATCTATCTATCTATCTATCTATCTATCTATCTATCTATCTATCTATCTATCTATCTATCTATCTATTATGTTCAGCTTTAAGACAAAGTAATACAGATACAAATGGCACAAGGACTGCGATTTGAAAAGACTATATAAAATAGTTTCTGCTGGTGCTAATTGCTGGATGTTTAATTTGCAGCATTAAGCCGTTAAAAGAAACTTTCTGATATCCGTTTACTCTGTCATTTCATCTTGATCTTTTGAACTTTTACATTTATCTTCAATGTATATATGGTACAATAACAGTAATAAAGCAACCTTCACTAGAACAGCAAGTCCAAAAGGCTGACCTTTTGTAAAAGGCAAACACATACCGGTACACAGGATGTCCAATCAAAATACTTTGTTCTGACTGAAGAACACCCTTTTTTGTAACAGTTAGGACAATATGGATGAAAACTAAGCATTATTTATTATAATTTTAAAATTATTTGTTTACAATGTTTTCAAGTACAATTATACAACAAAAGCAAAACAATATAACAAAAAATAAGTGCGGTGTGTAGCATAGTATAGAAGGTGAGAAAAAAATAAAAATAAAAAATAAAATAATTTTCCTACCTACCTACCCTATTTTTGAAAACCATGTCATAAGAACCACACATATAGTTTGTTTTGGCCTAAGAATCTAGATTTACATCGGTAAACAGTATAGGTATGAATTTCATATTTGTGGATTTTATCAATGTGTAAACTCCGGCAAAACACTCACAAACTGCATGATGCTGGAAGGGCTTCAAGCTAAGTTTGTGAGTGATTTGTCAGAGTTTACACATCGATAAAATCCACAAAAATGATAATTCGTTCCTTATAATTCCATATAATTCCAACTACGTCAACTAAATATTAAAAATGCCACAAAAATGGTAATTTTTTAGGAATTATTTAGAAAGCATAAGAATGAACTTACCAATGGCTACGGCGGTATGATTATTCATTTAGAAGCTGCCATCTATGAAAGAAATCCAAGCGAACAAAATGTCAAGCCTATAAAGTCAGTTTATTTGTCTTCTTACATTTACTTTTTCAAAAGTTTTCCATCTGTTAATTGAAAGCTGTTGATGTTGTTTATGTACAATGACATAACACGCGGTTTCTTAAAGTGCTCTTTGACGTCACGTTATATTACTACCTGTGGCTGTGTGAAATAGCTCTGAGATTCTTGCTCATGGAATTTATCAAAGTATAAAACTTTTATTTCAACCAATCAAATTGCTCGAAGTGTATATAATGATGGAGAATTGGAATTATAGTGAGATAAGAATTTCTATACACAGTTCAAATGTACAATATTCTTATCTGTTACATGCAAGGTAGTGTTATCTTACCTGAGTGTTTTATTTTATATGACTCATTTCTTTTGTAGATCAGGGACAGAAAATTCTATTACCACATGAGCATAAAAGGACATTCACAAGTGTGTGGATTGAATTCCTTCGCTCTAAGGTAAAAAACAATGACTGTGCAGTGAAATATCCTTAGATTGCTGCTTGTGATAACACGGCTTTTGGATATAACAATACATCACAACCGCTTTTAACACTATTAATGGCGCTGTGGTGCAGTGGAAAAGCATCAGATTTGATATCGAAAGGTAGCCGGTTCGATCCTGGAAAGCGCCAAGTGTTGTTTCCTTGAGCAAGAGACTTTATCCACATTGCTTAGTACTGGTTCCTACCCAGGAATAGAGGGCCACATGGAAGATTATTACTGGTACTAAATGTGTTACCCTCTACAGATAAGGTTGATTATTATTAAACCGTGTTTGTTAAACAACCGTGTTATATCCTAACAAAAATGTATAGATTATATAGAAAAATGACCGTTTATGGTCATTTTTCTATATAATCTATACATTTTTTTGGATCCATCTTGAAAACGTGTTATATCCATAACTGTGTTATAATGAACCGTGTTATAATGAGGTTGTGGTGTATCTGCCATGCCACACAAAGTTTTTTAACAGGCACTATATTACTTTATACAGTAAAATTCCTATATCAAGACCACATTTGGGACCCTCAAAATGGTCTT
The DNA here is from genome assembly GCA_963580285.1 of Lucinisca nassula. Classification (NCBI taxonomy): domain Eukaryota; kingdom Metazoa; phylum Mollusca; class Bivalvia; order Lucinida; family Lucinidae; genus Lucinisca; species Lucinisca nassula. Next base: position 120,170,660 of record OY757022.1, on the reverse strand, counting down.
TAAGACCGCTTTTGGACAGCTCAAAAGAATCTAAGATGGTCTTTTCGAGAGGACCGCGGATGTAGGAAACACAATGAAAAAGAACTGAAACCTTCCATATATGTTTGTAAAAGAAGAATTATGCCCCCTCCTCACCGAAGGGGATGGGGTCATTGTTTTTTGGTGATCCTGCTGGCATATGCATTATCTGTTGGCGTGACACTTTGTGTGCAAGATATATCATAAACTACCTGGTGGAATTTTATCAAATTTGCTTGGATATAACATTGGGACAGGATGAAGAACTGGTTAGGTTTTGGCGACCTTGACCTTATTTTCAAGGTCACAGCCATGCTAAATAGGTTAAATCAGGCCAAACTTGGGTTGTGTGCAGTATTTGGTGGATTTTAATCAAATTTGCATGGATATAACATTTGGTCAGGATGAAGAACTGATTAGGTTTTCATGACCTTGACCTTATTTTCAAGGTCACAGTGGTGCTGTTAAATTAAGCTTGTTTTGAAAGGTGTATTTGGTGGGGAACATATTTTTTTCTCAGAAAACAAATATAGTTAGTCTTAATTTTGGCTCGTCTTAACCCTTATCCTGCTGGTCACGGCAACCCCTATCTTTGAAAACAGTGTAGATCCAGATCAGATGGCTTCTGAAGAAGCCATCTGATCAGGATCTACACTGTTTGACATTCAGTTTATGAATTTGTAGAGATATATTACATCAAGTAATCTGATTGGTTCAAAATTATAAATGGGTGTGGCTAAATTGAATATTCAGCAGGATAAGGGTTTATACCCTAATTTTACTATATGTGCATGTATTTCATTCTAGACAGAACAGTCATTTCTATGCTCCCAACAGTAGTATTATTTATCATATGACGTCGCGTCTGAGAGTGTAATAACGTCATGTAATATTTTCGATAATCCATTAGTGGATTAAATATGCAAATTAGCTAGATACGTCCCGTAACGTTACATGTACGACGTCCTTAACGACGTCACATTTACTAACGGAATATTGACATTTTGTAAACATTCGTGAATAAAATGCGTTTTAAATATCATATGATAAATAGAATCTTGCATTAGCGCACATGTATTATTGAATTTATTAAACTCTTTGAAAAAAAGGAATAAAATGCTCGGCAAAGCCTCACATTTATCCCTTTTCCTCAACTCGTTTAATAAATTCAATAATACATGAACACTCATGTAAATTCCTCTATTTATCACATTATGTCACTGTTATTTAGTGCTTAGAGGATCTAAGCCTGCCCAGGCAAAGCGGTGCAAGAAGGTCCGTCCCTGCTAACAAACCCTACTGGTTTCATTGGATGACAGGGCTTGAGATGTCATTTCATCTCAATGTCGGGTAAAAGTCCCACAAAATTGGAAGCAACGTCTCCAAAATGACCTTTACAGTGTTGACGGGGACGTTAAACCTCAACTCAAACAAAAACACTGTTATTTAGTGACCTGATGATTGACATAAAATATATCTAAGACAGTGTGACCTGTATTTAATGGTTCAATGATTTTTGCCTTAAAACTCCAACTTTTTGATGGAGAAATCATGTCATACCTTGGATATAACTTCCATGCAACCAGATGCTTGACCTCAAAATATATCTAGGTCAGTTTGACCTGTAATTCATGGTTTAGTGATTTTGCCATGTATCTTGTATACTATTGGATGGAGAAACTTCATACCTGGATTATCATTTCCATGTGACCGGATAAATGACATAGAAATATATCTAGGTCAGTGTGACCTATATTTCATGGTTCAGTAATTGTGCCATATATTTCGAATACTATTTCATGGAGAAGCTTTGTTTGTTTGATTTTAGGTTTAACGTCCCCGTCAACACTGCATAGGTCATTTTGGAGACGTTGCTTCCAATTTTGTGGGACTTTTACCCGACATTGAGATGAAATGACATCTCAAGCCCTGTCACCTAATAATAGGATTTATAAGCATGGATGGTCCGACTCGCACCGCTTTACCTGGGCAGGCTTAGATCCTCTAAGCGGTTTACCAGTACTCATCTGCGGTCGGTTTCAGCTCTGCGTGGAAGCATCATGCAGCCCATTTATTTCTTCAATCCCCAATGGGCGGGGGCTGTCATGGAGAAGCTGCATACCTGGAATATATTTTTCATGTGACCAGATGATTGACTTAAAAATATATCTAGGTCAGTGTGACTTATTTTCATGGTCCAATGATTTTGCCTTATAACTTGGACACTATTTCCTGTAGAAATGTCATACTTGGAACATATGCTCCAGGTGACCTGATGACCTCAAAATATATCTAGGTCAGTGTGACCTATATTTCATGGTTCAGTAATTATATCTTACATCTTTGAAGGTGTGAAACAGGGGAGCCATGCTGTCGTGCGACAGCTTTGTTTAACATGTGGCTACACAAGGACAGTGCACATGGAAAACCTGTTTACTGTACATGAGGAAGCTGTATTGTAAAGGTCAATAGAGTGACTGACCACTGTTTTTGTTTGATTTGAGGTTTAACGTCCCCGTCAACACTGTAAAGATCATTTTGGAGACGTTGCTCCAATTTTGTGGGACTTTTACCCGACATTGAGATGAAATGACATCTCAAGCCCTGTCGCCCAATAAAACCAATAGGGTTTATTAGCATGGACGGTCCGACTTGCACCGCGGCTCCTGGACAGGCTTAGATCCTCTAAGCGGTTTACTAGTACCAGTGTGCGGGCCGGATTCAGCTCTGTGTGGAAGCATCATGCAGCCCATATATTTCTTCAAGCCCCTATGGGCGGGGGCGGAAGTGTAAAGGTCAATAGAGTGACTGACCACTGTAAGATGATAGGGAAGTTCATTAAAGGAAAATTGGAAAAGAAATTTCAATTGATTGCAGAAATGCCAAAAGTTGAATATGTGGGCTTTTCCTTTGGTGTTCAATATACAATGTATTTAATAGCATCTTTGCCATATTAAGTGGAATGGGTACACCTGGCCGATTTTGCCACCATTTTTCAAAGGGAGACAACTTTTGGGACTTCCTGTTCGCTTTTCCATAAGCCCTGTCCCACTGAAAAAGGGGTCTACTCTTAAAGAAAAGAATTTGCTCCTCAGGAGCAAATTCTTTTCTTTAAGAGTTGACCCCTATTGACATGGGAGACAAAATACTTTTGCAGGAGTTGCCTCCCCTGAAGATGTTCCCATTCCCCTTAAACGATCGAAGTTTTGATGATACACTACCTCACACCATCATTAGTTTTGGACAGCTGGACTCTGATGTTAATTATTATGTCTTGCAGTTGCCGACAAGTTTGTATAGAAAAGTCCTTGTGATATTACACGAGAAAGTGATGCCCTATATGACCAGTCCACTGATGTTAGCTGACTTTCTTACGGATTCTTATAATATAGGTAAGACTATAGTGAGCCGGCTTCGGTGGCTCAGTTGGAGGCGCGTCTGACTTGTAATCAGGAGGACGTGGGTTTGACTCCGCCACATTCTTTCATGGAGATTGATCATGAAATCTTTTCTACGGTCTTTCTCTCCCTTCTGCTGATTCAAGGAGGGCAGTTGTCAGTTTCTGGCGAAAGAATGTGCACTGTACTGGTTAACCGCTTACATATAAGCCTGCCCAGGAAAGTGTTGATAGGTAAACTGACCGGTGTAACGGTCAGTTTCTTCCCCCGGCCTGGTTCTTCCCTGGGGAAGAACTGGGCCGGCCCGGGGGAGGAAACTGACTAGTCAGTTTCTTCCCCACCCGGTCAGTTTCTTCCCAACCTGAATTTTTTTCAGAACCATAGTCAACGAATAATTTTCAGCTCAGAATTTGTTGTAAATGAGGAAAGAGACCATTCTGAATAAGTTCTGAGTCCCTTTAGCTTGAATGACAAAATTTGCTCTATACTACACCATTCATGGAGATACAATAAAATATGCATCCCAATTCAAGCATCTTTGATGAATTTTCATTGCTTTTTAAGACATAAATTAGTATTAACTAAACAGATATAATAAGCCACAAATGTTAGACGCTCAAATATAAATAGAATTTGGAGACGTGGGGTTGGGAAGAACTGGGCCTGCCCCACCCCAGAATTTTCTGTCTACTAATAATTCTTGTGATAAATTTCCTTTGCTTTTTAGGACAAAAAATGGTATAACCTAAAAAGATATAATAAGCAACAAATGTTTGGAGCTCAAATCTAAATACAGTTTGGAGACTGGGGGTAGGGAAGAACTGGGCCGGCCCGTTTCTTCCCCACCCTAGATTTTTCTGTTAACAAAAAATTCTTGTGATAAATTGTTTCCGGTTTTTAAGACAAAAATTGGTATAAACTAAAAAGCTATAATAAGCAACAAATGTTTGGAGCTCAAATCTAATTAGAATTTGGAGACTGGGGGTGGGGAAGAACTGGGCCGGCCCGTTTCTTCCCCACCCCAGATTTTTCTGTTTACAAAAAATTCTTGTGATAAATTTTCTTCACTTTTTAAGACATCAATTGGTATAAACTAAAAAGATATAATAAGCAACAAATGTTTGGAGCTCAAATCTAAATAGAATTTGGAGACTGGGGGTGGGGAAGAACTGGGCCGGCCCATTTCTTCCCCACCCCAGATTTTTCTGTTTACAAAAAATTCTTGTGATAAATTTTCTTCACTTTTTAAGACATCAATTGGTATAAACTAAAAAGATATAATAAGCAACAAATGTTTGGAGCTCAAATCTAAATAGAATTTGGAGACTGGGGGTGGGGAAGAACTGGGCCGGCCCATTTCTTCCCCACCCCAGATTTTCTGTTTACAAAAAATTCTTGTGATAAATTTTCTTCGCTTTTTAAGACAAAAGTTTGTATAAAGTAAAAAGATATAATAAGCCACAATGTTTGGAGCTCAAATCTAATTAGAATTTGGAGACTGGGGGTGGGGAAGAACCGGGCCGGCCCATTTCTTCCCCAGATTTCTCCAGGCCGGCCCAGTTCTTCCCCACCCCCCAGTCTCTGAATTCTATTGAAATTTAGGGCCGAACATTTGTTGCTTATTATAGCTCTGTAGTTAATACCAGTTTATGTCTTTAAAAGTGAAGAACATTTATCAAAATAATTTTTAGTGAACAGAAAAATCTGGGGTGGGGAAGAAATGGGCCGGCCCAGTTCTTCCCTACCCCCACTTTCCAAATTATATTTAGATTGGAGCACTAAAGGGTTGTTGCTTATTATATCTGTTTAGTTAATACCAATTAATGTCATAAAAAGCTAAGAAAATTAATCATAAATACTGGAATTGGGATGAAAATTTCCTTGGATCTCCATATATTGTATGGCATAGAGAAAATTTTGCCATTCAAGCTGTAAAGACCCAAACTAATTCAGAATGGTTTCTTTTTGAATTTTTAACAATTTATGAGTCATAAATTACTCGTTCTCTATGGTTCTAAAAATATTTCAGGTGGGGAAGAAACAGACTGGGTGGGGAAGAAACTGACTAGTCAATTTCTTCCCCGTCTTCCCCGGGGAAGAAAAGGGCCGGCCAAGTTCTTCCCTGGGGAAGAAACTGACTGGGGGGAAGAACCAGCCTGTTACACCGGCTCAAAAAAAGACCTAAATAGTGTTGACTGGGCCGTTAAACTCCAATACAAACCAAAAGAACATACAAAAGACTATAGTGAACACTTCAGGGTAATGGATAACTTTCAGGTGAGGCAACTCCTTCAAAAGTACTTTTGTCTCCCATGTCAATAGGGGTCAACTCTTAAAGGAAAGAATTTGCTCCTAAGGAGCAAATTCTTTCCCTTAAGAGTAGACCCCTTTTTCAGTGGGACAGGGCTTATAGAAAAGCGAACAGGAAGTCACAAAAGTTGTCTCCTCTTGAAAAATGGAGTAAAAATCTGCCAGGCATTCCCATTCCCCTTAAGACAGTTTATAATAGATTGGGGTGAATGGTGGTTTCGCATACAGAGCTGAAACTGCCTGATCAAACTGCTTAGAAGGTCTAAGCCTGCTTAGGCATTGGTGCGAGTCAGACCATCCCAGCTTATAAACCCTTCTTTGGGCTGTAGGGCTTGAGATGCCATCTCATCTCAATGTTGAGTAAAAGTCCCACAAAATTGGAAGCAACATCTCCAAAATGACCCAAATAATTTTGACAGGGACATTTAACATCAATACAACAACTACACTGTTCGTTATTACTCAGTTTAGATATATGTGACCAGCCATGAGATTTTGGGTCCAAATGTGGTCCATGACCGAAAATGAGTTTTTGCCATTTTCTGATAGCTTTATAATACTGAAGTGCAGATGTGAAATTTCAGATGAAAACATCGAGCGGTATACGAGATATGGGTCTTTATAGACTGACACTGAATATGCGAAAATTGTATTTTCAGTCATTTTAGATGTATATTTGCTAGTGTGTGTGTTTGTGTGTGTATGTGTGTGAATTCGGGTTTAACGTCGCTTTCAACAATTTTTCAGTCATATCACGACGGTGTCTGGTTGCGACAGGGAGCTCAATGCTCACTTTTATAGTGCTGCCTTACTGAAGTATCATGTCCCAGACACATAACATGATACCACACCCACTCACATTATCCTGACACTGGGTTGACCAGTCCTAGCTCTACCCCGTAAATCTGAGTGCCAAGCGAGGAGCAGCTAGTACCATTTTTAACGACTTTGGTATGTCGCAGCCCGAAACCAACCCGTGACCTCCCGTTCCCCGGAGCGGACAACTTACCAACTGAGCTATCGGGGCCGGTATATATTTGCTAGTGATTCTTGACTTCAAAGCCTCATTAAGCATTCAGAGAAAACAAAATATCAGCAAATCATGCTTTCACACAATTATTTATTCGCCCAGTAGCAATCATTCGTTACATATTTGTGGGGAAGAATTCTGTTGCCATGGCAACAAATTTAAAATCCTTAAATTTTTTGAACACAATACTCTTGTAGAACTGGACATATATTTTCTCATTAAATCTAAATCAAAGTGATGAAAAAGTGCATTACTAAATCCAGTTAAAGATCATGTAAAAATAATCATTTCAACCATTGTCAGAGAGATCAGCTTTGCTGGGATCCAGAATTGCCCACCTACTTACATTATATGTGTGTATGTCACCAACATCAATTTGTTTGAATGCTACATTCATCTAAATAGCCAAGGATTGGAGATAGACTGGCTACATTGTGCCTACCTGGCGTAACATGAACACAACTTTGTAAAACGCCAAGGGGCAAAGCAGTTATAGTGAGATTGTTTTGCATATAAAATAGTAGTGGAGGCAATGATCAGGAATCGATACAATTAACCCACAGCTCCCATCTGAGACACCCATCACGAAAACACGCCTGTATAATTTTTACCTCCTCGAACCCCACTTTTATCTATTTTTCTTATTTCTGCTCTAAAATATAGATTGTGGGTACTCATTAGAACCGCCCACAATCTATATTTTGAGCAGAAATAAGAAAAATATCACAATTTTTCATCTTAAAATTTTCATTTTTTCGGCGATAATGGTTACAATGTATTTATATAGGCGTGTTTCCGTAATGAAAGGGAAACCCTAGATCAGAATCAGAATTGTTACTGGTGACACGTCAAATGACATTCATACACAAGGGCTTGATAGGTCAGTTATTCTCAATGGTGGGTAAAAGTCCCATAAAATTGGTAACAATGTTTCCAAAATGACACAGATGGTGTTGACAACGTTATATAACACATACACAAACAAACAAGCAAAAGCTTTATACAAAGAATTTGGGGTTATAAGGGTATCTGTTATTTTAACTAACATAATTATGGATACTTGGAAGAACTGCCTCAGTGAGGTATTTCTATTAGGCGCAATACAATCTTGCTATGTAGCGCAGATAATACCAAAATTTCGACAGAATAATGTCTTTCTGTGGGACAGTTAGGAGGACATTATCTCACATGGGCCTATCAATTAAATATAATGAGGTATAACTTTGCCATAAAATCAAGTCAGTTATTACATTCCATACATGTAGATGTTGTTGACTATTGTAAGGGCACCACCTGTCGAGAGGGTTGCACGGCTATAATAAATATGTGGGCTCTACCAGGGTCATAGACAATTCCTAGTAAAAGTGAATACCGCCAGCTATTATTTAAAATTATAACTTTAATTATCTTTCTCTTTGAACAATAAAAATCTCTCATTTTCGGAGTAAAATTACATTGCAATATTTGACGCAGGCAAATACAGTAATACTTTATGGTGCTTATAAACTAACATCACCAAACATGACAATGCAGAATACACTAATACCAATCAAAACATGCAGTTGCACCTGTATTCGCAGTTCCAGCAACAGAAACAAACACATGAATATAGAGTCAAAACATTTATTTCGTATTTTATCATTAAAAATGACGATAATTCAGATGACTTTAAATGATACTTGACTTGCAGTTATTGAATTGATTCATATACTTAAACTGGTGTTGTTTTCCCTCGCCCGTCAGGGCTTGTAGAAACATACGAGGATGCGTGGTGTAGAAGCTGAAACAACCGAACATTTCAGTACTGGTAAATAAATTAAACGCGTACTGAATGTAGTTCTTTACACTACTACCTACATCAGCGAAACCTAGTACCTAGTCCTAATTGCGTTTGTGGCTCGATAGAAGACAACAAACATTATCTTTTAGTTTGCCATCGGTATGCCAATGCCAGAATGGAGATGTTAAACATAGTTAACAGATACTCAAACATCATATCAGTTGACATTCTTTTGTTTGGAAATATGGACTTTCCTGTTCGTGTAAACGAAGAAATTTTCAAGGCTGTTCATGCTTATAATCGTAGGACGAAGCGGTTTACGTCATGAGTACTACTGTCTATGAGCCTATCATATTGCGTGCAGCACTTCACTTCTCTCTCTCTCTCTCTCTCTCTCTCTCTCTCTCTCTCTCTTTGATATCATTCAAGCGTATATGTATCCAGTAATGTAATTTATTACTTTCAGATTATCGGAAACGGATATACCTGCTCCTTTATTGCAGGAGATGATTAGTATAAGCATTTATGCTTGTTTTCAAATCCTGTGGAACTTTTTTTTTCGTACAACGTGTAATTGTATTCTTGTAATTCAAAAGAAGTTAATAAATAGTGTTTACACCAAATTAAACGCTATTTTTTCTAAATTGTAAGATAAATGGTAACACAGGCAGTATCATTTTTTTTGGGGGGGGGGGGATTTTATGGTCCTTTCAGTCAAGATTATTTCACATATCGAGGCGATCGTTAATCAATGGTGGGCGAAAACTGGAGTGCCCGGAGCAAAAAAAAAAACTGGCCACCTGTTGCAGAGCTTGGTGTCTCAATGTGACCACAGCCAGTTTCGAACTCAGTACCATATTTACTTTATGTTATATACGTGTAAGACTAAATCTCGATTTTAAAATCTATTAGCCTGGAGTCTTCATTCTTGTAGTCGTAGATAAGATTGACTAGGCGGAGCTATCGTTTGTACCTGCCTTAGGAATATTCCATTAACAAAAAGGTAAACCAAGTCACCCGAGTGTGTGAATTCAACTGTAACACAAGCATAGCTGTTGGGTATATGACCATTTCGTCCGCTTGTACAAAGCGTGCTAAAGAAACTCTACCGAATCTTCTGGTGGAGTCGGCGAATTTGACATATATTGACAACACCCGAATAGCTCCGCCTAGTCAATCTTATCTGCGACAACTATACCAACCTACAATTCTCAATACATCCAACTTATGCGAGTATAGAATTCAAAGTAACTGTTTGTGCAACCCTTGAATTGAAAGTGGTGCATATACGTGTACATATGTATGATGTTCCAAGTGATAGGTGCCTAGTAACAATTATTAAAGTGTCTTGCCAAAGGACACGACATTTCCGCACCTCAGGAGCAGATTCCTTCCTTTAAGAAATCAACATATTATTTATTATTTGATTACACCAAAGGCTGTCATGAACTTATCTGTAGGCATTCTTGAAGGTGCTGATTTTGACATTATGTGGTCTTACATGGTGCTTGGATTGATGGGCCTATTGCATGCTAATCAGGAATTAAACCTGGATAGAAGTGGCTCAAAATGAGGGGCATACTCGTGTGCTATTCAGTTAACAAATGATTTGATATAAAGGAGGCAAATTAGATTTGAAAGATTTCCCTACATGTGTCCTGTAATGCCAAAATGTATTTTGGAGATCTGCTGTTGTTGCCATCATGGACCCTTTGTATAAAACCTTCTGAATCAAGGATCTATTGAAACCGAACCGTGAGCAAATGCATCACAGTTGATCAGGAGAACGTGGGTTCAATCACTGCCGGGTTCAGCGACATTCTTGTGGTTCGATTGGTCATGAAATCTTGTCTACGGCTATTCTCTCCCTTCCGCTTATTCAAGAAGGGCAGTTGTCAATTTCTGGCGAAAGAATATGCTCTGTACTAGTTAACAGCTTACGTATTGGGCTACCCAGGAAAAATGTGGATTGGTGAACTGTCCGGCCTAAAAAATGAACTATCTTAGTTAGTGTTAACTGGGCCATTTAACTTTAATACAAACAAACAAACGAGTATCAGAGATATCCTATTTGCGCACATTGAACTTTTTGTGACCATGTATAAGGTGTTCAAGGCATGCAATAATTATTCTCGCAACAATCCTTCAAAATTCATATTTAAAAAAAAAAAAAGGCTGAAAAAAAATTGGGGACCATGACCGGACTCGAACTTAACGATCCCTTTTCCGGAGTCGCGGTGCTCTGCAGACTGCGATACTGGGCGCTGTAACAATAATGACGATTTATAACTATTGCTACTACTGCATGGCCAATTATCGGTCAAAATTCTTCCAAGTTTGAAAAAAAGAAACGTCTTTTTTATTTTTTGCTTATACAAATGCAAATTTTATATTTACAAAACAAAAGGCTCTTGTTTAAAGTATTATTAGCAAGGTGCGCCATAAATTAGCTACGTCAACGATGACGTCGCGATTTATTCACGTTTTCTCGGAATGACGTAATGACCCATTTGGGCACAAAGTCTCATGACGCGTCACATATCATGGTTTATGGATGGATTCCAACTATGTATAGATTATAGAGAAAAATGATCATTAATGACAGAAAAATAACAATAAATTGTCATTTTTTTGTAGAATTCATTCATATTTTGTTTGGTTGTCTATACTACACCACAACCTCATTATAAAATGGTTGGTTATAACGGGGTTTTGGATATAACAGGGTTTCAAGATGGATCCCAAAAATGTATAGATTATATAGAAAAATGACCATAAATGATCATTTTTCTACATAATCTATACATTTTTGTTTGGATATAACACAGTTGTTTAACTTTCATGGTGCTTTGGACCCTATTGATAGTGAAGAGGTTGTGGTGTATTATGGTTTCTGCTTTGGACCCCAGCAATAGTTATAAGGAGGTTATAGTGTATTTGTTTTTCTTGTAGGTGGTGCTATCAGTCTTCTAGCATTAAATGGTCTTTTCATCCTAGTACACAGATATAACTTGTGAGTACATCTTAATCCTTTTCATCCCTCGACAGAAAAGGTTTGCGGGGGGGTGGGATATAGTGATCAGCCTGGCATCCGTCTGTCCGTAGACGTAACCTGGTGATGGCCATAACTCCTAACTCCAATACCCTTTGGGATATATTGATGGTACTTGGTACAATTATACATGAGGTTGAGTAGCCATGTCATGTGCAAGAATCGAGACTAGTTGCCATGGTGTTTGAGTTACCTTCCCTAACAGTATGATCACCCTGTGATAGCCGTAACTCCAAAACTCTTTTAGATATAGTACTTTGTACATGAGGTTGAGAAGCCATGTTATGGGTAAGAACCATCCATGGTATTTTAGTTATCTCCCCTGACAATATATTTGTTGTGATCACCTTGTGATTGCCGTAACTTCAATACCCTTTGAGATAGATTGATGATACTTGGTACAGTTATACATGACTGAGTAGGTGTGTCATGCTTAAAACCACAACTCTAGGTTGCCAAGCTATTTGAGTTATCTCCCTTGACAGTATTTCCTTGTGATTACCTTGTGATCCCAGTAACTCCAGAACCCTTTTAGGTATATTGATGGTACTTTGTACATTTATACATGAGGTTGAGTAGGAGTGTTATGCATAAGAACCACAGGTTGAAATGAGAATGAGTTCTTATAATTACAAAATTAGTTATTAAAGTTAATGCAGTAATTGTCTGGTTATGCCTCTGATGTTGGAATGCCTTCAGTACAGAAATCCCCAAAATGTTAAAAAATGTCCTTAATATCATTTGGGCATTGAAACCCTAATTAACCTTTACCTTGCTGAATATTCATTTAAGCCACACCCATTTCTGTCTATCAACCAATCAAATTACTTGATGTAATTTATTGCCACAAATTCACAAGCTGAATGCCAAACAGTGTAGATCCTGATCAGATGGCTTCTTCAGAAGCCATCTGATCTGGATTTACACTGTTTGCCAGTGTAGATCCTGATCAGATGGCTTCTTCAGAAACCATCTGATCTGAATTTACACTGTTTGCAAAGATAGGGGTTGTCGTGAACAGCAAGATAAGACTTCTTCAGAAGCCATCTGATCTAGATCTACACTGTTTGCAAAGATAGGGGTTGTCGTGAACAGCAAAATAAGACTTCTTCAGAAGCCATCTGATCTGGATCTACACTGTTTGCAAAGATAGGGGTTGTCGTGAACAGCAAGATAAGACTTCTTCAGAAGCCATCTGATCTGGATTTACACTGTTTGCAAAGATAGGGGTTGTCGTGAACAGCAAGATAAGACTTCTTCAGAAGCCATCTGATCTGGATTTACACTGTTAGCAAAGATAGGGGTTGTCGTGAACAGCAAGATAAGACTTCTTCAGAAGCCATCTGATCTGGATTTACACTGTTAGCAAAGATAGGGGTTGTCATGAACAGCAAGAGAAGGGTTAACAAATAACTCATAAATTTCTTGCAGGTCTTACTGATCTTTGATACTTGAGGGTTAGCTTGTGTGTTTTTTTCTTGTGCACTTCTTAGATTTGTACAAAATTCTGAATGCCATATTGGCTTTTGGTCTTGGGATTTGCCATCTCTTCTAATGGCTAATTTTATACATGTTACACAAAGATTTAAGCCTTATCCTGCTGAAACTAGATAACCCTACCTTTGCATCTCATCAGGATTTGTCATTAATCCCCCGCCACGAAGCAGAGCGGGGATTCTAGGAATGGCCTTCTGTCCATCCGTCTGTCAGTCCGCATCACTTTTTTGTCCTCTCCATAGCTCTTGAACCCTTTGATAGATTTTCATTAAACTTTGGTCTCATATTCCTTTCAGTGAGCTGATGGCCAGAACTCATAAATAAACCATGCTGACTCTAGGTCAAGGTCACATTTGAAGGTCACATGTTTGAACCTTTGAATTTTGTATCGTTCCATATTTCCTTTACCCCTGGAAGGATTCTCATTAAACTTTGTTCAATTATCCCCTTCAGTGAGCTGATGTGCAGAACCCATAAATGAACCATGCTGACTCAAGGTAAAGGTCACATTTGAAAGTCTTGAGTTGCAGCTGCAATCATCCGTGATGGAAAGGTACCCTCTGACTGCGAACAGGGTTTCATTGTCTGTCTGTACAAGGGCAAGGGCGATGCATTGGAACGGGGCAACTACTGTGGTCTCAAGCTGACAGAACAGACCATGAAAGTCCTGGAGAGGATAGTTGATGGCCTCATTAGGCAGTTGGTGTCCATCGACGATTCCCAGTTTGACTTGGTCCCATGAAGAGGCACAACAGACGCAATTTTTGTTGTACGGCAGCTGCAAGAGAAGTATCTGGCAGCCAACAGGAGACTCTACATGGCTTTTATAGACCTGGAGAAGGCATTTGATCGAGTGCCTTGGAATGTCATCTGGTGGGCACCAAGAAAACTTGGAGTGGATTGTGTGACTGGTCCAAGGGATGTATGCTAATGCTCGGAGCCGTGTCCGTGTTGGTTATGGTTACAATGAAGAGTTCGAAGTGAAGGTTGGTGTTCATCAAGGCTCTGTTCTCAGCCCACTGCTTTTCATCATTGTGCTTGAAGTCTTGTCATACGAGTTCTGCTCTGGAGTCCCCTGGGAGGACCTGTATGCTGATGACCTTGTCATCATAGCTGAATCCCTTGAGGAATGTGTCAGGAGGCTCTGAACTTGGAAAGACGCAATGGAAGCAAAAAGGCTGAGAGTGAATGCAGGAAAGACAAAGATCATGATCTGCGGTTCAGGTCTGGACCTCCTGCAGAGTACAGGCCAGTTCCAATGCGCTGTATGTCGGACTGGAGTGGGCAGCAACAGTATCTTTTGTAATGGCTGCAAGTTCTGGGTGCACAAGAAATGCAGTGGGCTCAAGCGCTTGATAGAGGACCCTGATTACAGGTGTACACGGTGCCAAGGAACTGCACGACCCTTAGATGGCAGACCACAGAGGGAAGTCCAAGTCCGATCCGACAAGCTGGAGGTTGTAGCTTCCTTTTGCTACCTAGGTGATATGCTCTCAGCAGCGGGTGGTTGCGACCTTTCAACCACATCATGTGTGAAAACAGCCTGGAAGAAATTCAAGGAGTTGCTGCCAGTTCTCTCTTCCCGCCACCTCTCATTCAAGACACATGGCCGTGTGTAAAGCTCTTTTGTGCGGAGTGCAATGCTCCATGCCAGTGAGACATGGCCATTGACAAAGCCAAACCCGCAATGTCTTCATTGGAATGACAGGGTAATGATCAGATAGATCTGCAATGTCAAGCCTCAGGAGGCTGTCACTATCAGGTCCTGTGAGCTACTTGAGCGTCTTGGCATTGAGGACCTGGACTTCATCCTGAAAGAGAGAAGGCTCCGCTGGTATGGACATGTGGAACGCTCCAACAGTGCAGTTAAGACTGCCTGTGACATACAGGTAGGTGGAAAGCAGGGGCCTGGAAGGCCCAAGATGACCTGGAAGCAGCTGACAGAAAGAGATTGCAGAGAATGGAAACTCTCTGCTATCGCTCATAATAGACCAGCCTGGAGATCTGGTGTAAGATCTGCCATGCGTGCAGCAAGCCAGCCACCTGGAATGTGGCCCACTTATGTGGACATTGCCCCTATACCTGCACATTAATCAAAAATCCATTGATGATGATGATAATTAAAACTTTCGATTTTGTTTCTGTTCCATATCTCCTTTACCCCTCAAAGGGTTCATTAAACTTTGGCCAAATATTCCCTGCAGTGAGCTGATGTGCAGAACCCATAAATAAAGAAAAATGCCCATTCGGTGTCAAGGTCAGTTAAAGTTCCCCCACAGTGAGCTCATGTGCAGAGCCTTTAAATGAATCCTGCCCATTCCAGGTCAAGATCACATTTGATGGTCACGAGTTTGAAACTTTGAATTTTGTGTCTGCTTCATATCTCCTTTACCCTTGAATGGATTTTCATTAAACTTTGGTCAAATATCTCCCTCAGTGAGCTGATGTGCAGAACCCATAAATAAAAATAATGCCGAATCAATGTCAAGGTCAGTTGAAGGTTACGAGTTTGAATCTTTGAATTTTGTGTCCGTTCCATATCTCCTTTACACCTGGAAGGATTTTCATTAAACTTTGGTCAAATATCCACCACAGTGAGCTGATGTGCAGAACCCATAAATAAACATGCTGACTCAAGGTCAGGGTCACAGTTGGAGGTCAATAGTTTAAAACTTTGAATTATGTGTCAATTTCATATCTCCTTTACCCCTGGAAGGATTTTAATTAAACTATGGTCAAATGTCCACCTCAGTGAGCTGATGTGCAGAACCCATGAATAAGCCATGCCAACTCAAGGTCAAGGTCATAGATGAAAGTCACAAGGTTGAGCCTTGTTATTAAAGTGCAGTGGGGGATTGGGCTGTCCCTCAGACTGCTTTCTTGTTTGGAAAATGGTTTAACTTTTCGCAAAAAGTGTAGGCCCTGATCAGATGTCGCATTCTGTGATGTCTGATCTGGGCCTGCACTGTTTGCCACTTACCCCTTTTGGGGTTTCCGGTTCCAAATGGGTTAATTCAAGATGAGTGTTTTTCTGGCTTCTGCCGTGGCATTATGATAAACCCTCAGTGGCTTAAACTATCCCTGTCAGAGGACCCGAAGATATGCAAATCACCGAAGTTAGACTGTACATCACCTGATTCTACAATCATTCCAAAATTCTCTAGTTCTAAAATAGCAATTTTTGAAAAAACTCTTGTGAAAAATCTTAATTTTTAGACGGGGTTTTCAAGTAAAAATTCTGTCCTTTAGAGAAGCGATGTCATTGCGGGCGGGTGGGCGGGCGGCCAGCCGGGCCTCAGCATCCCGATTTACCTATTGGTTAATCCTGAAAAACCCGTCCATAATGCCGTTTGGCGTTTTTCTTGTTTTTTTCTAACACACAAAAGCTTTCATTTGTTTGTTTGATTTTAGGTTTAACGTCCCCATCAACACTGTAAAGGTCATTTTGGAGATGTTACTTCCAATTTTGTGGGACTTTTACCCGACCTTGGGATGAAAGCTTTCATAAATCCCCACTTATAGATAGATATGAAAAGCAGAAAACACTTTGGTTTTTGTTATGCCTGCTTATTTTAATATCTGAAATCTGATCAGATATCAATAACCACAGCTCCCATCAGAGACACCAAAGGAAGAAACACATACATGAAACAACAGACCCTAATGGAAACAGCAATAGCAAATAGCCAAAAGGACAGTTACTTTCCCACAAAATGGCCAATTGGCTATCCAAAACAAAATAATATAAGCGACACAAACACCCAAAGACAAACCATAACAAAAATAAACCGTGACAGAAGAACCCTATCACTTGAATAGACCTATCACTTGAACAGATTGAAGAATTCTAGCCAAGCTTTGTGCAGTATATCATGGCAATATAACAAAGAATTGATTGTGCTTTAGTGACCTTGACCTTATTTTCATGGTCATAGTTTATTGGGCCATATTTGTGGTGGGGGACACAGTTTTCTTCTGAAAACATTTGTAGTTTTCTTTATTTACAGAGATTATCCAGATTTCTACACCAAATTATATGCCTTGTTTGAGAGTTCAGTTTTCCATGTAAAGTACAGATCAAGATTTTTCCATCTCTCAGATCTATTTTTGTCCTCAACGTAAGTATACATTTTGGTTATATATTGATTTATTCGTTTGATTTGAGGTTTATCATCCCCGTCATTACAGTATAGGTCATTTTGGAGACGTTGCTTCCAGTTTTGTGGGTTTTTTACCCGACATTGAGATGAAATGACATCTCAAGACCTGTCGCCCAATGAAACCAATAGGGTCTATAAGCATTAAAGGAACGGCTCGCACCGCTTTGCCTGGGCAGGCTTAAATCCTCTTTGCAGTTTACCAGTACTTGTGTGGGTCGTTTTCAGCTCTGCGTGGAAGCATCATGCAGCCCATTTATGTCTTCAAGCCCCGATGGGTGGGGGCCGGTTATATCTTGAAATAAAATCTGCTTTTACCCTTAAACCTTTGAGTTTCTGAAATGGACTCTTCCATCTTTGATGTTGGACACGTCCATTCTTGAAACAGGGGGTGGGGTGGTAGTCAAAATTTTTAACAGGATGGCAAGCAATTTAGATCTTGATGAGACTGCTCTTAATGTTTGTTTGTTTGTTTGATTTGAGGTTTAACGTCCCCGTCAATACTGTAAAGGTCATTTTGGAGATGTTGCTTCCAGTTTTGTGGGACTTTTACCTGACATTGAGATGAAATGACATCTCAAGCCCTGCTGCCCAATGAAACCAATAGGGTTTATAAGCATGGATGGGCCGACTCGCACCGCTTTGCCTGGGCAGCTTAGATTCTCTAAGCGGTTTACCAGTACTCGTGTGAGGGTCGGTTTCAGCTCTGAGTGGAAGCATCATGCAGCCCATATATTTCTACAAGCCCTGACAGGCGGGGGCCGCTGCTCTTTATGAACCATCACAACTAGATTTAACGTAAAATTCCTAAAAATTCAGACACCTTGAGGTCTTGTTGTATAATAATCCTGAAACTTTAACAAATTTGTTTCACAATCCTGCCAGGCGTCCAAAAGGTGCAGACAGATGGCAAACAGTGTAGACCCTGATCAGACTGCTCCTTCAGGAGCAGTCTGATCTGGGTCTGCACTGTTTGCTTAGGCCTATCTGTCCCTATACTTAGGGTCATTATTGTCACTGTTTGCATAGATAGCTGAACCAGTGGCCTCCACCCATCGGGGCTTGGAAAAATAGATTGAGCTGCATGATGCTTCCACACAGGGCTGCAACGGGCCACACATGAGTATTGGTAAACCGCTAAGAAGGTCTGAGCCTGCCCAGGCAAAGTGGTGCAAGTCAGATCTTCCATACAAATTAACCCTTTTGGTTTGTTTGGGTGGCAGGGCTTGAGATGTGATTTCATCTCACTGTTATGTAAAAGTCCCACAAAATTGGAAGCAATATCTCCAAAGGGACCTTAATAGTGTTGCCGGGGATGTAAAACCTCAAATCATACAAAAGCTAGACCTGTCTTTAGGGTTGAAATGGAAATGCAGAAACATATGCCAAGGGTTGAAAGTCAACCACTCCTTCCAACAATGATCTGAGTCAACTTGACCAGCATCAAAAACAGGGATGAAAGAGTTTAACTACTGTCCCCATGGCAATTTTAGTACGCACCACAGCCTCTCTATGACAGTATTATTGGTAGTCTAAAGCAGAAACCATGTCTAAAGCAGAAAGGATAACTCCAAACCAAGTAGATCACATAAAGTTGCACACGCTTCCAGTTTTGAAGTTGGACACTTTAATTCGGTAGCTCAGTCTGACAGGTAAACAGGGGGTCGGTGGTTCTATCTGCCCTGGCTGGTCTACAATCTCTCTGGAGATTGATCATAAAATCTTCTCCTTCTGGGGATTCCATGTTTGTGGCATTGTAGTAGTAAACTGCATACATATAAGCCTGCCCAGGAACAATTTGCTGTGGTAAATTGACTGGCTTGATATGCTCCAAATAGTATTGACTGGGCTGTTAAACTCTTAAACAAACACTTTTCCAGCTTTAAATACGGACACTTTCTTTCTCTTAAATAGAGAGGTTAAGTTATAATCATTTTCAGAATGGCAAACAGTGTAGATCCTGATGAAATGGCTCATGATTTGTCTTTTCATAATCTACACTGGTTGCAAAGTTAGCAGCACAGACCTACAGGGATGAAAGAGTTTAATAACTGTCCCCATGGCAATTATAGTATGCACCACAGCCTCTCTATAACAGTATTGTTGAGTGTCTAAAGCAGAAACCATGTTAGTTCAACAACTGTTTTATATCCAAACAAAAATGTATAGCTTATATAGAAAAATGACCATTATGGTCATTTTTATACGCCCATTTTGTAAAAACAGCCCTATCGTGATATGAGATCGGTGTCCGTCAGTCTGTCCATCCATCTGTCTAAACTTTTTGTGTCCAGATTACTCCTCCTACAGTTTTCATTCGATCAAGCTGAAACATGATAGATAGTAAGACTATGAGCTGGTGTAGCGCATATAGTTTCGAGGTTACAGTTTGCCAAATATTTACAGTTATGCCCCTTTGAAAATTTTGTGAACTAGATGTTTCCAGATATCTCCTACAATTTTGATCGGATGAAGCTGAAACTTGGTAGATGGTTAGGTATGCCCTTTTGAAAATTTTGTGAACTACTTCATTTCTAGATAACTCCTTTAGTTTCATAATGGAGTAGCGCATGTTGTTAGGGCCCCCCCACTGGCCATAAATTTATTGCTTTTGTCTGTGTGTTTGTCACACCTGTACCAAAAAACTTAACCTCAGCCATATCATTAGAAGTATTTGTCCTACACTCATGAAATTTCACACATATGATAACCATTCTGATAAAGGCCCATAGCTATATTGCTTTTGTCAGTGTGTTTGTCACACCTTAACCCAAAAACTTAATCTTGGTCACAACTTCCAAAGTATTTGCCCTACTCCCTTGAAATTTCACACATATACTAACCATTCTGATAAAGGCCCATAGCTATATTGCTTTTGTCAGTGTGTTTGTCACGCCTTAACCAAAAAACTTAATCTTGGTCACAACTTTCAAAGTATTTGCCCTACTCTCATGAAACTTCACACACATTCTAACCATTCTGATGAAAAGTAGAAGTAAAACAAAGATCAGGAATCGATACAATTAACTTACTCCGACCACCAAAGACACCAAAGGGAAAGAAATACAAACATTAAGCGACCAGACCATAATGGAAACCTAAACAAAGAAAGGCCATAAGGACAGTTACTTGCCCACAAAATGGCCATACGGCCATCCAAAATTAAAAGACACAAGTGATACACACAGTAAGTAACAAACAACAACATAAATAAATCGCCACAGAAGAACCGCCTTGGAATGGTCAGTGGAAAGATTTCCACTTGGAAGGCCCATAGCTGTATTGTTTTTGTCAGTGTGTTTGTCACGCCTTAACCAAAAAACTTAATCTTGGTTACAACTTCCAAAGTATTTGCCCTACTCTCATGAACTTTCACACACATTCTAACCATCACAAAACCTACAACCTGACAATTTTTTGTACCATACCTCTGACACCTTTGTGTGGGGCCATTTCTGATGTTGGCAGTGATCTAGTTTTGAGATTTTGATCCACCAAATAAAAACAAAGTAATGCCCCAATGAAAATTTCTGGAATAATTCTGTTTCGGTGAACTTCGCCGGCAATTTAGATCCTGTCAAGCTGAAACTTGATATAAAGTTAGACTATAATATGGAGCAGCGTATATTGTTTCGAGGTTTCAGTCCACCAGAAATTTACAGACTTATCCCCCTTTGAAAATTTTGTGAACATTTTGTCTCTGGCTAAGTCCTCCTACAGTAAACATTTGATCAAGCTGAAACTGGATATATAGTTTGACCATGATGTGGAGCAGCACATATGTTTAGAGGTTATGGTCCACCAAATATCTACATAAGTAACCCCTTTGAAAATTTCTGTACAAGTTTTTTTTCCGGCTAACTCATACAGTTCAGATCTGATCATGCTGAAACTTGCTATGTAGTAAAATTATGGTATGGAGCAGGTTGCAGTCCAACAAATATTAACTTGCCATATAATGGCTTGTGGAGCTCTCGTTATGTATAATCTATACATTTTTATGCCCCCGCCATTCGAAGAATGGTGGAAAGGGCACTAAGTTTTACCCCTGTCCGTCCGTTCGTCCGTTACTTTGTCCCGACATCGTGTCCGGGCCACAACTCCTAAACCGTATGGAATATATTCATGAAACTTCACAGGTGCATTCATCACACTGTGACGATGTGTCATGAACAAGGAAGACAACTCTTGCATTTTTGTTTTTTGAATTAACTGCCCTTGACTTAGTACCATATAGTCAACCGTGTCCGGGCCATATGTCCTAAACCGTATGGAATATAATCATGAAACTAAACAGGTGCATTCATCACACTGAGACAATGTGTCATGAACAAGGAAGACAACTCTTGCAATTTTAGTTTTTGAATTATCTGCCCTTGACTTAGTACCATATAGTAAACTGTGTCCAGGCTATAACTCCTAAACCGTATGGAATATATTCATGAAACTTCACAGGTGCATTCATCACACTGAGACGATGTGTCATGAACAAAAAAGACAACACTTGCATTTTTGGTTTTTGAATTATCTGCCCTTGACTTAGTACCATATAGTAAACCTTGTCTGGGCCATAACTCCTAAACCGTGCGGAATATATTCATGAAACTTCACAGGTGCATTCATCACACTGAGTCGATTTGTCATGATTAAGGAAGACAACTCTTGCATTTTTGGTTTTTGAATTATCTGCCCTTGACTTAGTACCATATAGTAAACTGTGTCCAGGCTATAACTCCTAAACCGTATGGAATATAATCATGAAACTTCACAGGTGCATCCATTATACTTCGACGATGTGTCATGATCAAGGAAGACAACTCCTGCTTGTTTAGTTTTTGATTTATCTGCCCTTGACTTACATCCATATATAGTCAAATGGTATGTCGTGTCCGGGCCATAACTCCTAAACCCTACGGAGTATATTCATGAAACTTCACAGGTGCATTCATCACACTTAGACGATGTGTCATGAACAAGGAAGACAACTCTTGCATTTTTGGCTCTTGAATTATCTGCCCTTGACTTAGTACCATATAGTAAACCGTGTCCGGGCCATAACTCATAAACCGTATGGAATATATTCATGAAACTTCACAGGTGCATCCATCATACTTGGACGATGTGTCATGAACAAGGAAGACAACTCCTGCTTGTTTAGTTTTTGAATTATCTGCTCTTGACTTACATCCATATATAGTCAAATGGTATGTCGTGTCAGGCCATAACTCCTAAACCGTATGGAATATATTCATGAAACTTCACAGGTGCATTCATCACACTTAGACGATGTGTCATGTACAAGGAAGACAACTGTTGCATTTTTGGTTTTTGAATTATCTGCCCTTGACTAAGTACCATATAGTAAACCGTGTCCGGGCCATAACTCCTTAACCGTATGGAATATATTCATGAAACTTCACAGGTGCATTCATCACACTGAGACGATGTGTCATGAACAAGGAAGACAACTCTTGCATTTTTGGTTTTTGGATTATCTGCCCTTGATGCATATATTTTATGATTGATTTGAAGTACATTTGTAATATTTTTTATGAATGGCATTTGGCGGGGGCATCTGTGTCCTATGGACACTTTTTCTAGTTGATTTATAGATTATATGTGCAAAAGCATCACGAGCGTGCACACATGCATGTGCATGCATGCTGATGCTTGCCTGTAGATAACATGCAACAAAGAAAAGATACTTTCCACAAAGAGAAAACCAATCACACCTTCACTTTAAAAAGTGTTAGTAAAAAATGGCACCAACCAAGATCAAATGTTTTGCAGCTTACAGTCTCAAATAGGGCAGTATAATTGAGCCGAGATGAAATTTCATCCATAAAGAAATTGCCTTTACAAAATCCTTTTTCAAATTTTATTTCCTCTTGTAATTTTTGAAGCTCATCTTTCAAACAAAAAAGGTGAACTTCTTAATATTGTAACTTATTGACTTCTCGACAACAAAATTAAATGAACAAATTTTGTCATACTAATCATGTGAGTGTATACTCCATCACCAACATGACAGTTCACCGACATGCTAACGCGACATCTTTGGTATCTTTGCAAACTGCATTAACCCTTTTTGTACCAAATGGAATCTTCCTCCTGGATGTGGGGTGGTGTTTTCATCAAAATTTATTTGGAAAATGACTGAACTTTTAGCAAACAGTGGAGGCCCTGATCAGACGCTGCATTCTGCGGCATCTGATCTGAGCCTGCACTGTTTGCCGGGGTACCCGTTTTGGGGTTTCCGGTACTTAATTGGTTAATGCAATGTCAACACAGGATCACAATACAACATATTCTCAGATCTACATTTCACTATTTCTTGCATATTCAGCTTTTGCACGCATCTAGGTAGCACTTATTTCATATTTTAAAAAAATGACCTTACTTTTTCAGGCATCTACCGGCATATTTGGTGGCAGCTTTTGCAAAACGACTGGCTCGAATCTCCTTGGCAGCACCACCTACTGGAATACTTATAGCAGTACCATTTATATATAACCTTGTGAACAGACATCCAAATTGTAAACAGCTGATTGATAGACAGGGAGATATCACAGGTCAGTGTAGGACAAAATATACCACAGGCAAAATACACCACATTCATTTTGTTTTAGGTGGACAAAATACACCAGTGGGCAGTTGTTCAAAGCATGATTAGCTTAACAAGCTCGTGAGATGTCATATTGTTAACTGTTCTAACAAGTTTAACATGTAAAATTTTGGTATTTTTGCTGAAAAAATGTGGGCAGCTTTTGCAT
The DNA here is from genome assembly GCA_963580285.1 of Lucinisca nassula. Classification (NCBI taxonomy): domain Eukaryota; kingdom Metazoa; phylum Mollusca; class Bivalvia; order Lucinida; family Lucinidae; genus Lucinisca; species Lucinisca nassula. The sequence continues at coordinate 120,146,645 of OY757022.1, read as the reverse complement.
CCGGATGCAAAAGCTGCTCACATTTTTTCAGCAAAAATATTAGCATATTTGCCATAATAAATGATCAAATTTTAATGATACATCACCTAACGAAGTCATTAGTTTTGAACAACTGGCCCTGGATGATTTTTTAGGTGGACAAAATACATCATATTTGATTCAAAGGAGGAAATATACCCTTACCAATGCAGGCCAGTTTGTTGGCATGTTTTCACCATATTTGCATTATTTGCTGGCTCCCAGCTTGCACATTGTCAATTTTGGAAAAACAGGTAAGGGGGGTCTGGTTACCTGTTTTTCCAATACTGCTATCATTCAGACTAGGGTCCAGCAGATAATTTAAATAAGGTGAATAAATTATCATCCCAGCTCAGGTTGAATTTGCTGTATAATATTCAAGTGATGCCATATGAATAATGATATTGGAGTATTTTAGATGGTCTATTTTGTCCACCATTAAAAATTAATCTAATTTATACTGTCCACTTACGTGTATTTTGTCCGCTTCTTCACAGATACCATTTGAGCGTAAATGTGGTGTATTTTCTCCACCTATAAAAATTTATCTGGGGTATTTTTACACCTAGAAAAATAATGTGGTGTATTTTGTCCACACTTAGAAAATTACCTGATGTATTTTGTCCAGCTATCAAACTGACCATGGTGTGTTTTGCAAATTCCACCAGATTTAACAGCAGATTTATCATTTCTTCTTCCCTCCTAAGTTGAAAAAGATGTTAGCTGCAAGAAAATTCGTTTATGCTGAGGTCTTGTCATAATGTTGAAAATTCTATCAAGACTATTTAATAGCTAATTATCGAGACTTTGCTTTCGATTTTGTTTCTTTCTTTCTTTCTACTGATACTGCGTCGGTCACATTTGGCCAATACCGCAGGTGTACATTGCATACACTCCAGATTTTTTGAGTGACTTTTACCAAACATTGAGATGAAATGATATCTCAAGCCCCTCCACTCAAAGAAACCAGTAGGGTTGGACCCATTGTATGCTGGGAACCCCTGAAGGGGTACCTTGGCAAACAGTGCAGGCCCAGATCTGACACTGTAGAATGCGGCGTCTGATCAGGGCCTGCACTATTTGCTAACAGAATTATCTGTCAAAAATAGACTAAAAACTAGAATCACGCAGTCGATGGCAAGCCATCGCATATCCCCATGCTTCCCCGCGGGCCCCACCTCCTGGGCCATCACCTAGGGGTGTTTGACCCGAGGGGTAAAATTTTGATTGTGATGTATTCTACTCATCATGCGGTTCGATTTAATATGCTACACGACCATGTTCAGAAAACTTTGATTTTTTTATCCCACAGGTGCCCCACCCCTGGCCCCACTCCCAGGGGTAGGATCAAAATTCCGAAAGTGTTATGCACTCCCAAGACCAAAGTTTTATCAGTTCCCAAAGTTTCAAGTTTCTATCTATAACGGTCTAGGAGGAGTTATCCGGGAAAAGTACTGTATGGGGATAAAGGGGTCAAATTTTGGTTGTAATGTTTTCTACTCATCATGCCGTTCGCTTTGATATATTACACGACTATGTTCTGGAAATTTTTATTTTTGACCCCCGCGGGCCCCACCCCCTGGGCCCATCCGTAGGGGTGTGATCAAAATTCCGAAAGTGTCATGCACTCCCCAGACCAAAGATCTATCAGTTCCCAAAGTTTCAAGTTTCTATCTATAATCGTCTAGGAGGAGTGATCCGGTAAAGAGGTCAAAATCAGTTTTTGACCTACTGATTTTGACCTCTGGTGACCTCTGGTGACCTCAAAATTGACCCCCGGGGTCAAATTTGGGTTGTAATGTTTTCTACTCATCATGCCGTTCGCTTTGATATATTACACGACCATGTTCTGGAAATTTTGATTTTTGACCCCCGCGGGCCCAACCCCCTGGGTCCACCCGTAGGGGTGTGATCAAAATTCCGAAAGTGTCATGCACTCCCCAGACCAAAGATCTATCAGTTCCCAAAGTTTCAAGTTTCTATCTATAACCGTCGAGGAGGAGTTATCCGGTAAGACGGAGGTACGGACGACGAAGACCAATACAATATCCCCACTTTTTCTTTGAAAAGCGTGGGGATAATGAAAAATTAGGCCTGCCACCCCTTATATGAGAAATAGACATATCCAACATACAGCAATGGAAGAGTCCACTAGTATACAATGGGTTAAGGAGCAGTCAGACTCGCACCACTTTTCCTTGGTAGGCTTAAACCTTCTAAGTGATTTACCAGTATTCAAGTTTGGTTGGTTTCAGCTCTGCATGGAAGCACCATGTTGCTCAATCTATTTTTCCAAGCCCCGATGTGCAGGGTCGCAGCTGGAAGAAAATATTCAGACAGAAAATCTGTAGGATCAGCAGTTTATCAGTACTTTAGGAGTCTGCCTTAGAGCCTTTCATATGTAGATAACAATGTGAAAACTTAGCTTAAATGATAATGGGGAGTATTTTGAAGGGTTGCAAATACAGTGAAATTCCTATATTAAGACCACCTTTGGGACTGTTCAAAAGTGGTCTTTAAGACCACTTTTGAACAGTCCCAAAGGTGGTATCTGACTAGAGGCCACTATATGCAGAAAACACTAAGAAAGAATAACTACAACCTACTAAATAAGCTTTTTAAAGCAGAATTAGTCTTAATTTTAGGTGGTCTTAATAGCGGAATTTCACTGTAGATAAATTGAAAAAGACTGCTTTGTTGCAATTTCAAACACAAGTAACAATACTGTACATGTTAAACAGCCCTTGATCATGGCATCACAATTTTTTATGCTCCCCGAAGGGGGAGCCATATAGTCGCCGCTTTGTCCGTCCGTCCGACTGTCCGTGCGTTTGTCCATTCGTCACACTCTATATCTCTAAAAGTATTAAAGGTATTTTAGTGAAACTTAATTTACTGATAGAGGGTGATGAGGGGAATCGTAGAATACAAGAACCATAACCCTATCACCAGTATTTATGGAGTTACTTCCCTTCTTAACTATTTCAATGAAAAGATTGTCCGGAGCATATCTCTGAGAGTATAAAAGGGATTTAAGTGAAACTTGATACATTGATAGATGGCCATCAGAGGAAGTGCAGAGTGCAAGAACTGTTACTCTATCACAAGTAATTACAGAGTTATTTCCATTTCTAGTTTTTGCTCTATTAAGCTTGTCCGGAGCATATCTCTAAAAGTTTTAAAGGTAATTGAGTGAAACTTGATACACTGATAGGGGGCAATGAGATAAATCGCAGAATGCAAGAAGCATAACCCTGCCAACAGTATTTACGGAGTTACTACCCTTCTTAATTAGGGCCCCACACAGTATTTTGGGTGCCCTATAGTTATCTCCTTGTCAGTCAGTTTCAAATCTAAACCAAAACATTTAACTGGTTATAACTTCAAAAGTATTATCCCTACTCCCATGAAACTTCACACTCCTACCAACAATCACAAGACCTACATTCTGACAAACCACATTGCTTTTGTCCATGTAATTGTCACGCCTTAACCAAAAAACTTAACCTCAGTCATAACTTCAAAAGTATTTTCCCTGCTCTCATGAAACTTCACACACATACTTACCATCACAAAACCTACATTCTGACAAAGGGCCATAATTGTGTTGCTTATTTTCACTGAATTAGCTCCCCTTTTTTCAAAAAATATCTCCTGTTGTTTCATAACCATGGGTAATAGGGCTTTCATATTTCACATATGTATTCCTTGTGACATTATTCAAGTCGCCCCCGCCCATAGGGGCTTGAAGAAATATATGGGCTGCACGATGCTTCCACGCAGAGCTGAATCCGGCCCGCACACTAGTACTGTTTAACAGCTTAGAGGATCTAAGCCTGTCCAGGAACGGCGGTGCGAGGAGGACTGTCCATGCGTATAAACCCTATTGGTTTCATTGGGCGACAGGGCTTGAGATGTCATTTCATCTCAATGTCGGGTAAAAGTCCCACAAAATTGGAAGCAACGTCGCCAAAATGACCTTTACAGTGTTGATGGGGACGTTAAACCTCAAATCAAACAAACAAAGACATTATTCATTGAAAATCACTTACTAGGGAACACAAAACTGTGTTTCTTTGCCTTATGGTTTAAGATTTACATGCCCTTGCACGGAAGGGGCCTTACATTTCTCCCCTAATTTTTGCAGTCTTGTGTGTTGTGCCGTGTTGCAGCCGTAAAACGTCTCCCGGTACATCAACCATAGTGCAGTTTATATATTTTACTTTTGGTCCTATGAGATCAGCGTGAATATTCTGAGAAATCAGAAATAATTTATTAGTTAAGACCCAAATTCTAGACGGGTTTTTAGCTCACCGTCACGTAGTGACGAGGTGAGCTTTTGGGATCACTTTTTGTCCGTCGTCCGTCGTGCGTCCGTCCGTGCATCCGTGCGTGCGTAAACAATTTCTTCAAACGACATCTCCTCCTAAACCACTGAGCGGATTTTGACCAAACTTCACAGGAATGATCCTTAGGTGGTCCCCTTTCAAAGTTGTTCAAATGGTTCCGGTCCGTTGGACATATAGGTCACAGGAGCCAAAAATAGATTTTTTTTCACCAAAAACTTAAAAAATCTTCTTCTCTGAAACTGCAAGGCCCAGGTCTTTCATATTTGGTATGAAGCTTCATCTAGTGGACCCCTACCAAGATTGTTCAAATTATAGTGCTGGGGCCAAAAATGCCCCCGCCCCGGGGCCCTTTGGTTTTACATGGGCTTATATAAGGAAAATCTTTAAAAATCTTCTTCTTTGAAACCAAAAGGCCTAGGTCTTTGATATTTGGTATGAAGCTTTATCTAGTGGACCCTTACCAAGATTGTTGGGCTTATATAGGGAAAATCTTTAAAAATCTTCTTCTCTGAAACTGCAGGGCCCAGGTCTTTGATATTTGGTATGAATCTTCATCTGTTGGACCCCTACCAAGATTGTTCAAAATATAGTGCTGGGGCCAAAGATGCCCCCGCCCCGGGGCCCTTTGGTTTTACATAGGCTTATATAGGGAAAATCTTTAAAAATCTTCTTCTCTGAAACTGCAAGGCCCAGGTCTTTGATATTTGGTATGAAGCTTCATCCAGTGGACCCCTACCAAGATTGTTCAAATTATAGTGCTGGGGCCAAAAATGCCCCCGCCCTGGGGCCCTTTGGTTTTAAATGGGCTTATATAGGGAAAATCTTTAATAATCTTCTTCTCTGAAACTGCAAGGCCCAGGTCTTTGATATTTTGTATGAATCTTCATCTTATGGACCCCTACCAAGATTGTTCAAATTACAGTGCTGTGGCCAAAAATGCCCCCGCTCTGGGGCCCTTTGGTTTTACATAGGCTTATATAGGGAAAATCTTTAAAAATCTTTTTCTCTGAAACTGCAGGGCCCAGGTCTTTGATATTTGGTATGAAGCTTCATCTTGTGGACCTCTATCAAGATTGCTCAAATTATAGCCCTGGGGCCAAAAATGCCCCCGCCCCTGGGCCCTTTGGTTTTTCATAGGATTATATAGGAAAAATCTTGAAAAATCTTCTACTCTGAAACCACAAGGCCTAGATCTTTGACATTTGGTATGAAGCTTCAGCTAGTGGACCTCTACCAAGATTGTTAAAATTATAGCCCTGGGGCCACAAATGCCCCTGCCCCAGGGCCCTTTGGTTTTACATAGACTTATAAGAGAGATAATCTTTGAAAATCTTCTTCTCTGAAACAACAAGGCCCAGGTCTTTGATATTTGGTGTGAAGCTTTATCTAGTGGACCTCTATCAAGATTGTTTAAATTATAGCCCTGAGGCCAAAAATGCCCCTGCCCCGGGGCCATTTGGTTTAACATAGGCTTATGTAAGGAATATCTTTAAAAAAATCTTCTTCTCTGAAACCGCAAGGCCCAGGTCTTTGATATTTGTTGTGTAGCTTCATCTAGTAGACCTTTGCCAAGATTGTTCAAATTATAGTCTTTGTTGATATTTGGTATGAAGCTTCATCTTTTTAGACCTCCCTCAACATTATGCACATTATAACCCTGGGGTCAATAATGGCCCTCCCCGGGGCCCACTTGTTACTCTATGGATCAGGTGAGCGATCCAGGGCCATCATGGTCCTCTTGTGTTTTATATTAGGATCACTTTTTGTCTGTCATCCGTGCGTAAACAATTTCTTCAAACGACATCTCCTAAACCACTGATCGGATTTTGACCAAACTTCACAGGGATGATCCTTACGTGGTCCCCTTTCAAAGTTGTTCAAATGGTTCCGGTCCGTTGCACATCTAGGTCACAGGGGCCAAAAATAGATTTTTTTCACCGAAAACTTAAAAAATCTTCTTCTCTGAAACCGCAAGGCCCAGGTCTTTGATATTTGGTATGAAGCTTCGTCTAGTGGACCCCTACCAAGATTGTTCAAATTATAGTGCTGTGGCCAAAAATGCCACCGCCCCGGGGCCCTTTGGTTTTACATGGGCTTATATAAGGAAAATCTTTAAAAATCTTCTTCTTTGAAACCAAAAGGCCTAGGTCTTTGATATTTGGTATGAAGCTTTATCTAGTGGACCCTTACCAAGATTGTTCGAATTATAGTGCTGGGGCCAAAAATGCCCCTGCCCCAGGGCCCTTTGCTTTTACATGGGCTTATATAGGGAAAATCTTTAAAAATCTTCTTCTTTGAAACCTCAAGGCCCAGTTCTTTGCTATTTGGAATGAAGCTTCATTTAGTGGACCCCTACCAAGATTGTTCAAATTATAGTGCTGGGGCCAAAAATGCCCCTGCCCCAGCACCCTTTGGTTTTACATAGGCTTATATAGGGAAAATCTTTAAAAATCTTCTTCTCTGAAACCACAAGGCCCAGGTCTTTGATATTTGATATGGAGCTTCATCTTGTGGACCCCTACCAAGATTGATCAAATTTAAGCCCTGGGGCCAAAAATGCCCCCGCTCCGGGGCCCTTTGGTTTTACTTTGACTTCTATAGGGAATATCTTGAAAAATCTTCTTCTCTGAAACCACAAGGCCTAGGTCTTTGATATTTGGTATGAAGCTTCATCTAGTGGACCTCTACAAAGATGTTCAAATTATAATGCTGGGGCCAAAAATGCCCCCGCCCTGGGCCTTTTGGTTTTACATTGGCTTATATAGGGAAAATCTTTAAAAATCTTCTTCTATGAAACCGCAAGGCCGAGGTCTATGCTATTTGGTATGAAGCTTCATCTAGTAGACCCCTACCAAGATTGTTTAAATTATAGTGCTGGAGCCAAAAATGCCCCCGCCCTGGGCCCTTTGGTTTTACATTGGCTTATATAGGGAAAATCTTTAAAAATCTTCTTCTATGAAACCGCAAGGCCCAGGTCTATGCTATTTGGTATGAAGCTTCATCTAGTAGACCCCTACCAAGATTGTTTAAATTATAGTGCTGGAGCCAAAAATGCCCCCGCCCTGGGCCCTTTGGTTTTACATTGGCTTATATAGGGAAAATCTTTAAAAATCTTCTTCTATGAAACCGCAAGGCCGAGGTCTACGCTATTTGGTATGAAGCTTCATCTAGTAGACCCCTACCAAGATTGTTTAAATTATAGTGCTGGAGCCAAAAACGCCCCCGCCCTGGGCCCTTTGGTTTTACATTGGCTTATATAGGGAAAATCTTTAAAAATCTTCTTCTATGAAACCGCAAGGCCCAGGTCTATGCTATTTGGTATGAAGCTTCATCTAGTAGACCCCTACCAAGATTGTTTAAATTATAGTGCTGGAGCCAAAAAAGCCCCCGCCCTAGGGCCCTTTTGGTTTTACATAGGTTTATATAAGGAAAATCTTTAACAATTCTTCTTCTCTAAAACCGCAAGGCCCAGGCCTTTGATATTTGGTGTATAGCTTCATCTTGTGGACCTCTATCAAGATTGTTCAAATTATAGCCCTGGGGCCAAAAATGCCCCCACTCACGGGCTCTTTGGTTTTACATAGACTTATTTTGGGAAAATCTTTAAAAATCTTCTTCTGTGAAACCACTAGGCCTAGGTCTTTGATATTTGGTGTGAAATTTCATCTAGTGGACCTCTATCAAGATTGTTCATATTATAGCCCTTGGGCCAAAAATGCCCCACTCTGAGACCCTTTGGTTTAACATGACATATAGGGAAATGTTTAAAAATCTTCTTCTCTGAAACTGCAATGCCCATGTTTTTGATATTTGGTATGAAGCTTCACCTTTTTAGACCTCCCTCAACATTATGCACATTATTACCCTGGGGTCAATAATGGCCCTCCCCGGGGCCCATTTGTTACTCTGTGGATCAGGTGAGCGGTCTAGGGCCATCATGGCCCTCTTGTGTTTTATATTAGGATCACTTTTTGTCTGTCATCCATGCGTAAACACGTTCTTCAAAAGACATCTCCTCCTAAACCACTGATCGGATTTTGACCAAACTTCACAGGAATGATCCTTAGGTGGACCCCTTTCAAAGTTGTTCGAATGGTTCTGGTCTGCTGCACATCTAGGTCACAGGAGCCAAAAATAGATTTTTTCACCGAAAACATAAAAAATCTTCTTCTCTGAAACCACAAGGCCCAGGTCTTTGATATTTGGTATGAAGCTTCATCTAGTGGACCCCTACCAATATTGTTCAAATTATAGTGCTGGGGCCAAAAATGCCTCCGCCCCGGGGCCCTTTGGTTTTACATTGGCTTATATAGGGAAAATTTTTAAAAATCTTCTTCTCTGAAACCACAAGGCCCATATCTTTGATATTTGGTATGAATCTTCATCTAGTCGACCCCTACCAAGATTGTTCAAATTATAGTGCTGGAGCCAAAAATGCCCCCACTTTGGGGCCCTTTGGTTTTAAATGGGCTTATATAGGGAAAATCTTTAAAAATCCTCTTCTCTGAAACCGCAAGGCCCAGGTCTTTGCTATTTGGTATGAAGCTTCATCTAGTGGACCCCTACCAAGATCATTAAAATTATAGTGCTGGGGCCCAAAATCCCCCCGCCCAGGGTACTTTGGTTTTACAACGGCTTATATAGGGAAAATCTTTTAAAATCTTCTTCTCTGAAACCGCAAGGCCCAGGTCTTTGCTATTTGGTATGAAGCTTCATCTAGTGGACCCCTACCAAGATTGTTCAAATTATAGTGCTGGGGCCAAAAATGCCCCCGCCCTGGGGCCCTTTGGTTTTACATAGGCTTATATAAGGAAAATCTTTAAAAATTCTTCTCTGAAATCGCAAAGCCCAGGTTTTTGATATTTTGTGTAACGCTTCATCTTGTGGACCTCTACCAAGATTGTTCAAATTATAGCCCTATGGGCAAAATGCCCCCGCTCGGGGGCCCTTTGGTTTTACACAGACTTATTTTGGGAAAATCTTTAAAAATATTCTTCTGTGAAACCACTAGGCCTAGGTCTTTGATATTTGGTGTGAAATTTTATCTAGTGGACCTCTATCAAGATTGTTCAAATTATAGCCCTGGGGCCAAAAATGCCCCCTGCCCTGAGACCCTTTTGTTTAACAAGACTTATATAGGGAAATCTTTAAAAATCTTCTCTGAAACTGCAATGCCCATGTCTTTGATATTTTGTATGAAGCTCACCTTTTTAGACCTCCCTCAACAATATGCACATTATAACCCTGTGGTCAATAATGGCCCTCCCCGGGGCCCACTTGTTTTTCTATGGAACAGGTGAGAGATCCAGGGCCATCATGGCCCTCTTGTGTTTTATATTAGGATCACTTTTTGTCTGTCATCCATGCGTAAACAATTTCTCCAAACGACATCTCCTCCTAAACCACTGATCGGATTTTGACCAAACTTCATAGGAATGATCCTTAGGTGGTCCCCTTTCAAAGTTGTTCAAATGGTTCCGGTCCGTTGCACATCTAGGTCACAGGAGCCAAAAATAGATTTTTTCACTGATATCTTAAAAAATCTTCTTCTCTGAAACCACAAGGCCCAGGTCTTTGATATTTGGTATGAAGCTTCATCTAGTGGACCCCTACCAAGATTGTTCAAATTATAGTGCTGGGGCCAAAAATGCCCCCGCCACGGGGCCCTGTGGTGTTACATGGGCTTATATAGGGAAAATCTTGAAAAATCTTCTCCTCTGAAACCACAGGGCCCAGGTCTTTGATATTTGGTAAGAAGCTTCATCTAGTGGACCCCTACCAAGATTGTTCAAATTATAGTGCTGGGGCCAAAATGCCCCCGCCCCGGGGCCCTTTGGTTTTACATGGGCTTATATAGGGAAAATCTTTAAAAATCTTCTTCTCTGAAACCGCAAGGCCAAGGTCTTCGATATTTGGTAAGAAGCTTCAGCTAGTAGACCCCTACCAAGATTGTTCGAATTATACTGCTGGGGCCAAAAATGCCCCACCACAGGGTCCTTTGGTTTTACATAGGCTTATATAGGGAAATCTTTAAAAATCTTCTTCTCTGAAACTGCAAGGCCCAGGTCTTTGATATTTGGTATGAAGCTTCATCTTGTGGACCCCTACCAAGATTGTTCAAATTATAGCCCTGGGGCCAAAAATGCCCCCACTCTGGGGCCCTTTGGTTTTACAAAGACTTATATAGGGAAAATCTTTAAAAATCTTCTTCTGTGAAACAACAAGGCCTAGGTCTTTGATATTTGGTATGAAGCATTTAGTGGACCTCTACAAAGATTGTTCAAATTATAGCCCTGAGACCAAAAATGCCCCCATCTCGGGGGGCCCTTTGGTTTTACATGGGCTTATATAGGGAAAATCTTTAAAAATCTTCTTCTGTGAAACCATAAGGCCTGGGTCTTTGATATTTGTTGTGAAATTTCATCTAGTGAACCTCTATTAAAATTGTTCAAATTATAGCCCTGGGGCCAAAAATGCCCCCGCCCCGAGACCCTTTGGTTTTACAAATCTTTAAAAATCTTCTTCTCAGAAACTGCAAGGCCCAGGTCTTTGATATTTGGTGTGAAGCTTCATCTAGTGGACCTCTATCAAGATTGCTAAATTATAGCCCTGATGCCAAAAATGCCCCCTTCATGGGGCCATTTGGTTTTACATAGGCTTATGTAGGGAATATCTTTAAAAAAATCTCCCTGAAACCGCAATGCCCAGCTCTTTGATATTTGTTTCGTAGCTTCATCTAGTGGACCTTCGCCAAGATTGTTTAAATTATAGCCTTTGTTGATATTTGGTATGAAGCTTCATCTACTTAGACCTCCCTGAACATTATGTACATTATAGCCCAGTTCAATAACTTAATTATCCGCCCCTGCAAATTATTTCCCTTGTCTACTCTTTTTCGTTTTGAAAATCGATAACGTCCCTGGTGCTGATTTCTATCCACTTCCGGAGCGTAAAAATGCGGTATGTCTTAATACCGCATATGAGCGCATATGACTTTAAATACCGCATACTTTTTTATAAGGTGTCAAAAATCGGTGATTTGAAAATGTTGGATATTTTTACGATTAAATATGCAAGATTTTCTTGAAAGGGCCGTAAAACCCAAAACAAAAAAAAAAAAAAAAAAAAATGCAAGATTTTTGTGCATTTCCTTTGGTGATGTAGAAGCATTATCCCACAAAACAACTACGGACATGAATTCAGTCCTTCTCATCACCTTATAAATCCACGCAGATTACTTTTCATTATTTGTTTGATAAATAAAGTTATACATTATATTTCCAATTCATTATTTTGACAAAAATATATGATTATTCAACATATTTAAAAACAGATCGTACTGGAACTATGCTCGAGAATTCACCCACTGTGCATATGACACAGCGTAACTGAATCATATGCGCGCAAATGGAATCTCATACTGCCTGCTGAAAATATATGAACCAATTTAATATAAACTTTAGATTTGTTTGTTTGATTGGAGGTTTAACGTCCCCGTCAACACTTTATAGGCCATTTAGGAGACGTTGCTTCGGATTGTATGGCATTTTACCCGACGTTGAGGTGGCATGGCATCTCAAGCCCTGTCGCCCAATGGAATAGGGTTAATGAGCATGACTCGCTCCGCTTTGCCAGGGCAGGCTTAGAACCCCTAAGCGGTTTACCAGTACTCGTGTGCGGTCGGTTTCAGCTCTGCGTGTCGACCCCCGCCCATATGGACTTGAAGGGCTGCATGATGATTCCACGCAGAGCTGAAACCGACACGCACACGAGTACTGGTAAAGGATCTAAGCCTGCCCAGCCAAAGCGGTGCGAGTCGGCCCGTCCATGCTTATAAACCCTAATGGTTTCATTGGGCGACAGGGCTTGAGATTTCATGCAATCTTAATGTAGGGTAAAAGTCCCTCAAAATTGGAAGCAACGTCTCCAAAATAACATTTACAGTGTTGACGGGGACGTTAAACCTTAAATCAAAACAGCTCTGCGTTGAAGCATCATGCAGCACATCTATTTCTTCAGGCCCCGATGGGCGGGGCCCGAATATAAACTTTAGAGAATTAGAGAAGTATGTAATAATCATTGAATACTATTCCGTTGCAATATGCTTCAGTGAATGTAGTCCTCTTCGCTACTTTTTATGCATAATATTAATGGTTCATTATTTATTTTTTTTATTATTTATGTTTATTTCATTATTTTAAAAATCGGCCCCCGCACATCGGGTCTTGAAGAAATATATGGGCTGCATGATGCTTCCACACAGAGCTGAATCCGATCGCACACGAGTACTGCATGGTAAACTGCTTAGAGGATCTAAGCCTGCCCTGCCGAATGCTGTTTCTTCTTAAATACTGATACACACAGATTATTAAAATATTTTGGTCATAGCTAACGGAAGAATATGAAAACTGCAAAATCAAATAACTCAGCTGTCTGAAACCACCGAAACAATAGAAAGACAACTTCAAAGAAACAGCAAAAGAGCGACCACCTTGGGATGGTGTAAAATACGCAGCAAGGTCGTATCAACGTTGATGTAACGTCATGATGTTGCATCGCCGTCGATACTCAAACGTCATACCGTGGCATGGAGATTGATATGATGCTTCTCAAACGCCTTGACGTTGCATGGACGTTGATATGGCTTAGCCCGAGCGCGTGGGTCAGGGTATTACTGTTCCAGTAAACATGTACATCACGAGCAAATTTTATTTTGGGGACCTTGAAATAAAAAAGCTGTTGTATAAAAACAAAATATTATGCCTACGGTGTCCTCTTCATAAATTGCAGTCCTCAAAGAGACGGCTAGTTGCCCATGAAAGTAAAACTACAAAAAAATCTTTAAGAAATGCAGCTGCAAAAATGTGACCAAAACTGGACTATCTATCTATCTATCTATCTATCTGTCTGTCTGTCTGTCTGTCTGTCTGTCTGTCTGTCTGTCTGTCTGTCTGTCTGTCTATCTATCTGTCTGTCTGTCTGTCTGTCTGTCTGCGCAGGGGATGATTGTCACTACTGCACAGGAGGCCTCCTGGCAGTTGACGTCCCGATCAGAAGGAAAGTGCATTTTATGGCATTCGTGATTATCGCATTTGATCTCTTTATTTCACGCCATATTGGTGATCAATACGCACCGGAAGTAGACAAAGCGATCAATAGACAAGGAGAGTAAATCTTTGCAGGGGAGGTAAATCATGTTATTGACATGGGCTATAGCCCTGGAATCAATAATGGCCCTTCCCAGGGCCCACTTGTTACTCTATGGATCAGGTGAGCGATCCAGGGCCATCATGGCCCTCTTGTTAATTATTTGGACCTCATTTTGATTTATATCAGTCTTTGAATCGACTGCCTATTCGAAATTCGCAAAATTGCAGTATGCTTCCTCTGGTTTTCGTTGCCGGATCATTACAGGGTCACTGATGAGGCTTTATTAGCCGAAACTACGTAGTATCACCCATCTTCTTTCTTATGAATATTTTCTTTGCTCTTAAAGGAACTCATTTTTGATTTTTATTTGTTGAAAATCACCAACTAGGGAATTCTTAGACTTTTGGTTAAACCCATTTGGTACTGGAAACCCCAAAAGGGGTAAGTGGCAAACAGTGCAGGCCCAGATCAGATGCGACGGGACGCGTGTTTGTCACGCCTTAACCAAAAAACTTAAACTTGGTCATAACTTCAAAAGAATTGGCCCTACTCTTATGAAACTTCACACACATACTTACCATCACAAGACCTACATTCTGACAAAGGAGAATAACTTGTGTGTTTGTCACACCCAAACCAAAAACCTTAACCTGGGTGATAACTTCAAGTATTTTGTCTACTCTCATGAAACATCACACACATAATTACCATCACAATACCTACATCCTGACAAATTGCTTTTGGGTGTGTGTTTGTTAGGCCATACCCAAACAACTTAATCTCCGGTCAAAATTTTAAAAGTATTTGTCCTACTCTCATGAAACTTCACACACATACTTACATCACAAAATCCTACATTCTGACTAAGGGCCATAACTATAATGCTTAATTTCACTAATAACCTCCCCTTTTTTTTTTCAAAAAAATATCTCCTGTTATTTCATAACCATGGGTAATAGGGCTTTCATGTTTCACATGTATATTCCTTGTGACATTTTCCATTGAAAATCACTTACTAGGGAACACAAAACTGAGGTTCTTAGCCTTATGGTTTAAGATTTACAGGTCCTTGCAGGGAAGGGGCCTTACATTTCTCCTTTTGTTTTGCATTCTTTGTAGAAAATCACTACCTAGTTTCTTTATTTGTACTCCAAACATCAGCTGAGGGTTCTCATTAGAACCTCCTTATTCAGACGGTTCTAATTTGTTTGCTCTGATGTTTTTGATCTTTTTTTTTTCACTGGCAGACTGCTTGAGTGACCCGTATGATGTGACAGAAACTGACCCTGCTAAATGTAGGGCTCTTGAGAGCTCTTTGTGGGAACTCAAGGTACGTACTTAAAGATAAAATGTATTTTGTTATACCCTATAGTGTCTTTATAATACTGTTGCAAGGAGCTAAGGCAAGAACATATATATAAGGGCGGATTGATATGTTGAAGGATTTGAATTTTGTCGGATATACCATATTCGCCCTAATTACCGCACATGCTCCTATAAGCGCACACCAAAGCTATTTTTGAAAAGGAAATGCATAAGCACACACTTTACAGTAACCTCCCCTTGAAGCTCTCACAGTAAATCTATAAAGACGTACCATTATTTCTTCAACAGTGAAGGCAATGCTTAAGTATCCTTATCCATCCCATTAAATATCAGTATGCATCATCTCGGAAGCTATTTTTTCCTATCAACTGTGCACTTATTAGGAAGATTTCTCTCCATGTTTTTTTGACACGATTTGGAAAAAACTAAGGGCACGGTGCGGTAATTAGAGCGAATATGGTATTGTATTATTTTTCAACATAATCCCCTTCAGTATCTATACACTTTTGCCAGCGGTGTTTAAGGGCCTCATTGCCATTTTTATAGAACTCCTTTCCTTGGCTGTTCAGAAAGTCATCCACTTTATATATGACATCATCTAAGTGAAAATGGGTGCCTGAAATAGCTGTTTTCAGTTTTGAAAATAAATGAAAGTCTGATGGATCGAGTGAATAAGGTGAATGCTAGGCAAATGCTCAATCAATTTAAAGCCACTAACGTGAATGGCAATCATAGCAATGACAGACTTGTGAACAGCTTCATTGTCCTGATGGAAAAACACACCTTTAGTGAGCTTTCTGCAGCACTTTAGTTTAATATTTTCCGGTAACTGCGTCAGAAGTGAAGCATAGTATGTGCCGTTGATTGTTTGTCCCTTTTGGAGATAATCTATCAGCAGAATACTATCTGCATCCCAGAAAACTGGGGCCATAGCATAACAGTATTTGCCTTCTTTGGCGGGGGTGAGCTAGTGTGCTTCCATTGTTGTTTGGCCTCTGGCGTAAAATGATGGACCTATGTTTCATCCGTTGTGACAAATATAAGAAAGTTGGCAGGATCTTCCTCAAAAAGGTTAAGATGAGCATGCGATAATGGGCACCTGGTGTGCTTCTGATCAACTGTCAGTCTTGGTACCCATCAGGCCGAAAGCTTTCTCATTGCAAGAGCCTCTGTCAGAATGGAATGTACTCTTTCCTGTGAAATGCCAACGCTACTGGCTATATATGTTCCTGTGACTCGTCTGTCAGTCATAACAAAATCATGGACTTCATTGACCATTTCTGAGGTTGCAACATTGACAGGCCTTCCAGGATGGGGGTCATCCTCTGTCTGCCATGCTTAAATTCCACCACCCACCTTTTCAGTGTAGCATATGAAGGGGCATCTTTGCCTAGTGTTACTACCATATCATTATGGATATCAATAGGTGTTAAACCTTTTTTATGCAAATATTGGATCACTGCTCTTTCACAGATTTTGTCCATTTTGCAAAAGCAGTTCGTCTTGTTTTTTTTCTTTAGAGTGCTACCTCGTCGATATAAACTGACCAATTTTCTTTAGAGTGCTACCTCGTCGATATAAACTGACCAATTTTCTTTAGAGTGCTACCTCGTCGATATAAACTGACCAAATGCTACCAGTCCTTGAGTACACAGCCCTATATAGTCAGAGAATAGTAGGACTTAAAAAAAACATCCTTGTGTACCTCCTTCAATATGAGGCTTTGTTTTTTGTTTGAATTGGGGTTTAACATCCCCATCAACACTATTAAGGTCATTTTGGAGACGTTTCTTCCAATTTTGTGGGACTTTTACCCGACATTGAGATGAAATGACATCTCAAGCCCTGCCGCCCAATGAAACCCAAAGGTTTATATGCATCGGTCGGTCTGACTCACACCACTTTGCCTGGGCAGGCTTAGTCCTTTAAGCGGTTTACCAGTTTTCATGTGTGGTCAGTTTCAGCTCTGCATGGAAGCATCATGCAGCCCATCTATTTCGCCAAGCTCCCAGTACTTGAAACATCTTGTTCCACCCATCTTGGGATGGTGCCATGGTCGAGTGAAAGTTGGAAATCCAGCTGATATAAGCAGTATAAGCCATAAAATTTTGTGTCATATACAAGTTATGCTTTAGTAGACAATGTTACAAAATGTATATATTTTTCAGACCTTACAAAGCCATTACCATCCAGAAGTGGCAAAAGTATCACAGAAAATTAATGACACAATACCAACACAAGAGACAGACCTCTCAGAGTTGTTGGATACCACGGAATATGATGTAAGATTTTACACTTGATTTGCTGAAAATTACCCATGTTTATTTGATTTATATGTTTTCAAATGTGTTTCGTAGAGGCATTAGTGCCACAGTTGATGCCTACAACAGTAAGAACATATTGTAGAACATTCATTGTTTCAAGAATTATTATTTGAGAAAAAGATACTAATGCTGTAAGAATGAATGAGGAAATCGAAAACAAATATTTTAACCCTTGCACTGCCAATCAGGGGCCAGTTGTTCAAAGACTCGTTAGCTTAACGAGCTCGTTAGCGGTCATATTGTTAACTGTTCTAGCAAGTACAATATCGAAAATTTCAGCATTTTTGCTGAAAAATGTGAGCAGCTTTTGCATCCGCAAAAGCTGCTCACATTTTTTCAGCAAAAATATTAGCATATTTGCCATATCTAATGATCAAAGTTTTAACGATATGTTAACTAACAACGTCGTTAGTTTTGAACAACTGGCCCCCAGGACATCTGCAAACATCATTTTCAAATATTTCTGCCTTAGTTTCCAGAGGAAATAAGGTTTGAAATGCCATATTTTTTTCTGAAAAAAAAAAAAAAAAAAAACCAACAAAAAACAAAAAACTTAAAATTTTAACAAATGATTAAAAATGCAAAATTGATCCTGCGCCCAAAATTTCTGGTGCTTTTAGGGGTAACAGGTAAGAAGTCCATTTAAAGTACATGTTTGTTATAAAAATTGACCTTCAGTGCAGCAGTGTCAAGTTAAAATATGTCTTCAGTCCTTTGTGCCCAGTGACGACTCAGATCAGCCTGATCATCTTTGCATGGAAGCCCATTGACAAAAAGCTTACCATTAAGCAAAAGTTCATAGCAGATGTATTACGCTGTAATCCTTTGGAAGCAAGACTACTGAGCAGAACTGAAAAATGTAGTGTTCAAGTGGTTTCTGCACAGATCAACAGGAAATCATATTGTCCTGCTCATTAATATTAACATGCCAACAACTGTTGGCATGTTAATATTTATGAGCAGGACAGATTTCATATGCAAGTGAGTTGAGCATGAAACATGTTTTAAAACCTCAGTGGCTGATTTTCCCTGAAAAATGAGAGAAATATTTGAAAATGTCTGAAGCAGTCCTGATTGGTGGTGTAAAGGCTAATTATTGTTCTTTCAGTTGTTTGACAAAGAACAGAAAAAGAAATTCAAGTCAGCAGCAGTGACATTTGACCCGCCAAAGGGACTTCTTTCTGCAAGAGAAGACAGACTTTCTTTATGTTGGACATTGACGTGATGTGCATATAAGTTATTGTGATAGAAGAAATCAGTCGTGTCAAGCAAAGATTGGTCTTCAGGCATTTGCACACAGCAATTAACCTGTACATCTGCCAGTCTGGATGTCTCAGTCAGGCTTGTCCCTCATTGATGATTAGGAGCTGGCAGCTTCGATACCTACCTAGTTGACAACATTCTAACCCACATGGTTTTCTGCTTTGGATCCCTACACTAGTGTTATCATTAAGTTGTGGGGTAGTACTCATGACTGAACTAGACACAACAAAACCAAACAACTAGCAAAAAGACACTAATCAGTCTGCATGAACCCAATCTGGGTAGTCTGCTTATCACCAGAATTTATTAAAAACTTCCCAGACTAATCATGAAATCTTTTCTTTGGTCATTCTTTCCCTCCTGCTGATTTAAGAAAGGCAGTTGTCAGTTTCTGGAAAAAGAGTGTTCATTGTACTGGTTAACTGCATATGAATAAGCCTGCCCAGAAAAAGTGGATTAAGTAAACTGGTCAACTCAGTATGACATAAATGGTGCTAACTGGACCATCAAACTCTAAAACAAACAGACAATTGAAATCTTATGTAAGAACAAAGACTACCTTAGCATTCACTAGTCACGCAGAACTACATGTTGTTTCTGTAATTGTCCAGCTTAAGGGCAATGGGAGCACCTCCAGGGGAGGCAACTCCTGCAAATGTGTTTTTGTCTCCCATTTCAACAGGGGTCAACTCTTAAAGGAAAGAATTTGCTCCTGAGAAGCAAATTCTTTCCTTTAAGACTTGATCCATTTTTCCTTGGGACTGAGCTTATAGAAAAGCAAACAGGAAGTCCCGAATGTTGTCTCCCTTTGAAAAATGGCAGAAAAATCTGCTTAGTATTCCCTTCCCCATAATTGAAAAGGTACATTCATGGAGCAGTCACGAATGGTTCTATTAGTTCCCTCAAATAAGGAGGCAAATTCTTTTGTGGAGATTGATCATGAAATCTTTTCTACAGTCATTCTTTCCCTTCCGCTGATTCAAGAAGGGTAGTTGTCATTTTTTTGCAAAATAATGTGCACTGTACTGGTTAACTGCTTACATATAAGCTTGCCCAGAAAAAGTGTGGATAGGTAAACTGACCAGCTAAAAAATGACCTAAATAGTGATGACTGGGCTGTTAAACTCCAATACAAACAAACAAAGAAGGCAAATATTTTTGTAGTGTGAACTTTCTTTGATGTGAAGTTGTTCACATAGACATTAAAATAAAGAAAAGAAAAAAACATTAGAATCATTTATCTTTTTATTCCAGTAATACATGTGCATCCATTTAAGGGAGAACTTGGTTTTATGGCGACAAGTTTTCATTAACAGGTAACATCTGTGACCGTAATACCAATTGTATACTTCCTTTAATTGAATGATGGTTCTCAGTGTATGCATCCCCATTCTAATGTACTTATTCATTTGTTATCTATAAGAATTGCACAAGTTGCACAAAAGTCTGTCAATAAATAGATGCTAACTCTTCAATTCCTATATTAATCCTGGAACAGATGAAAATTTGATTTTGAAAAAAAAATTTCGTAGTATTTAAAGGTTTGCCATTGCAGGGCAGACAATTCACATGTAATGCCAAGCCCTGTTTTCTCTACAAAATAGGAAAAAATGTTGAATGCACGAAGCAGAATTGCAAAATATCATGCCACAATGTCATGTTTTCTGTTAAAGTAATTAATTTTCTAAAAGAAAAATACAGAAAAAATAGTTATATGAAAAAAGAATATGCTAATATTTTTGCTGAAAATATATGAGCAGCTTATGCTCATAACTTTTCAGCCAAAATACCGGTGTATTAGACATTGTACTTTTTAGGACAGTTAATATTTTGACTACTAATGAGTATGTTTACAAGTTCTGTCCATAAGTAAATATAGTCCTAGGTAAGGGGCTTTTGTTGTCCAAAAAGTTTGGGTGTTTTTCTTATTTCTGCAGGAAAACATGTTGTGGGAATGCATTAGAAGCGCCTCGGCACCTAGGCGCCACTAGTGTCTATCCACAACAAATCCGAAATAAGAAAAATACTATGTGGATACCCCCTCGTAAATGGGGGTTTGAGAAATGAATAATGTCAAAAATCAACAGCGAGTCTAAGCCATTTCGTAATTGCATCAGGACATTTTCAATACATTTTGTTGATCAAACTTAAGGGGAATGGGAACACCTTCAGGGGAGGCAACTCCTGCAAAAGTATTTTTGTCTCCCATGTCAATAGGGGTCAACTCATAAAGGAAAGAATTTGCTCCTGAGGAGCAAATTCTTTCCTTAAAGAGTAGACCCCTTTTTCAGTGGGACAGGGCTTAAAGAAAAGCGCACAGGAAGTCCCGAAAGTTGTCTCCCTTTGAAAAATGGTGGAAAAATCTGCCAGGTGTTCCCATGCCCCTTAAAGTGCCTGTGGTTTGTTAAGCTGAAGATGCTTTGAACAACCAGGCTTAAATGACTTCTGAAGAGGCATCTGATCAGTATCTACACTGACATTAAGTTGATGAATTTGAAGGAATAAATGTCATGAAGAAATCTGTTTGGTTTAAATCCAAAAATGGGTGAGGCTAAATCAATTTATTGTGACAGCTAAACAGGAGATAAATTTCATTCAAGTTAGATCGTTAGCTCAAGGTTTGACCTCAACTGGGAAATATGAACTATTTTCCTCTTTCAAGGGATATTTGATATCTTTGGCGGAGAAATCTGTGAAGTTGGTGCAGGTCTTGATACTTGCATTGGGTACCTGAAAAAAAAGAAAAAAAGAGTAATATTGTGTGTTTTGAATTTTCCGTCTCACCAACAGCTAAGGTCATACGGAGACGGGACCTCAGTTTAAAGACTCATCCGAAAGTCTGGAGAAGCCCAGGATCGATCCTGCGATCCCTGGTTTACAAGGCAAGTAGCATAACCACTACACCACGCAGGCTTCTGAGTAATATTGTATGTGAGAGTGTACAGTAAAACTTGTATGGCTCAAACACTGATGCCTAAAATACCACAGCTGTTTAGTCCATAGGATAAAATTCCTTTAGCTGCAGATTTCAATATATTTGGGATAGTTTGTTTGTATTGGAGTTTAATGGCCCAGTCAACACTATTTAGGTCATCTTCGAGCCGGTCAGTTTACCTATCCACACTTTTCCTGGGCAGGCTTATAAGTAAGTTGTTAACCAGTACAGTGCACGTTCTTTCGCCAGAAACTGACAACTACCTCAATCGGTGGAAGGGAGAGAATGACCAGAGAAAAGATTTCATGATCAATCTCCACGAAAGAATGTTGCAGACCCTGGCAGGTTGGGATAGTTAGGGAAAGAATTTTCTTATTTCATCTTAAAAGTGTATGCTGTGTGTACTCATTAGAATCGCCTCAGAGAGGCGATTCTAATGAGTACATACAGCATACCTTCATTTAAAAAGAAATTAAAAAAAAAAAGTCCCTATTATACCTCCTTACCTGACACTATGATTAACCCTCAAGGGCTCAGACTGACCCTGTCTTGAACAAATTCCATGGTCTAAAGGGTGTTTGTTTGTTTGAATATCTAGCTAGTCTGGCCTAGAAAACATGTACATTCCATATTTTCCTGTTTTGTGGTGTATTCCTTGCTTCCAAAGGATAACCCCTTCATAGAACATATTTATGTCCCTGTCAAAAGTATTGAGTTCATTTTGGAGATATTGCTTCCAATTATGTGGGATTTTTACCCGATATGTACTGTGATGAAATGACATCTCAAGCCTTACCGCCCAAGCAAACTAATAGGGTTTATATGCAAGGATGGTCCGACTCATACCACTTTGCCTGGGTAGGCTTAGACAATGATTCTAAGCGTTTTACCAGTACTCACATGCGGTCAGTTTCAGCTGTCTTGAAGCACCATGCAGACCAGTCTATTTCTCCAAGCCCTGGTGGACAGGGGCCTAAGGTCCAAAGGATGTTTGAGCCAATGAAATTTGACTGTATATGCTTTTAGAACAACATCAGTGACCGGATGGACTGGTCTGACAGTGTTGCTGTGCTGTTCTTATCATTGTTACCGGTATGTGACTTTGTCGCAAGAACGCATGTCTTTGTTTTTTTTACCAGACCTAAGCAAACAGTGTAGACCCTGATCGGAGCAGTCTGGTCAGGGTCTACACTGTTTGCCATTCTATTTGTACTTTTTGGACTCCTTGCTGTGTCGCAAGAACACATCTTTTTTTTTTTTTTTGACTAGGTAAGACACAAACTGACCTCCTTAGCTCCATAGACTAGCTATAGCAACAGTCTTCAAGTTTCAGATATACTGTAATGATCCTAAGTATTGGGACAAACAGACCTAAGCAAACAGTGTAGACCCTGATCAGACCTCCTCCTGAAGGGCAGTCTGATCAGGGTCTACACTGCCATTCCGTTCCATGGCTGTATTCATTGATCTTGGATTTCTACAGTAACTTTTTATTTCTGTTTTGTTCACAATGATTACAGGAACATTAGTGGAAAACTGCTGAAATTTTTAGCTTACATGAGCAGAGTGCTTGAGATGAGCTATCATCCTTGTGTACAGTCTAGGGCCACATTTTGCTTCAATCTTTATGAACTTTCATCAGAAGCATTGCCATGATGATATCTTGGTCAAGTTGTCGGGTAAAAGTCCCACAAAATTGGAAGCATCGTTTCCAAAATGACCTTTACAGTGTTGATGGGGACGTTAAACCTCAAATCAACCAACCATCTTGGTCAAGTTTAAATGTGTGTCATGTCAGAACAAAACCAGGTCCTCAGATCAGATTTTGTTTAAAATGCATGCAGGCTCAAGAGGACACAATTAAATTTCAGTTGTCATGAAACTTGATCAGCAATTTTTTCTGGGGCAAGTTTGATTATGGATCATGATGGATCAAAAACTTGGTCACTGGGTCAAATTTCTTTAAAACCATGAGTGCAGTCCTAGTTTGAACAAGTTCGGTAATGAACACCCCTCTAAACCCCACTTTATATAGAGAAAACTGGGGTTTATGGGGGTAAACATTATTATTCTCATTTTGCTACAAGACATAGGTTGTGGGTACTCGTTAGAACCGCCTAAATGAGGCGGTTCTAACAGGCACCCAAAACCTATGCTTCGTGCATATATAAGAAAAATATAATAATTTTTATCAGAAAAATAACCTTTTTATGGGTATGAAAGAATGCAGTGCATCACACGGATGTGTTATCGTAATGTTTCTCAGCACCAACCTTTACAAGAGGAACATATTTGGAATGTGGATCACTGTCCAGTGGATTGTTCCAGGCCACATTAAAACTTGCTGTTAAGATGGTACGTCTCTGCTCACTGTTGTTGGCATTGCTCTTGTGTAGTAGGTTTCCATGGAAAAATAAGACATCACCTGGATATAAAAGGGGGACTGGATATATACCTTCAGGGGAGGCAACTCTTTCAAAATGTGTCTTGTCAGTTGGGGTCTACTCTTAAAGGAAAGAATTTGCTCAGGAGCAAATTCTTTCCTTTAAGAGTAGACCCGGTTTTGGATGGATTTTAATGGACTTAAATACAGAAAAGCAACAGAATTCAAATGCACAGATTCGAATGTCAAAATGACATTTTTCTGAATCTCGTTTTTAAAGTGATTGTATAAAATATTCCTCTTGCATTTTCTGAGTTCCTTCCCCTGGTTACATTTGGTAATAATTTCTAGTGCAGTCTTAGATGCATTAAGTTTTCTTTTGATTTGAGTTAGTGTTTAAGTTTTATGTCCCACCAACAGCTAAGGTCATATTGAGACGAGACCTCGGTTTAAAGACTCATCCAAAAGTCTGGAGAAGCCCGGGATCGATCCTGCAAATCCTGGTCTACAAGGCAAGTAGCATAACCACTACACCACAGAGGCTTCTATTCTTTTGATTTGAACATATACAGTGTGTGGTTTTGTGATTTACATCCCACCAGCAACTAAGGTCATACAGAGACGGTACCTCGGTTTAAAGACTCATCTGAAAGTCTAGGGAAGCTTGGAATTAAACCCACAAGATGTTTGAGTTTGATTGTACTGCATATTATGCCTATAGTGTTAACCCATTGTATGCTAGTGGACTCTTCCATTGCTATATGTTGGACAATTCCATTTGTCATATAAGGGGTGTCAGGCCTATCTTTACGTTTTTTTCTATTTTTGACAGAAAATTCTGTTAGCAAATAGTGCAGGCCCTGATCAGACGCCGCATTCTGCGGCGTCTGATCTGGGCTTGCACTGTTTGCCAAGATACCCTTTAGGGGTTTCCCCGCATACAATGGGTTAATTATACATGTAAAATTTATGGCTTATATCTGACCTGGTTCTAGTTCCACATATGCTTCTGGCAGAACTTTCAGCAGTTCATTGACTCTGTTAATATCAGCTCCAGTCTGAAGTCCTCCTCTAGCCTTGTGGTCTAGCCGACCACATCTGTGGGAGCCTGGAATCACCTGGCAATAGAATGACTGACAAAACTATCAATTAGAATTTACCAAACTTCAACCTAATAGTGTACCAATTTATCATTTTTATGCCCCCGGAATCAAAGATTTGGGGGCATAAAGTTTTTGGTCTGAGTGTCTGTTTGTCTGATTCTCTGTTTGTCTGTTTCTCTGTTTGTCTGTTTGTTTGTCCACAAAAAACCTAAACATTGGGCATAACTTTTGAATGGCAACTGATAGGGCTTTCATATTTCGCATGTGCAATTCCTTGTCACAAGACCTTGTGACCTTGACCTTAACATTTGACCTACTTTTGACATCCTTTTTAAAAAATTTAACATTGGCCATAACTTGATTGGTTAGAGATAGGACTTTCATATTTCACATGTCTATTCCATGTAACAAGACCTTTCAAATGATACCATAAATTTAGACCTTGTGACTTTGACCTTGTCATTTGACCTACTTCTTTCTTAAAAACTTCAACATTTGCAAAAACTTTAACATTGGCCATAACTTTCGATTGGTAAATGATAGGGCTTTCATATTTTACATGTGCATTTCTTGTCACAAGACCATTCTAGTGGTACCATAATTTTTTACCTTGTGACCTTGACGTTTGACCTTCTTTTTAAAAACTTTAACATAGTCCATAACTTTTGATTGGCAAGTGATAGGGCTTTCATGTTTCACATGTGCATTCTTTTTCACAAGACTTTTCCAGTGGAACCATAATTTTGACCTCGTGACCTTGACCTTGATGTTAGACCTACTTTTAAAAACTTTAAAGTTGGCCATAACTTTCGATTGGTAAGTGATAGGGCTTTTGTATTTCACATGTACATTCTATGTCACAAGACCTTTCCAAAGATTCCATAATTTTTGACCTTGTGACCTTGTGACCTTGACCGACTTTTTTAAGACTTGAACATTTGCCATACCTTTTGATTGCTCAGTGATACTGCTTTCATTTTTAACTTGCGCTGTCTGGATGCATCAGTGTTTCACAAACACATCTTGTTCCTATTTATTCTGATAAATTTTGAAGCTTCTGTCGCATGGTGGTAAAGGTTCTAGCCTGATTAACCAGGGTTTGTGGGTTTCTCCCGACTTTTGGATCAGTCTTTAAACCGACGTACCATCTCCATTTGACCTTAGTTGTTTGTGGGTGCAGACAGAATAACACCTTTTGGACTCCTTGCTGGATCTTGAAACAAATTTGTTAAAATTTTAGAAGAATTACAGCAAGTCATAAAGGTGTCCGAATTTTTAGGATTTATACGGTTGTTCACCTACATGTTAACCGGCCCCGATAGCTCAGTTGGTAGAGTGTCCGCTCCGGGGAACGGGAGGTCACATGTTTGATCCCAGGCCGCCACATACCAAAGTTGTTAAAAATGGTACTAGCTGCTCCTCGCTTGGCACTCAGATTTACGGGGTAGAGTTAGGACTGGTCGACCCAGTGTCAGGATAATGTGACTGGGTGTGGTATCATGTAATGTGTCTGGGACATGATACTTCAGTGAGGCAGCACTATAAAAGTGAGCATTGAGCTCCCTGTCCCAACTAGACACCGTCGTGATATGACTGAAAAATTGTTGAAAGCGACGTTTAACCGGATTCTCACACACACACCTACCTGTAAACAACCATTCTCTTTCTGACAGGGCTCTAACGCTATGAAGGCTGACAGGAGTTCTGGGAACAGCACACCATAGTCATACCAGTATCTAAATGATTAAATACAGTGAAATTGGGATGGCTCAAACACCTATGGGACCATTTGTTTGTTAGGATTTAACCCTTTTGGTACCGGAAACCCCAAAAGGGGTAGATGGCAAACAGTGCAGGGCTAGATCAAACACTGCAGAATGCGGCATCTGTTCAGGGCTTACACTGTTTGCAAAAAGTTCTGTCAATTTTTTTAAGCATAGACAACCTGACACCCCTAAATTTTGAAAAGAACTCCTGCTATTTATAAGGTGGAAGATTCCATATGGTACAAAAAGGGTTAATGACCCAGTCATCACTATTTAGGTCATATTGAGCTGGTCAGTCTTATACATAAGCGGTTAACCAGTACACTGCACATTCTTTTGCCAGACACAGACGATTACCCTTCTTGACTCCTGCAAAAGGAAGAGAATGGCTGTAAAAAATATTCCTGACCAATCGCCACGAAAGAATATTGCCAACCCTGGCTTGTATCGAATGATTTATGGACATCTCGGCCCCTTACAAACTCGGCCCCTGACAAACCCGGCCCCTGACAAACTCGGCCCCTAGCAAACTCGGCCCCCATTCAACTCCATCCCTGAAAACTCAGTCCCTAGCAGCATTTAGGTACTAAAATACAATGTTTTTGTTTCCGAGAACCAATTTGGAAGGTGAAGAGGTAGTTTCACAGAAAGTTTGAGCATATTTATCGTTTTAATACAAAACCTTATGGATCCACGATAAAAGATCGCGGAAACCCTTGCTGTAATGAGGATGGTGTTGTTATTGAGTGTGGCATAACGAAAACATGCTTTTATAATTTTGACAACCTGCAACCACACTTTTATATAGTAAAACTGGGGTTTACAAGGGTTTATATCAATTTACTTTTTTTTCTTCTCAAAAACATAGATTGTTGGTTTTTGTAAGAACCGCCTTGTCGATGCCGTTTTTACAAGTACCCAAATCTGTTTGCTCAAAAACATAGATTGTTGGTACTTGTTAGAATCACCCTGTCAATGTGGTTCTAACGACTACCAAAAATCTATGTTTATAGCAGAAACTAGAAAAATATGTTCATGTTTCACCTGAAAATTTTCATATTTGGGTGGTGAAAAATTCAATATTTTAGAATATGCGTTTTTTTTGTGTGTGTGTGATATTAACATTTCCAGTGTAAAACCAAATGTAAACCTATAGAAAACAATATTCGCCCCCGCCCATCGGGGCTTGGGAGAAATAGTTTGGGCTGCATGATGCTTCCACGCAGAGCTGAATCTGACCACACACGAGTACTGGTAAACTGCTTAGAAGGACTAAGCCTGCCCAGGCAAAGCGGTGCGAGTCAGATCGTCAAATGCATATAGCCTTCTTGATTCATCGGGCCACAGGGCTTGAGATCTCAATGTCGGGTAAAAGCCCCACAAAATTGGCAGCAATGTCTCCAAAATGACCTAAATAGGGTTGACGGTGTCGTTAAACCCAATTCAAACAAACAAAAAAAAAATATAGCATATGATATACATGGTTCTCCATGATCTGATTGTGCGACGTTCATTACGAAAACACTCATTGTCAATTTTTTTTTTGGCCAAAAATGGAAAATCAAATTGTGATATTTTTCTTAGTTTTGCTCGAAACATAGATTACGTGCGCTCGATAGA
The DNA here is from genome assembly GCA_963580285.1 of Lucinisca nassula. Taxonomy (NCBI): domain Eukaryota; kingdom Metazoa; phylum Mollusca; class Bivalvia; order Lucinida; family Lucinidae; genus Lucinisca; species Lucinisca nassula. Next base: position 120,118,408 of record OY757022.1, on the reverse strand, counting down.
ACCGCCCCGACGGTTCTATCGAGTACTCACATTCTTTTTAGCACATATAAGAAAAATAATGTTTTAAGAAAGAAACTTAATTATTCTGCCGTTCATGAAAGTATGAATGACAGCGTTGCGCTAGTAAAGTTTATATATTTACATTTCCAGTGTAAAGTCTAATGTAAACCTACAGAAAACAATTGCGTTCATACTTCCATAAACGCATCGAATCACATGATTTTCAGTGACGTTAGGTGACGTAATTCTAAACCATTGTTCTCTACGGGCGTTGATGACGTCAACGCTGATCCGCTCTTTGTACAAAAACAGCGTGTAAATGTTTTTCACCTTTAAAAGTTTTCCCTACAAGCATTTTTTCGCCCAGTGATGAGGGGCAAATAATGTAAATATAAAAAATAAACTTATTTTTTCTGCTTTTCATGAAAGTATGAACGACAGTGGGTCGCTAGTAAAGTTTACATGAACCCCTCCGGGGTTCATTTACTTTGCACGCGACCCACTGCGTTCATACTTCCAAGAACTGCAGAAAAATAAATTTCATTTTTTAAATGAACCCCTTCGGTGTTAAGTTACTTTGCCGGCGATCCGCTGCTTTCATACTTTCATGATTTGTTTTTGTTTGATTTGAGGTTTAACGTCCCCGTCAACACTGTAAAGGTCATTTTGGAGACGTTGCTTAGCCGATATTGAGATGAAATGACATCTCAAGCCCTGCCACCCAATGAAACCAGTAGGGTTTATAAGCATGGACGGGACGACTCGCACCGCTTTGCCTGTGCAGGCTTAGATCCTCTAAGCGGTTTATCAGTACTCGTGTGCGGGTCGGTTTGAGCTCTGCTTGGAAAAATCATGCAGCCCATATATTTCTTCAAGCACCGACAGGCGGGGCCGTCATAATTTCATGAACAGCAGAATAATAAAATTCATTTCTTAAATGAACACACCAGTACCTCATGGGTTTAGGTCGGGTAAAAGCCCCACAAAATTGGAAGCTGCTTCTCCAAAATGACCCGGGTGTCAAACAATCGAAATCATCGGTATTAATAGAAAAAAGGCCAATTGCTGTGGAATGGTCAAACCCTGCAAATGATAATAAAAAACAAAATGGTTCAATTTTTGTAAGTGCGCAACAGAACTTTTAAGTGGCAGAGATGTAATTACACGCCAATCAATCAATTAGTTTATTAATTACATCGGAAGACCCACAGCAGCGTGTCATACACTGGTTCAATCAACGGCATTAGGTTCGTTTAACTCGTGTGCGATGGGTTACTCATAATTTTATCAAAATGAGTTCAAAAGGTAATTAGACATACGTACATTAAAAAAAAATGTGAAATAGTTTGATAATAAGTCAATTCCAACACATATATACATATTCTAATTTTAGGGGCCGAGTTTGTCAGGGGCCGAGTTTGTAGGGGCCGAGTTTGCTAGGGGCCGAGTTTGTCAGGGGCCGAGTTTGTTAGGGGCCGAGATGTCCTGTCACCTATCAAATCTGCGACCTCCTGATCACCAGTCAGACGGTCCATACCTGTGATACCTCCCTCATCAGGAGGGAGACTCCCTCATTTGATGCTAACTTTTGACCAATTTATGTTAAATTTTAGTAAAATTTTGGTATCTCCCTCATTTGAACTGAGAATTTCCCTGTGTATTCTTTACATCTCCCTCATCACAATGGTAAATCTCCCGCATACAGTTCAAAAAATTATCACAGGTATGCAGGCGCGCATCTGACTAAGCTACCGAGGTCGGCCGGAGTCACTGAGGATTATTCATAGAGCCATTTCTTGAGATACAATGTTAAAATAAAGGTATGCTGTGTGTATTCATTAAATTTACCTCATCGAGGCAATTCTAATGAATGTACACAGTAATGGAATATCTTCCTAAGTTATGCCTATTTCTTATCAGGGGCAATATGAAGAATTTTCTAGGGGCCAAAGTACGAGTCTGTCTCAGCTATTGTTAACAAGCTGGCTAATCAGGAAATATATAGAGGATCTTACATGAGTGTTCATGTATTATTGAATTTATTAAACGAGTTGAGGAAAAGGGATAAAATGCGAGGCTTTGCCGAGCATTTTATCCTTTTTCCTCAACGAGTTTAATAAATTCAATAATACATGAGCACGAATGCAAGATTCTATTTATCATATGACATTTAAAACGCATTTTATTCACGATTGTTTACAGAAATGTCAATATTCCGCCATTAGTAAACGCGACGTCGTTAAGGACGTCGTACATGTAACGTTGCGGGATGTATCTAGCTAATTTGCATATTAAATCCACTAGTGGATTATCGAAAATAATACATGGCATTATTACACTCTCAGACGCGACGTCATATGATAAAATCGATTATCAGACACGGCATTGTGATCTAAAATTGATTAGTAATCACTGAAGGGGAATGGTTACACCTTCAGGGGAGGCAACTGCTGCACAAGTATTTTTGTCTCCCTTGTCAACAGGTTTCAACTCTTAAAAGGAAAGAATTTGCTCCAGAGGAGCAAAGTCTTTCCTTTAAGAATAGACCACTTTTTTCGGCGGACATAGGTTATAAAAAAGTGAACAGGGAGACCCGTTGAAAACTGGCGGAAAAATCTACCATATGTATGATCGGTCCCCGCCTATTGGGGCTTGAAGAAATAGATGGGCTGCATGATGCTTCCGCGCAGAGCTGAAACCGACCCGCACACGAGTACTGGTAAACCTCTTAGAGGGTCTAAGCCTGCCCAGGCAAAGCTATGCGAGTCGGACCCTCTATGCTTATAAACGCTTTTGGTTTCATTGGGATGTCATTTCATCTCAAGTGTCGGGTAAAAGTCCCACTAAATTGGAAGCAACGTCTCCGAAATGACATATACAGTGTTAATGGGGTCGTTAAACCTCAAATCAAACAAAACAAATTAAACTTTAACGCAAAAATTTTGACCCTGTGACAAAGTTCTATGCCTGTGACCTTGACCTTAAGATCATGCCTACTGACAGTGTCACAGCATAACGAAAGAACAAAGTAACTAATAACTAACAGATGGCAAGACAAAAACTAAATAACCTTTGATATACTTTGTATGCCAGGAGTATAATGAAAAAGGTTTAACACAAAATTTTGACGTAATCAAAATTATTGAACCCTAGCCCAACCCAGGGGCTTGACTCAGGAGCTTACATATTCCAAACGAAAGGTAATGGTAAAGCGATATTCTGTACCAAATATGAAGAGAATCTAACGTGTGGTTACAGAGATATGAGCAATCAAAAAGGTTTAACGCAAAACTTTGACGTAAATGTTGATGAACGGACGGGCAATCCACCTAGGGGCTTGACCCGGGAGCTTAGATATTCCAAATGAAACGTAATGCTGTGGAGATATCCTGTACCAAATATGAAGAGAATCCAACATGTGATTACAGAGGCATGGACAATCAAAAAGGTTTAACACAAAACTTTGACGTAAAAGTTGACAGACGGATGGACAGCCCACCCAGGGGCTTAACCCCGGGGCTTAGATATTCTATATGGAAGGTAATGCTATAGAGATACCCTTTATCAAATATGAAGAGAATAATATGTAGTTATAGAGATATGAGCAATCAAAAAAGGTTTAACGCAAAACTTTGACGTAAAGGTTGACGAACGGACGGACGGAAGTACGAACGAACTAACGCACGGACGAAAAACAAAAACCATACACCCTCTGACATACTTCGTATGTCGGGGTATAAAAATACATCAGCAGGACAAATAACACCTTTTGCTGCTCTAAGCAGGACAATTGGCCCATTTAGTTGAATTTTAATATCAATGAGTACATAAATTCAATGCACTACTGAAGTGAGCACAAAAGAGTTTTCATAACCGGAATTAGTCCACTGTGGTTGGTAGCAAAGGTTGGTTTTGGTGTTAACTACCCTCGAATGCGAAGGGGAAGCAAGTTCAGCGGAGGCAACTTTTTTAGAGTATTTTGGCCCCTTTATCAATAGGGGTCCACTCTTAAAAGAAACAATTTGCTCCTAAGGAGCAAATTGTTTCTTTTTAAGAGTGGATCCCTATTTTGAAGGGGATGAATTTACAGGAAATAAAATAAGAAGCTACAAAAATGCCTCCTTTTGGAAAAAGGTACAACAATATGCCAGGTGTATACATTCCCATAAAATGAGCCCCGTCAAGCGAATTTGGGTCTTCGAGCATTCCGTCATGACAAATTTTAACTGCGCATGCCCAGCCATTCAGAGGGGCCAGGGATATGGCTTTCTGTCTGAAGGTTCCCCTTGAGTCACTGCTTGTATGAGCGAGCAGCGAAGGTTCTGGCGAGACTGCGCGGATGCGCAGGCTCGCCTGAACCTTCGCTGCTCGCATAGGCGATAAGTACCAAAATCGCTTGACGGGGCCCAAATATCTTAAAATCGTGTATATTACCCATAATCCTGATGCCAGAAGAACTCGCCACCATGTCTCGGGTCCTTCACAACAACCAGTGATGTATAGTGATACACCTCACCACCCAGCAGCTGACAACGGATAATATAGGTATAATGATAGTCCATCTCACGACCCCCCCCCCTAAACCCCACTTTATTTTGATAAAAGTTGGGTATGCATTACATGTATTTCCATTATTGGCTGTCGGTACTCGTTAGAGCACCTACAAGCTATGTGCAGTCACAACCTATGTTTGCTATATAATAAGTAAAAAATCAGGATTTTCATTTGAGATGTGAAAAAATGCAATATGTTGCATGGGTGTGTTATCGTAATGCTACCATACACCAAAACAGCTTGAGCACATGATATTCTGCCCTTACCCCGACCCCTACCCCGACCTATTTATTTATTTTCAGTGAAAACAGACCTGAAGATTCACATGAAATATCAAGGCTTACTCTCAACAACAAACAATAAATCATGTCGTCTGCTCCATTTTGCTTGATACTTTAAGGGTTAATATGTTAATAGAGGTCTTCTTGGTCCTATGTTGACAATAAATACCTCACAGTCTATTTCATCACAATAACATTTAAATTTGAATTTTAGCACAATATAAAATTTGAATTTTAATATCAATGAGTTCATAAATTCAATGCACTGTTGAGCAATTTCATGCTCTCAGGGCTTCAGTATATGCTGGTTAATACAGTACATTGTAACCTGCATATTCTGACATCACGAAACACGCCTATATGATTTTGACCCCCTTGAACCCCACTTTTATATCGTAAAACTGGAATTTACAGGGGTAAACTTTTCTTATTTCTGCTCTAAAATATAGATTATGGGTACTCGTTAGAACCGCCTCATCGAGAACCGCCTCGATGAGGCGGTTCTAACGAGTACCCACAATCTATATTTTAAGCAGAGAAAAATAAAAAAAAAATATCAATTTTTCATCTTAAAATTTTCGTTTTTTTCGGCGGTAAAGTTTATAATGTATCTAAAGGCATGTTTTCGTAATGATGAAAGACGGCATTATCAAATATATAGACGGGCTCCGTGTGCTCTGACTCCACCCCTACCCCCCCCCCCCCCATGGCTTGGCGGCTATTTTGGTCATGTGACCTGGACCCCATAAGCAAATTTTGGTTTCCCCCATCCCATAGAGGATCCATATGAAATTTGACTTCAATCGGCCCAACAGTTTCCGAGGAGAAGCAGTTCGAAAATGTTCACATTTTTCGCCTCGGCGAGGCTATACTAAATGGAATGTAATATTTCGCAAGTTCATTGGTTAGATCTCATTGATATCTATCAGTATGCCAAAAATTGTTTAAATATTCCAAGCGGTTAAGTCACTATCACCAATTTTCACAAACGGGTTACGGACGGACAGACAGAATGACACGGTGATTTAGGGCACTCTTAGAAAATCAACCGACTTCAGTCGGTCGCTTTTTCTGCGGGTCGTGCAATAAAAAAAAAAATAAAATAAAAAAATAAACTTACGACTATGAAGTAAACAGTTTTTTTTCTGTGAATGCACTCAGCATGCAAATATAGAGAGCATTGTCAAAACTTCCCCCTTGACTTCTGTGATAACAATTGTAAGAAACTGTTTATCAGACCACTCAGAGCAAATGGTCCTTTGAAAGTTAGGAATACACCAAAAACTAAAAACAAATTGCAAAGTGTTTCTGGAACAGACTAGCTAGTTTCAGCGAAGTATGCCTCATCAATGACCCTCATTTCTAATGCATTGCATAATAATGGGCCCCGTCAAGCGATTTTGGTTACTTATCGCCCGTGCGAGCAGCGAAGGTTCAGGCGAGCCTGCGCATTCCGCGCAGTCTCGCCAGAACCTTCGCTGCTCGCTCATTCAAGCAGTGAAACAAGAGGAACCTTCAGACAGAAAGCATAACCCTGGCACCTCTGAATGGCTGTCATGACGGAAATGCTCGAAGACACAAATTCGCTTGGCGGGGCTCATATGTAACGCGACGTTTGATTGGATAATGTCAAAAATTCGCACCAGTATAGTCTCAGGAGCACGAAGTTCTGTCCATAAATAGTTCATAAGGCTCTAAATCAAAAATAATACTAAGCCATTTCGTAGAGCAATTTCTTTGAAATTGCAGCAGAGCCTTTATATTTCGGACATTTTCAATACGGCTTCAAGCGCCTGCGGTACTCGGCAATCCGACGTCGACGTTATCACGTAAGGTCGCTTTTTATTGGCTGACATTTAGTTTACGCAGCTCTCTTAGCTTGCCGCTTTTGTGCAAATAGGACGATTCTTTAAACACACAGCAAATGCAGAAATGCATTAGAATGGGGAAAACTGTATTGAAAATGATCATTTCGTGGGAGAGGGTGTGTGTGTGGTGTGTGTGTGTGTGGGGGGGGGGGGGGGGGGGGGGGGGGGGGGGGGGGGGGGGGGGGGGGGGCAATCGTCAGTTTTATGGTCGTAAATTCCACTGACGAGTCGCCATAAAAAACGAAATTCCAACCATAAAACCGACGATTGACCTCCCAAAATGACAAGTTTGAATACAGGTGTCCGCTAAATATATCCCAAATTCCACAACGGAATAAAAAAAATAAAGGACTAGAAAATACAGTGAAATTTCGGTATTTAGATCTGCTTTAAAAAACTTCACTATTTCTTTATGTAGTCTACATCCAGTGTCCTCCTGGTAGGGACTCCTCAAAAGTGGTCTTGAAGACCACTTTTGAACAGTCCAGAAAGTGGTCTTATATATGTATCGTAGTTACGTGGGTGTGTAATCTTAATCATCCAAATAGTGTTGAGCGATTGTAAAAGAATGCAATTTTTGTTACAACAGGCATGTTACATGAATAGTTAAAACAACGTGGATGAGAATTAAGAACTGTATATGACCAATATGCTGTTGAATGGGTAATAAAAGTATTTGGGATTATGTTGGATTTGGGCAATGAAACATTATAAGCTCTTACAGTTAGAAAATTGAAACGTTTTTTACCTTTCACATATTTTAATCCATTCTTTCTATATTATCCTAGTATGCGCATACTATGCATTGAGGTGTTTACTTTGGAATATATTCAAATCCACTGACATTAATTTTGGCCTTTCAATTATGCATTACGTAGTTAACATGTGCTGTTATTCAAATACTTTGGCGGGAGAAAACCAAGTGCAGTTTACATAAAACCTGAAATGTATCTACAAAACGTCAATCATAAGGGTGCATATTTCCGTTTATTGCAATCATGTGGGCAATATTAGGCATTGCCTGAGTGCATAGTACCATGCAGGTGGGGTCCAGGTGGTCACCTGATGTTGAGATATGGGCTGCATGATGCTTCGTCGCAGAGCTGAATCCGGACCGCACACTAGTACTGGTAAACCGCTTAGAGGATCTAAGCCTGTCCAGGAACCGCGATGCGAGGCAGACCGTCCATGCTAATAAACCCTATTGGTTTTTCATTGGGCGACAGGGCTTGAGATGTCATTTCATCTCAATGTCGGGTAAAAGTCCCACAAAATTGTGAATCAACGTCTCCAAAATGACCTTTACAGTGTTGACGGGGGACGTTAAACATCAAATCAATCAAACAACAAACAAACAACATTTTCATTAACGTGAGAACAAAAGCCTGTGGGATGCTCTGAAACGTATAAAACATCCAGTTTGATCATGTCCAATCAGTCAGATTTCAATTATGTAGCAGTCGTGTTCAGTATGCATATCGGGCTAGATCTAGTCCTGAACACTACCTGTCTCAGAAGCTTTCGATTTTCGATGTGTTTATAATATGTAGCATTGAACTAATAATTTAGAACCAGTTTAACTTGGTTAGAAAATAAAAGAAAAAAAAAACTGAAAAGATTTTGACTTTAATTATTTGCGAAGTACTAACTTCCATAATGTAAAACTATACGATCATGGTTAACTCCACTTTGTGGCGTTGTGTTACGTCATATATGTAATATGTGACTTCTACTGTATAACCTACACTATGATGAAAGATAAAGATTTTTACGGGGCCACAATCCAGCCCTTACTTCCGTCGCGATTAAGACAAATCATTTGTTCAGTCCGCATGAAGGCCTCTTAACTCATCAGTGCAACATCTCCGTGAACCAAAAAGATTAAACAACCACAGAGATGAAACAACGGTGGGGACTCGACAGCAAGAAACCACTGAAATGCTGGAGCAAAAGAAAATCAACAGTTAGACTCCGATGGGCCCGACCATAGACAGAAGCCCAAGAACTTTCAAGAGAGACAGCTATTTTTAACATTGTTTGTCCCCGTCAGTAATGATCCATTCTCAATGGAAAGAATGTGCCGCTCGCCTTTAAGGTCACATTTACTATACTAAAACCGGCCCCGATAGCTCAGTTGGTAGAGTGTCCGCTCCGGGGAACGGGAGGTCACGGGTTCGATCCCGGGCCGCATCATACCAAAGTTGTTAAGAATGGTACTAGCTGCTCCTCGCTTGGCACTCAGATTTACGGGGTAGAGCTAGGACTGGTCGACCCAGTGTCAGGATAATGTGACTGGGTGTGGTATCATGCAATGTGTCTGGGACATGATACTTCAGTGAGGCAGCACTATAAAAGTGAGCATTGAGCTCCCTGTCGCAACCAGACACCGTCGTATTATGACTGAAAAATTGTTGAAAGCGACGTTAAACCCAAATTCACACACACATTACTAAACTAAACTATTTGTTGCCCTCTCCCGACCAAGTCAAAATCATATAGGAGGTAGTTTTTTTTCAGTTAACATTTTCCTCCTCAAAGATTATAGAAACTGGTAAGAAAAGGTCACAATCTAAGAACGCAGCCGTCTCAAGTCACATATGGGCCCCATTTTGGTACTTATCGCCTATGCGAGCAGCGAAGGTTCAGGCGAGCCTGCGCATCCGCGCAGTCTCGCCAGAACCTTCGCTACTCGCTCATACAAGCAGTGAATCAAGGGGAACCTTCAGACAGAAAGCCACATCCCTGACCCTCTGAATGGCTGGGCATGCGCAGTTAAAATTTGTCATGACGGAATGCTCGAAGACACAAATTCGCTTGGCGGGGCTCATATAGAAAGTGACACAGAGGCACACATAAAAACAGACGAAACTTGAGCCAACTAACAGATAAGACACTGCAATAAAGAACGACCGCCTTGGGACGGTCAGTTGTAAAGCTACTGGGGATTGAGCGTTGGAGGGGGGGGGGGGGGTCTTCAACTCCGGAGTTTACATGAAATTTGAATCCTTGCCCTCAGTTCTAGTACAGTATCATTCACCAATTGGTCCGCATGGAGGCTTTCCAGCTGGACAGTGAGTCATGATAAAATACATGGTAAAAAGGTTCTGTATAAATCAATATTATCATGAATCCGGGTTTAGGACTGATCAACAATCCGACGTCAGAGCAGAAGAAAACCACCAGACAGATCATGGAGGGTCGAACACAGGCAATATCCGGCCCAGACACTTTTAGGCAACTCAATACAAAAATGGCCACGTTGCGCATGCAGTTTTCCTCATAAAATTGCTCATAAGTAGCACATTCTTTCCTTTAAGAGGAATCCCGATTTCACTTGTAATTCACCATATTTGCATTATTTGCTGGCCCCCAGCTTGCACATTGTCAATATTGGAAGAACAGGTAACCAGACCCTCCTGACCTTTAAAGGTCAGGGGGGTCTGGTTACCTGTTTTTCCAACACTGATAACCTTAGACTAGGAACCAGCAAATAATGTAAATAAGGTGAATAAAAATCTTGCTTTCTGGAACCCCAGAAAATGTTTTGAGGATTAAGTTTCTCACAGGTTTAAAGATCTTACGGTATACGGGCTCTTTTAGCAACGCGGGTAGAGTGGCTAACGTCGCGGTTAAGAACCCGGCTGAGATATGTCATGACTTGGGTAGACGGTAGGTAAACACAAGCCACTCAAATACCAGTGGTATACTATAAAATAAAACGCTTTAATTTTGAATTATTTTATTGGGGTTTTCAGATTTTTGTTTCTTCTTATACGTTTTGTTGTTTGCAACAGTGTAGCACCAGAGTGGTTATTATCTTGGAAAAGGTGCATAAATCTGCACCATTAAGAATCTTACGGTCGCATCGCTCCCTCCAGATTCTTAAGATAGAATCCCAATCCTACGGAACCCGCGACGGGACATGAGTTTTTATTTTTATTATGTTGAGCGAACAAGATAATATCCTGTCCGGATAAGATATAATCTTGTTCGGACAAGATATTATGTTGTGCGGACAAGATATTATCTTGTGCGGACAAGATATTATCTTGTGCGGACAACTTATCAAGGATTATGTTGGGCAAACAAGATAATATGTTGTGCCAATATCTTGTCCGCACAAGATATTAATTTGTGCAAGCAAGATATTATCTTGTCCGCACAAGATAATATGTTGTCCGCACAACATAACTTATGTTGTCCGCACTAATATCTTGTCTGCACAACATATTATCTTGTTCGCACAACTTTATATCTTGTTCACACAACATATTAAAAAAAAAATTATGTCCCTTCCCGGGTTCCGTACAATCTAGACATATTCAACCGTGCTCGTAATGCTAAATTCAGAGACAACTCTTTTTGAGTTAGCGAGAGACTCGTAGGTAGTAAAAGGCTGACTGTCTTCTCGTCTGCTACACAAGCACATGTTGTGGATATTAAATCGCCTCGGTGAGGCGGTTCTAACAAATATCCACAACAAACGTTTATTAATACATGGGGGTGGGGGTGGTGTTTACTATTTATTCCCTAATTATAGATACCCATAATTATTTATGGATATCAGTAATTATTTATGATAATCCATAATTCGAATTAATGATATCCATAATTCGAATCCATAAATCTAATTATGGATAACTATAAATATGGATTAAATAATTAAATGGCACCCCATTATTCTTGACATTCTCTTAGTATCCGTCTATGTTCAATTCAAATTGTCGTTATATCATCACGAAAGCACGCCTATATAAATTGACCCTCTTGAACCTCACTTTTATATCGTAAAACTGAGGTTTCCGGGGGTATACCTTGTTTTTCTTATTTATGCTCTAAAATATAGATTGTGGGTACTCGTTAGAACCGCCTCGATGAGGCGGTTCTAACGAGTGCCAACAATCTATATTTGGAGCAGAAATAAGAAAAATATCATAATTTGTCATCATAAAGTTTTCTTTTTTTTCCGGCGATAAAGGTGGCAATGTATTTGTATAGGCGTGTTTGCGTAATGTCCAGTTTTGACGTCATAACGATTGCCGGTAGAGGGTTTACTGTAGCCCACGGAGTCTAGTTTTATTTATATTATAAGGAAATCCAGGAATTAACCCTGGGATATAATTTCTTATCCTATCCAAGTTATCCTATCCAGGGATCGGACAAAATCGGACATTTGATGAGCAAAAGTTGTCAAGATTGACTCAAGGGGAATGGGAACACAGGGGAGGCAACTCTTGCAAAAGTAATTTTGTGTCCCATGCCAAGGGGGTCAACTTTTAAAGGAAAGAATTTGCTCCTGAGGAGCAAATTCTTTCCTTTAAGAGTAGACCCATTTTCCATAGGGACAGGGCTTATAGAAAAGGGAACAGGAAGTCCAGAAAGGTGTCTCCCTTTGAAAAATGGCTCAAAAAGTCAACGAAGTGTTCCCAGTCCCATTAAGTGCACGAACAATGACGTCAAAAACGCCGTATTGTTGTCATCAATATATGGCAGACGTCGACATTCGAAGTGACTGCATTATAAAAAAAAAATCCACTCTCAGAAATAATATATATGCAAGAAAAATAATCTTACAAAGGTGTGTTGGACAGATAGAAAATCCGTCCCTCGGGGTCACTGTCCGGCATCACTCTGCAAGCCTTATGGTTACGGACAGTGACCCTCGGGACAGATTTTTCTATCCACTCCTCACGCCAGTGTAAGATTCTAACATTGTTGTCACATTAAAAAGTAATCGGCTCATGACCAAATGAGACTGACTCAGTATAAGTCGTATATGGGTGTGAGGGATGGATAAAAAAATCCGTCCAGCGGGTCAGTTTCCGGCGCCACGAGGCTTGCCGAGTGTTGCCGGGCACTGATCCCGAGGGACGGATTTTTCTGTCTACCTCTCACACCCATGTTAGATTCTTTTTCTTACATACCTTTCTTTTCTGAGTATGGCTTTTTTATGTAAAGCAGTTTCTTCGATTATCGACGTCCGCCATATGCAGCGTTTTTGACGTCACTTTACGGGCAGTGACGTCAAACTTAGTGGCGGCAATCAGTGCATATCAAACGAATTTTATCTTATCCCTAGGTAGGATATGAATTTCTACACCAAGGTTAAGTCCAGGATTTCCTTATCTGGTGTGCAAGAAAGTTAGATACGGATCATTTTCTCATGTGTCATCACAAATAACCCTGCACGTACATGACGTAATTTTGACATCACATCAACGTTGGTGCATCGTTATGACGTTTATGCAACGTCACATCAACGCCGGTGACGTTGCACCGACGTTGATTTAACGTTGCCCTAGCGACATGTGCCTGCAGGAAATAACCTTGACCTCATTATAATCCTGACCTTACTATGAGACAGCCATGTTGTTCAAATTTCTCTTTCATATCACTGTTGATCTGAAAATCATCGCTGAACTGATACTCAATACCTGAAAGTAAATAATTGGTTTAACCCTTTTCCTGCTGAACCAGAACACAGTGTAGATATAGAACAGATGACTTCTGTAGAAGCAGTCTGAGGCCAGTTGTCCAGAGCATCGTTAGCTTGAGTTTGTTAGTGGTAAAATGTCAATACAGTATCTGACACTGATGAAATTTTTGTTGAAAAATGTTGTAAGCTTTTGCATTTGCATTCAAAACTTTTTCAGCAAAAATGTCAGTTTTTGTTTGATTTGAGATTTAACGTCCCCGTCAAAACTGTAAAGGTCATTTTGGAGACGTTGCTTCCAATTTTGTGGGACTTTTACCCGACATTGAGATGAAATGACATCTCAAGCCCTGCCGCCCAATGAAACCAATATGGTTTATAAGCTCGGACGGTCCGGTCCGACTAGCACTGCATTGCCTGGACAGACTTAGATCCTCTAAGCGGTTTACCAGTGCTCGTGTGCGGTCGGTTTCAGCTCTGCGTGGAAGCATCATGCAGCCCATCTACTTCTTCAAGCCTCGATGAGCGAGGGCTTACAAAAATGTCAGTACATATTTAATGGTCCAAGATGTAACAATACGTAAACTATGACGTCGATTTGAACAACTCAGCCCTGATCAGTATCTACACTAGTTGACAGACTATTCGTGTCATCGTAGGGATACATTTCATTAAATAATCCGATTGGTTGAAAGTCAGATACATGTATGGGTGCGGCTTAATCAGTCAAGGGTTAAGCCCCCGCTCATCGGGGAATGAAGAAATAGATTTGCTGCATGATGCTTCCACGCAGAGCTGAATCCGGCCACACACGAGTACTGGTAAACCGCTTAGATGAGCTAAGCCTACCCAGGCAAAGCGGTGCGACAGGGCCTGAGATGTCATTTCACCCCAATCCACAAAATTGGAAGCAACGTCTCGAAAATCACCTAAACAGTGTTGACGGGGACGTTAAACCTCAAATCAGACAAACAAAACAGACTGGATAAAACTGACATATTTTCGCCACTGTTTACAAGGCAGACATCTTTCACAAATTCGTGTTTGCTTTCTTTTCCTCTAAAATACAGTCAAACTTCAATGGCTCGAACACCTTTGGGACCACGAAAATCTGTTCGAGACAGAGGTAGTTCGAACCACTGAGGTTACTGCCAGGAGGCATAGCGAGATACTTTTAGACATCTTTTTGGTGTTCTGTAATGAAAATGTATGCTGTGTGTTCTCATTAGAATCGCCTCATCGAGGCGATTCTAATGAGTACACACAGCATACATTTGCAAGGTAAAAAACTAAAATCTCCTTAATTATCCCCCACTATTTCTTATGTAGAGGATTTCGCTAGGGGCTCAAGAATGGGTTCGACACATCCATGATAAACGAGCCATCGGTGTTCGAGTCATCGAAGTTCTATTGTACTATTAAAATGTTTCCCCTTTGAGTGGATCTTTTCCCCTTAATATGAGGTAAAATGATCCTTCTTGTCAGTCACCTACCGAAAATGGGTAAACTCTGTAGCGTTCTCTATATATAGGCTGTCAAATTCGGAAATAAGCTTAGACGGAAAAGTACATTAAACATATCAGACTTTCGGATGAGTCTTTAAACTGAGGTCCCGTCTCCGTATGACATTATATGTTGGTGGGACGTAAAACTCAAACACTCACTCCCTCACATTAAACATATTAAATAAAACATTCAAAACATGAAGGTTTACACATTAGGATTTTGTTTGATTGCCTATTTGTTTGTCTGGAGTTTAACTATAGTCTTTCACATCGCAGTGAGACGTGACTGCACTTTTAATTTTGAACTAGTCCGTGTTTTAGGTAAGTTCCATTCAGTTGGGATTTTACATTGGGAGATATAGTTTTACTGAGATTCGTACTGCATCATACTGACCACTTGGCCACGACTTCTACATAATGACATTATCAAAAAACTTAATTATAATTCTAAAATCCTGTGAAAAAAGAAATCCGAAAGCTGCTTCCCCTAAAACATGGAATAGTCTTGCCATGCTTGAACTATTAACTCTCAAAAGTCGTTGATAAACTATATTAGGTCATATCGTGGAGGTCAGTTAATGTAACGCACTTTTCCTGGACAGGCGTATACATATGTGGTTAAACAAAAAAGTGCACATTCTTTCGCCTTGTAAGGGAGAGAATGGCCGTAGAAAGATTTCATAATCAATCTCCGCCGACCAACTGGGGATCAAACCCAGTGGGCACACGTCGCCAGGCCAACGTCGAATCAACGTCGGTGCAACGTCATGACGTTGTACCGATGTTGATGCGACTTTGCATTAACGTCATCACGTTCCACCGACGTTGACGCGACGTTCATAAATGTCATGCCGTTATATCGTCGTTAATCCGATACGTGCCTGTAGGGAACCTATCTGTCAGACGAGCATACGACTGAGCTACCGCGGTCAGCGAAACAAATGAAGACTAAACACTTATAGGCGTATACACCCTTTTTCGGCTTCGCCCAAACACGTACTACATGTATTATCTTACCGGCCCCGATAGCTCAGTTGGTAGAGTGCCCGCTCCGGGGAACGGAAGGTCTCGGGTTCGATCCCGGGCCGCGACATACCAAAGTCGTTAAAAATGGTACTAGCTGCTCCTCGCTTGGCACTCAGATTTACGGGGTAGAGCTAGGACTGGTCGATCCAGTGTCAGGATAATGTGACTGGATGTGGTATCATGTAATGTGTCTGGGACATGATACTTCAGTGAGGCAGCACTATAAACGTGAGCATTGAGCTCCCTGTCGCAACCAGACACCGTCGTGATATGACTGAAAAATTGTTGAAAGCGACGTTAAACCCGAATTCACGCACACACATGTATTATCTTGACTTAATGTGCATGTAAATTATTTAAGCCATGTTAAAATGGATACACATGTAAAATAAACATAATCTGCCACGAGAATTACATTTTAAAGCTCAAATTATTATGTAAAACTCATAGGTATGTAAACTTACCTATGTCTGACGTTTGCATGTTGCCGATAATATCAAGTAAATTAACCCACTGTTAAAGTGAAGTAAGGTGAACTTATCTATGAAAAGGTTATCGAACTGAAAATTCTTAAGTAAAGTACCAAATATGATGCATCATGTCACAATTCGCTAAGGTCAAGTTTAACGCGTCTGTGCATCCGTACAATGATAATGGTTATAATGGGAATACTATATATAAATATCCCTATTATTTTACGCATGTTTTTCCAAAGAATAGAAGTAGAGGCAATGATCAGGAATCGATACAATTAACCCACAGCTCCCATCAGAGACACCAATGGGAAAGAAACACAAACATGAAGCAACAGACCCCAACGGAAACACCAACAGCGGAAAGCCAAGAGGACAGTTACTTTCCCACAAAATGGCCAAAAGGCTATCCAAAATAAAATAATATAAGCGGCACAAACACCCAAAGACAAACCATAACAAAAATTACCGCGACAGAAGAACCGCCTTGGAACGGTCAGCGGAAATGAGAGCCACTGGAGGGCTTAAATCGATTTTACGTGGCCACAATCCTCGCCCTTACTTCCGTCGCGATTGAGACAAATAATTTGTTTAGTAATGAAGGCCTCCTAACTCATCAGTGCAACATATCCGTAAACACAAAAATCAAACAACCACAGAGATGAAACAACGGTGAGGACTCGACAGCAAGTAACAACAGAAATGCTGGAGCAAAAGAAAACCAACAGTTATAGAATCGTCATAGAATCTGAGGCCTGACCCACCGGCGTGCAGTTAAAGAGGGAAGCAAAGGTTTTTACCGTGATTGGGTTACTTTCCATGCATGCAGTCTGTCTTATAACATTTATGTTGTACCCAATCTTTTTATATCGAAGTATGGTTTTACGAAATTGGGTGCTGAAGTCATTGCGGTTATAATTTTTTCTAAATTTATATACTAAGTCACCGTACAATTTGGGTTCCGATAGACCTTGTTGCAGAAGAGATTTAAGTCCAGTATTGAATTTTGAAATTAAATCAGAATGATGTCCATAAAATTTTGAAAATGCTTTGCGTGGTTTATGGTACCGACAACCCTGATGAAGGAGTTTAGCCGTTAACAATTTATTACGAGTGTTGAAGTCAGTTACATGACTACACACTCTGGCAAATCGAATAAATTGTGAAATATAAACGCCATAGGATGGCGCGCGTGGAACATCACCATCCACAAAAGGAAAGTTAACAATCTCAAAATCAAAATCATCGCGGTTATTTTCAATACATTTCCAAGAAACTTTCATCTTATTTATGGTTACTAACCCTAATCAAGACGTTTATGTCTATAGAAGATGAATTGTTGTTTCACAATGCTTATATTAGACCACATTTAGACTACTGTTGTGCAATATGGGGAAATACAACAAACTTTAATGTTCAGAAACTGACAAAATTGCAGCGACGACCTTGTAAAATTATCATTGGCAATGACTATTTACATTTAGAAGATGCTCGAAATCGGCTAAAAATTCTTTCTTTCGATGAAAGTGTGTTTTTGCATGAAGCAAAAATAATGAATAAAGTGACAAATAACGCTGCGCCGTCATATTTAACTGATTTTATTTCAAATGAGAAACATACCATCAAATGATACTATGTTAAATCTACGCTCAGTTTCTAACAGGAATTTTTTTATTCCTAAACCAAAGATTAATTTATTTAAAAATAGTTTGTCGTATTCTGGGGCAATCATTTGGAACAGCATTCCTTTGGAAATTAAAAATTCAAAATCTATTGATATTTTTATCAATAAATGTTTGGCATTGATGAAAGATAAATGAGACATCTTATAAACCCCGCCGCTATTGAACTATTTTCTCATAATTAATTACCTTGTAGGCTTAAATCGGCAACGAAAGATTTTGGTAAAGGGTCTCATAAATTTCAGTTAGTCATATCATACTTAACTTCCATTTTAACTTAATCAACTCACCTTTATCTACATTTTCACGTCATCGTCTTCCCTTACTCATATTATGATTTGTTGTTAATTGTACATATACTTGTTTTAGAGGGCCCCATGGAAGATTGGCTCTGCCAAGTGGGTTACCCTTTGTAAATAAAAACATTACTTACTTACTACTTACTTATTTACTTACTGCCAAGTTCTGCAACGGAAGGTCAGTTGGTTTTTCTCCGGGTACTCCGGTTTTTGCCCATCTCTGATTAACGATCGGCTCGATATGAGTGAAATAATCTTGAAAGGGTCCCAAAACAAAATACAAAAAATATATATATAAAAACAACAACAACAACAACAAAAAAAAACTATCACTTCTACTACTAGACTTTCGGGTGAGTCTTTAAACCGAGGTCCCGTCTCCGTATGACCTTAGCTGTTGGTGAGACGTAAAACTCAAACACTCACTCACTACTACTACTGATTCATGTAATACTTATACTACTACTCAATAAATATACTCAGTCAAAAAAGTTCCTATACCTAAAATTGCTTCTGTTACTATAGCTACTACAAATAAAAACTACACAAAGTTTGTTATGTTTTGATAAGAAGACTCATTTTTCCGTGTAAAAGCACCATTCGTTTTTGTTTTTGTAAACACATCATCGTAGACTATTGCTTTAAACACCCAAGGGGTCACTGTGTCATTTTCGCAGAGAAAATCATTAAAACATGCTATGATTTAACATCACAAAATTTCCCTGTACCCTACATTTCTAAAATTTGATACATGTGACATTTCTTTAGATACCATTTGCGTCTACCCTTAAAAATTTTGGAACTTTAGTTGCATTAGCTACGAGAAACAGGCTATCACATATTGACCTCCAATTCATAGATGTTGTGTGCAAATGCTGCTTTCAATGGGAACTCCATAGAAAATCGCAATCGATGGTGCTACATGCTACATTAATTTTCTGTATTTTTTACCATCATGATGAACAGAAATGGTGGACACAAAGCGTTTTTTGAAAAACTGGCATAAATTGATTGACAGGAATAAAAATTACGGCAGTTCGAAAATTGCTATATTTTTAATTGCAAGGGAGATAATTTGAGAATTTCACAAATTAAAACATAGCTTATAATGCGAGATCATGAGATATTCTAAAAGTAAAGTGTTATCCGATGTTCTGAGACTATTGTCTTCCATCTCAGACAAAAAAGAACTTTCTGCGCATGCGCAATGTCCATTTTCTGCCAAAATCTTTCTAGGCACATATTGGAAGACAACTCTGGAGCAGAAAGGTATGAACAAATGCAAGTTTGAGCTTTCTCTAGCTAAACGTCCGATTTAAATGTCTACAGCCAAATTTAGCTTAATAGCTGCCAGATATCTAGTGAGTTCCACCCGAAAGTTGGTATAGATACTTTTTTGACTAAGTATATATATATATATATATGAGCCCCGCCAAGCGAATTTGTGTCTTCGAGCATTCCGTCATGACAAATTTTAACTGCGCCTGCCCAGCCATTTAGCGGGGCCAGGGATATGGCTTTCTGTCTGAAGATTCCCATTGATTCGCTGCTTGTATGAGCGAGCAGCGAAGGTTCTGGCGAGACTGCGCGAATGCGCAGGCTCGCCTGAACCTTCGCTGCTCGCATAGGCGATAAGTACCAAAATCGCTTGACGGGGCCCAATAATAAGAAATAAATAAAATAAGAAAACAAAGTGTGTCGTATCTCCAGTGTTTAATATTACACTATTAATTACGATTTTCGATGTCCGCTGACAAGTGAAACTCTCTACCAACAAGCATTGTAAGCAGCTCCAGATATCAATACAGTAGAACTTCGATGGCTCGAACACCGATGGCTAGTTTACCATGGCTGAGTCGAACCCGTTCTTGAGTGCCTAGGGAATTCCTCTACATAAGAAATAGTCAGGGATAATTTAGGAGATTTTAGTCTTTTATCTTGCAAATGTATGCTGTATGTACTCATTAGAATCGCCTCGATGAGGCGATTCTAATGAGTATATACAGCATACATTTTTATTATAGAACACCGAAAAGATATCCAAAAGTACCTCGTTATGTCTCCTGACAGTAACCTCAGTGGCTCGAACTACCCCTGTCTCGAACATATTTTCGAGGTCCCAAAGGTGTTCGAGCCATTGAAGTTTGACTGTATTACGGATGTTTTTCTTACTCATACTTGAAAAGTTGTGTTGTTTTTACTCATTAAATCACTGAGTGAGACGATTCTAATGAGCACACACAACATACCAAAAGAAGATAGAGCTATTATCCTGATCTGATAGTATAATTAACATTTAGTGGCTCCAACTTTCCCTATCTCCAACAAGTTTTCATTGAACCAAATGAAAGTAATATAATTGATGAGCCCCAGCCACTCCAAAAATGAGTCAACTCTTCAAGAAAAGAATTTGCTGCTATGCAGAAAATTCTTTTCTTGAAGATTAGACCCCTGATGATAAGAGAGACGTAAATATTTCTGAAAAGGGTGCAGTTTGGTCTGTCCTGAGGATGTATTTTGATCTCGCCTGAGGGTGTATTTTGATCTGTCCTCAGGGTGTATTTTGGTCTGCCCTGAAGGTGTATTTTCACCTGCCGTGAGGATGTATTTTGATCTGCGCTGAGGCTGTATTTTGATCTGCCCTGAGGGTGTATTTTGGTCTGCCCTGAAGGTGTATTTTCACCTGCCGTGAGGATGTATTTTGATCTGACCTGAGGGTGTACTTAGCTTACTTAACTTACTCAGGTATGAGTAGCTTAGCTGGTGGATTAGTTACTTACCTTACTCATGTAACTTAAAATTGTGCTTAGGTTACTTGGTTTACTTATTTTACTTACCTTACTCATTCTGTTTCAAAGGCACCATGTTACCTACTTAGGTTACTTAGCTTACTTAACTTACACTGGCATGGGTAATGCAGCTGGTAGAGCTGTTACTTACTTTGCTCGTGTTACAAGACATTCTACTTAGTTTACTTATCCTACTTAACCCATTTATGTCCATTCGGTAAGAGTTCGATATTTACTTAGTTTTCTTAACTTACTTAGCTTACCCGGGTAAGGGATATATTGCTTGTATGGTAGGTACTTACTTCACCTAGTTATTTTAGAATTCTACTTAGTTTACTTATCCAACTTACCCTACTCATCCTCATGGGTAAGACTACCATACCTACTTAGTTCACTTATCTTATACTTAACTTACTTTGGCTCTCACTTAGGAAGTTGCTCCTGTTTCGAGTTATTTGAGTCTACCTATCGTACTTAGCTTATTTACTTTGACCATGGCTGACGGTGTGAACTGACTGTTTTAACTTAGGCCAATATACTTAGAGCTATGGCTACTAAGTTTACTTGTTTGGCTTTGGAGTGCTTATATATGTATCAACTTTGCGGGTTCTTTGATATGTTGGTTTATAACACCATTATAAGCCCATGTCACTCAAAATATTGTCGTTTTGGTGGGTGGAACTGGAATTTTAACCTCAACTCAGCATACTTACTTTACTTATCTGACAATGATGACTGATAAGTAATCTACGAGTAAAGTGAGTAAATACCGCCAGACTGCTTATTTCGCTCATGTCTGGACAACAATTGATAAGTTATGTAAGTAAACGACATAGAAGACATTGATAGCGCTTTCAGATGAATTTCAAGACTCGGTGTATGAAGTAAAGCCCTAGGTGTGGCAATAAGCCTTCAGATTAAATATATAAAGCATGTTTAGACATCCCAACATAGCCTGAAAATATGAGAAAAGCAAGAAAGAAAAGAAATGACCGATTAAGGGGAATTGGAACACCTTCAGGGGAGGCAACTCCTGCAAAAGTATTTTTTGTCTCCAATGTCAATGGGGGTCAACTCTTAAAAGAAAGAATTTGCTCCCGAGGAGCAAATTCTTTCCTTTAAGAGTAAACCCATTTTTCAGTAGGACAGATCTTATAGAAAAGGAACAGGAAGTCCTGAAAGTTGTCTCCCTTTGAAAAATGGTGGAAAAATCTGCCAGGTGTTCCCATTCCCCTTAAAGCTCCTATCGCGCTTCAGCTGCATATACATATTTTGCAGATGATATAGACTGGGTCACTGATTTTATGACGTAGTTCTACACTTGAACAAAAAGGACTTTATTTTCTGGAATTGTTTTCCCCTCAACCCCAAATATAAAGTCCCGCAATGTATAATTTTACAGATTGGCAGGTGAGATTCTAGCTCTGACATCTGTGAAACTAGGACAGATAAAAAAAGAAGTGACAGGCACTCTCGAAACTCCCACGCTGGCAAGAAGGGTCTGTAACAAGATTTTTCATGTTGAGATGGGAGTTGTTCTATGCGCGAGCCAGTGTTGTAATATTTTGGCGGTTTCTGGAGGTCCCTGCTGTTTGGACGGTAATTCAAGGCAGGGGCAGATGTTGCTTGCTGAGACTCTTCAGCCAGATTGTTCCATACTCGAATACAGTCGAATTTCGATGGCTCGAACTTCGATGGCTCGACCCCCTTTGGGGCCATTGAAATTTGTTCGAGACAGCGGTAGTTCGAGCCACTGTTGTATACTTCCAGAAAACATAACGGGGGTATTTTTGGACTTCTTTTCGGTGTTCTGTGACATAAATGTATGCTGTGTGTACTCATTAGAATCGCCTCCTTGAGGCGATTCTAATGAGTACACACAGCATACATTTGCAAGATAAAACTCGAAAATCTCCTTAATTATCCCACACTTTTTCTTATGAATAGGAATTCCCTAGGGACTCAAAAACGGGTTCGACTCAGCCATTGTAAACGCGCCATCGGTGTTCGAGCCATCGAAGTTCGACTGTAGTTGATGAAAAAAAAAGTAGAACAAACTGGTGTTGGCATGATCATTTCGAATATCATTTGCGTTTCTTAGGTTGTATCTATGGTTTCGTGAATCAGTCGGGGCACAAGGTCAGAGAGATAGTTAGGAGCAAAGTCTTAACTATTTTATAAATATACCAGTTTGTTTTTGTTTCTACGATTCTGAAGTGATTCCCATCCTAAGTCTTCTAGTAACTTTTCTATACTATACAACTTTGTGGCTCCCGTAATAACTCTCGCCGCTTCGTAGTGTACTGACTCAAGTTGGTTCTTAGTTTCTGTCAAGCTAACTCACAGTATTTTAAGAGTGGAATACTTTAGTTGTAGTGTTTTACGACTTAGTCTGAACTTCAAGCTCTTATGAAGTTCAACTTTGTCCAGATCATCTTAATAATAATAATAATAATAATAATCGACCTTATTTATAGAGGGTAACACATTTAGTACTAGTACTAATCTTCCATGTGGCCCTCTTTTCCTGGGTAGGAACCAGTACTAAGCAATGTAGATAAAGTTTCTTGCTCAAGGAAACAACACGTGGCGCTTGCGAGGATCGAACCGGCTACCTCTCGAGCTCAAATGCTTTACCACTGCACCACAGCGATCTTGGCTTTTATATCATAAATATTGTGAGCTGTAGAAGGTTAGTTATCCCCACGCTTTAAAAAAAGCGTTTGGGGATATTTTGAAAGCCTCTGTCCGTCTGTACGTCCTTCCGTCCGTCCGTCACGCTATCTCCTCCTTAACCACTGGCCGGAATGCAACCATATTTGCTACATGACTCCCTTACATGGTGAGGGCGCGCGAGAGGGACGATATAGTTGGCTCCGCTCAAAGGGGCCATCTCAAGGGTCAAAAGGTCACGTATGCTATGCAGCTCTCTGCTATGTGACAAAAGCGTGGGGATTTGCGATGGCTTGCCATCGACTGCTTGCTCTAGTTTGTTTGTTTGATTTGAGGTTTAACGTCTCCGTCAACACTTCTGCTATTGTAACTACACTGTAAAAGTCAGGCTATCGCCCTAGCGCATACATGTCTTCACCAATTTCAATATAACTTCTTACAAATATTCCTGATGACAATATCTCGAGCGAGTTCGACTTTTAAGGTCGTGGCCTCAAGGTCAAGGTTACTTTGGCTATTTTTAGAAAAACTTTGTCATCGCTTTAGCGTCTATATTTATTCATCGATTTCAATATTACTTCACACAAAAGGTTTCTTATGACAATATCTCGAGCGAGTTCGACTTTCAAGGTCGTGGCCTCAAGGTCAAGGTCACTGTGACTATTTTTAGAAAAAAAAAACTTTGTCATTGCTTTAGCGCCTATATTGGTCCACCGATTTCAATATAACTCCACACAAATGTTCCTTATGAAAATATCTGGAGCAAGTTTCGCTTTTAATGTTGTGGCCTCAAGGTCAAGGTCACTGTGGCTATTTTTAGAAAAAAAAACTTTGTGATCGCTCTAGCGATTTCTTGACCAATTTCAATATAATTTCACACAAGTGTTCCTTTTGACAATATCTCAAGTGTGTTTGGCATTCAAGGTCGAGGTCACTGTGGTTATTTTTAGATTAAAGCTTTGTTATCGCTCTAGTGCCTACATTTCTTGGCCAATTCCAATGTAATTTCACACAAATGTTCCTTTTGACAATATCTCGAGTGTGTTTGACTTTCAAGGTCAAGGTCATTGTGGCTATTTTTAGAAAAGCTTTGTCATTGCTCTAGCGCCTGAATTTCTTGTCCAATTTCAATGAAAACTTCACACAAATGTTCCTTATGACAATATCTTGAGCGAGTTCGACTTTCAAGGTCAAAGTCACTGTGCCTAATTTTAGAAAAACTTTGTCATCGCTCTAGCACCTACATTTCTTGTCCGTTTTCTATATAACTTCACACAAATGTTCCTTATGAAAATATCTTGAGCGAGTTGGACTTTAAGGTCAAGGTCACTGTGCCTATTTTTTGAAAAACTTTGTCATCGCTCTAGCGCCTACATTTCTTGATTGATTTCAATATAACTTCACCAAATGTTCCATTGGCCCCCGTCCATCGGGGCTTGAAGAAATATATGGGCTGTATGATGCTTCCACGCAGAGCTGAAACCGACCCGCAAACGAGTACTGGTAAACCGTTGAGAGGATCTAAGCCTGCCCAGGCAAAGCAGTGCGAGTCGGCCCGTCCATGCTTATAAACCCTATTGGTTTCATTGGGCGGCAGGGCTTGAGATGTCATTTCACCTAATGTCGGGTAAAAGTCTCACAAAATTGGAAGCGAAGTCGCCAAAATGACCTTTACAGTGTTGACGGGGACGTTAAACCTCAAATCAAACAAACAAAAACCAAATGTTCCCTTTGACAATATCTCGAGCGAGTTGACTTTCAAGGTCATGACCTCATTGTCAAGGTCACTGTGGCTATTTAAAAAAAAACTTTGTCATCGCTCTAGTGACTACATTTATTGATGGATTTCTATTATCCCCACGCTTTTAAAGAAAGCGTTGGGGTATATTGTGAACGCCTCCGTCCGTCTGTCCGTCCGTCACGCTATCTCCTCCTTAACCACTGGCCGGAATGCAACCATATTTGCTAAATGACTTCCTTATATGGTAAGGGCGTGCGAGGGGGATGTTATAGTTGGCTCCGCCCAAAGGGGGCAATCTGAAGGGGTTAGAAGGTCACGTCTGCTATGGGATTTGCGATGGCTTGCCATCGACTGCTCGCTCTAGTTTGTTTGTTTGATTTAAGGTTTAACGTCCCCGTCAACACTGTAAAGGTCATTTTGGAGACGTTGCTTTCAATTGTGTGGGACTTTTACCCGACTTTGAGATGAAATGTCATCTCAAGCCCTGTCGCCCAATGAAACCAATAGGGTTTATAAGCATGGACGGTCCGACTTGTGCGTACCGCTTTGCCTGGGCAGGCTTAGCTCCTCTAAGCAGTTTGCCAGTACTCGTGTGCGGATCGGATTCAGGTCTGCTTGGAAGCATCATGCAGCCCATATATTTCTTCAAGCCCCGATGGGCGAGGGCCGAGTAGAAGGTTAGTCCTAAGTTTTTGTGAGTCTATGGATCAGTTAGCACCGTATAGTTCATGGATAAAAGCGGATGCTGTGCCGGTAGTAAATTCCGTGGGATGACCATTTAGAAGATTTTATTGGCATTAAATGGACACACCGATTTTCAGCCCAGTTACAGATAGTAACTAAGTCAGTGTTAAAGGAATACGCAGCTGAATGGGGAGAATCCACAACTTCTTAGACACTTTTGTCGTCGGCAAAAAAGAAGTGAAGGCAATGACCAGGAATCGATACCATTAACCCACAGCTCCCATCAGAGACACCAAAGAGAAAGAAATACAAACACGAAATGACTAGTGTGTGTGTGTGTGAAATCGGGTTTAACGTCGCTTTCAACAATTTTTCAGTCATATCACGACGGTGTCTGGTTGCGACAGGGAGCTCAATGCTCACGTTTATAGTGCTGCCTCACTGAAGTATCATGTCCCAGACACATTACATGATACCACACCCAGTCACATTATCCTGACACTGGATCGACCAGTCCTAGCTCTACCCCGTAAATCTGAGTGCCAAACGAGGAGCAGCTAGTACCATTTTTAACGACTTTGGTATGTCGCGGCCCGGGATCGAACCCGAGACCTCCCGTTCCCCGGAGCGGACACTCTACCAACTGAGCTATCGGGGCCGGTACGAAATGACTAGACCCTAATTGAAACATCAAGTACGGAAAGCCAAAAGGACAGTTACTTTTCCTCAAAATTGCCAATTGGCTATCCAAGAGAAAAGAAAGCCTGATCATCCTATATCCTTTACAATGTCATTTATATTGACGGGAAATAAAAGAATGGAAGTGGACTATGAATTGACCCTTGTTTGTGGTACGCCTGCTTGTACAGAAGTTCTGTCAGAGGCTTGTCCGTATAGGACAACGCGTTCTTTATGATCATAAACGGGAATTATCATGTCAGAACACACTTTCCCCAAAAAGTTTATGATGTAACCTGTGGTGCCAGACTCTGTCGAAGGCCTTACTGATATCACAAAACACTTCCCTTCTTTTCCGCAATTTATGGCGCAAAAAGTATGTTAGGTATGATGTAACTGATAGGTGGTGGAGACACCCTGGACGTAAATGGCGTAAGTTTACCTATTAATTTTGTGAACACAGTTTTCCATAGTCTTTCAAAAAGAGCTTAGAAGGGTTATTGGTCTATAATTTCTTATGCATAGGTGATGCGTTACCTTTCTTCCAGAGTATTGGAAAACAGCCTTGGTCCAGAGAGCAATTAAACATTATGGAGTGAGACAATGCCAAGATATCAGTCCCTTCTTTAAGGAAGCGAGGACGGATTAAATTTGGTCCACACGCTTTATTCATATTAAGGTTTTTGATCACATCTTTTACATCTTGGCTTGAAATGAAAATATCACTTAAAGAGATATGTACGGATGGGAGTGGTCTGGAGTAAACTTAGAAGCAAATTGTGGAGTAATCTTAGAAGGATAATTTTGTAATTTTTTCTCAAGAAATGGCGACTGTTGCATCTGTGCGTGGGTTCGATGAACAACAGGCACAAGAAGTCTTTTTGCCTATCTTCATATTTTGAGAGAAAGAAATGTATTCCTTACCACCAGGAAAACACACGTATGTGAGAGCACATAACCTTTACGAGTATTCGTTCGGTATAGGTCTATGCGTTTCCGACCCGAGGGATGACAGTGCCGCTAGGAACCATAACGAAAACACGCATATACAAATACATTGTAAATTTACCACAAAGAAGAAACGAATATTTTAAGATGAAAAATTGTGACACTTATCTTATTTTTGCTCAAAATATAGACTGTGGGTACTCGCCAGAACCGACCCATAGAGGCGGTTTTAACAATTACCCACAATCTATATTTTAGAGCAGAAATAAGAAAAATAAGGTTTACCCCTATAAGCAGCAGTTTTACAATATAAAAGTGGGGTTCAAAGGGGGTCAGAATTAAATAGGTGTGAACAGATGCTGAGGGATGAAAAAATCCATACCATCACGAAAACATGCCTATATAATTTTGATCCCCTTGAACCCCACTTTTATATAGTAAAACTGGGGTTTACGGGGGTATATCTTATTTTTTCTTATTTCTGCTATTAAATATATATTGTGGGTACTCGTTAGAACCGCCTCGATGAGGCGGTTCTAACGAGTGCCCACAATCTATATTTTGAGCAGAAATAAGAAAAATATCACAATTTTTCATCATAATTTTTTTTTCGGCGATAAAATTGGCAATGTATTTGTATAGGCGTGTTTTCGTAATGAAAAACAAAATTCTCTTCCTCCATACTATAACTTTTCCTTTTCAGTTTAGTCATTATTATTATTATTATAATTATTATTATTATTATTATTATTATTATTATTATTATTTCTTTCAGTGAACCGGATCATCAGCTGATTTTACAAGTACCTTAGAGGATCTAAGCCTGCCCAGGCAAAGGGGCGCGGTCGGACCGTTCATGCTTATAGACTCCATTGGTTTCATTGGCGACAGGGATTGAGATGTCATTTCATCGCAATGTCGGATAAAAGTCCCACAGAATTGGAAGCAACGTCTCCAAAATGACCTATGTAGTGTTGATGGGCGATCAAATCAAACAAACAAGTAACGGGTAACTTTGGTGCGCAATGGCTTAGTTTAGAGTAAGAAGGGCTCTAGTTACGTAAAAAGAAGATATGTATTTTATTATTTTTTTGTTTTTGATTTTTACAAATCAATTTATATCGAACGTACTATTTGTTTGTTTGATTTGAGGTTTAACGGCCCCATCAACACTGTAAAGGTCATTTAGGAGACTTTGCTTCCAATTTTGTGGGACTTTTACTCGACATTGAGATGAAATGACATCTCAAGCCCTGTCGCCCAATGAAACCAAAATGGTTTATTAGCATGGACGGTCCGCCTCGCACCGCGGTTCCTAGACAGGCTTAGATCCTCTAAGCGGTTTACCAGTACTTGTGTGCGGGCCGGATTCAGCTCTACGTGGAAGCATCATGCAGCCCATATATTTCTTCAAGCCCCCATGTGCGGGGGCCGTTCGAACGTACTGTCATCGTGTAATAATACACAATATCAAACAACATTTGGTTTATAGCTAGCCTCGGTAGTCGTATGCGCGTCTGACATTGATCAGGAGGACGCGGGTTCGATATGTGCCGGGATCGGCAACATTCTTTCGTGAAGATTGATCATGAAATCTTTCTACGGTCATTCTCTCCCTTCCGTTGATTCGAGAAGGGTAGTTATCGGTTTCTGGAGAAACAAAAATGTGCACAACTTACGTATAAGCCTGCTCAGTCAATATTTAGATAGATAAACTTACTGGCTCAAAATGACCTAAAATAATGTTGACTGGGCCGTCAAACTTCAATACAAACAACTATTGTTCATGCCAATGCGAGTAAGCGAGTTACCAAAAATAAAAATTCACCCTGCATCATAATGCTTTCTGTTAATGCCTACTACTGTCAAACATAGGTTTTGAGTTCCGTTTGAAACTGTTCCATACTTTGTTTTGACGTCATCACAGAAAATAATCACGAAAACACACCTATATTATTTTGACCCCCTTGAACCCCACTTTTATATAGTAAAACTGGGGTTTGCAGGGGAAACCTTATTTTTCTTATTTCTGCTCAAAAATATAGACAGTGGGTACTCGTTTGAACCGCCTCGATGAGGCGGTTCTAAAGAGTACCCACAATCTATATTTTGAGCAGAAATAAGAAAAATATTACAACTTTTAATCCTAAAATTTTCGTTTTTTTTCAGCGATAAAGTTTACAATGTATTTGTATAGGCGTGTTTTCATAATGAATGTTTACCCATATCAGTTCAAACATAGGTTTTAAGTCCTCGTTGGAGACTGTTCCAAAGAGTTCCCGTAATATGTTTTGACCGCAATAAATCTCAAAGAATACTTATGGAAATTCCACTTTTCTGTATATTAAGTGAGGTTTACATGCGCTCATCACATGGACTCGTCAAGTAAACAGATGTATGTCACTACTATTGTCCGAGCATGCACTAAAACAACTACTCGACAACATCCCCGTTTGAGGACGTCGGAGCGTACATCATTGAACAAGACTTCAGAAGCTGCGATGTGGTCATACTTGTCCATGCCTAAGACCAATGCATCGATCGCTCTTCATCCATTCATCCATCCATCCATCCATCCATCCGACGGCCAAAATAAAAAAAAAGCTTTGACGGAAGTAAGCGCGAGAATTGTGGCCACGTAAAATCGATTTAAGCCCCCCCCCCCCACCAGTGGAATTCGCTGACCGTTCCAAGGCGGTTCTTCTGTCCAGGTTTATTTTTGTTATGATTTGTCTTTGGGTTTTTTATTTTTTTTTTTGGATAGCCTATTGGCTATTTTGTGGGTGAACAGATGCTGAGGGATGAAAAAATCCATACCATCACGAAGTAACTGTTCTTTTGGCTTTCCGCTGTTGGTGTTCACACTAGGTATGTTGTTTCGTGTTTGTGTTTCTTTCCTTTTGGTGTCTCCGATGGGAGCTATGGGTTGATTGTATCGATTCCTGATCATTGCCTCCACTTCTAGTTTGAAAATTGTCATCCTGTTGTATGGCAAATTAGCAGTTTAGTTATCATAATTAAAGACGCGAAGAATTAACAAGAAAACCATTTAATTGCACACATTCTTGACAATTATCATATTTTACAGAGCCGCTGTAATGCGTCCGTCTGCCCATCTATCCATAATGGCCCGGATAATGGCGTTTATGAAATAAAAAAATATAGTGATGGTTTTTGCGACAGCAAGTTGTTTCTTAACTACACGTATATATTATAAACGGTCCTACTCAAAGTAGCCCTGTCTGGTCTCAGTGTCAGGTTAGGTTCATTGCTGCTACTGGTAGCATGTAAGCCAGTTCAACCTGTTGCACGTAGGCAGATGGGACTCGACACCTCGGGTCGGCAACCCATCAAGGAGTGGCTAGATCTCTAAACAAAGCTAGCGTGGTTAGGTGGCACCCGTAGCCTTGTTTGACAATCTACCTAGAGGTTTTAGGTCCCTGAACAAAACCTAGCCATGAAGTGGCAGGGGGACTAACTTTTTTCTTAACTGAAGTATCCGAGTTGCCAAGGACAAATTACTCAGTCTATGCTTCGTGAAAATAAGGTAAAACGCACGACAAAGCTAAAGTGAAAAGACAAGAAAATAAATACACTCTAAGTTATGTATAAATATGACATAAACGAACGACATTTTAAGATGCAGTTTGTCTCCGCAGCTTTTGGGTTAAACGATATAATTTGCTGCTTTAAAACTAGTCCCTGATTGTCAAGGGAAACACAATATTATCTAAAGTTGCATCCCCTGAAGATGTATTGACCCCGTCCCCTATCGCACCAAGTCTCAGTGCCGAGAACCACAACAGGGAAACTTTTATTCCTTTTTTTATTTATATATACATATATACTATACATGCATTGTACATTATACCCTGAAGGAAGTTAATTTGTCTTAATCACAACGGTAATATGAAAAAAAATCCTTTTTTTTGTCCATTTCCGTAACTGAAATTAAACATTAATTGCGATTTCATGCGAATAGCTATACCTTCAAGGGATAATACCTTTGAAAGCAAGGAATGTGTTCTTTACCGTCAAGAAACCACATCTATGTTAACAGGTCCGTGTATGAAAACCCCTCTGTAACCGACTTTATATAGACAAACCTGGGGTCTATAGGGGTAAACATTATTATATTTTTCTTATGTCTGCTTCAAAACGTAGGATGTGGGTACTCGTTAGAACCGTCTTAACAATGAGCACCCACATTTGGAGTATAAATAAGAAAAATATCACATAATTTCGACAGACCAGCTACCATTTTGGAATTATCAAAACATGCACTCCTGCCTTCTGGGCATGCAACTACAGTAAAATTCCTATATTAAGACCACCTTTGGGACTGTTCAAAAGTGGTCTTAAGACCACTTTTGAACAGTCCCAAAGGTGGTCCCTGACCGGAGGACATTGTATGCAGAAAACACAAAGAAAGAATAACTGCAACTTACTAAATAAGCTTTTTAAAGCAGAAGTAAAATTCCTATGTTAAGACCACCTTTGGGACTGTTCAAAAGTGGTCTTAAACACCCACTTTTGAACAGTCCCCAATGTGGTCACTGACCAGAGGAATGATGGACAGAAAACGCAAAAATCATTATGATTAAGTATACCCTTCAAAATAAGCTTTTTAAAGCAGAAGTGTTCATAATTTTAGGTGGTCTTAATAGCGGAATTTCAGTGTATATGCTAGAAACCGACCTGATCAGTGTCATAGCTGATTGACACTCCACATAAAAATGAAAACTTTCAGCGTCCCAGTGTGAATTCTGTGGCGTGACAATCGCACATTACTTGAGATGGGATACACATACAGTGAAATTCCGCTATTAAGACCACCTAAAATTAAGACTAATTCTGCTTTTAAAGGCTTATTATGAAGGGTGCACTTAATATTTCTTTGTGTTTTCTGGACTACCTTAATAGGTGGTCTTAATAGAGGAATTTTATTGTATTAGCAACATGTAGAACGTTTTGTATCCTGAGGCGAAATCTTTACCAATGTCTCCAGGATGCAAACGAGGCAGCATATATAAAAGGTCTTGGAATACGATAGTTGTATCTGGGATCCCCAGAGAGTGGTACATCAAGAAGAAACTTTACTCTCCGGATGAAGTGAGAAAAAAAGTTTTTTTATCCTTGTATATCCAACTTTTCCCAAATAAAGCTGGCTGAAGTGTGTTTATCACACCAGCTGATAAACCGATCCACCAAAATTATCATTTTTTCATACCTCAAAAAAGGTAATTTTCTAATGAAAATGTGTGATATTTTTCTTATTTATACTCAGAACATAGGTTTTGGGTGCTCGTTAGAACCGCCTCATTGAGGCGGTTCTAACGAGTACCCACAACCTATGTCTTAGAACAGAAATAAGGAAAATAATGTTTACCCCCGTAAACCCCAGTTTTCTCTGTATAAAGTTGGGGTTCAGGGGGGGGGGGGGGTCTTTATTTCACGGACTTGTTCACGCGATGTTTTCGTATTTTTGCTCAAAACATAGATTGTTGGTTAAGAAATAGATCAGCTCTAACTGTGATTTGTTGTGTAATAAATCACAGTTTTGAGGTCAGTTGTAAAGTAGCGCGCGTGATTTGTTTACTTACAACTGACCGACAAACTTTGATTTATTACTCAACAAATCATAGACTAAAGCTGATCTATTTCGATTCTAACACGCGGAAAATCGGATAATAATGTTGTTGTTTCCTTCAAAATCTCACAACCTTTCGCCAGTGTTAAAATTATCCACTGAAACACATGCATTTATATCCTTTTCTTACGTTTTTGATGCGAAAAAATGACGTTACACCGTCTAACGTCAAGGAAATCGACTCGTGACGTCTTAAATTGGCAGTTTTTAATGACGTCACTCGTCACGCTCTTCCGAGCTGTGATTTGTTGCAGAATTTGGGCCTCACCACTTTGCTCTGTCTAGTGCAACTTGTTCTCACGACTCTGTTTTTATGTTGTTTTTTTTTTTTTTTTTTTTCTTTTTTCTTGCCTGTATAGGCGCGCTGTGTTAGAATGCTCGTTAGAACCGCCTCGTAGATTCTAAGAAGTAGCCACAATTTATGTTTCTCAGCAGAAATAAGAAAAATAATATATACACCTGTAAACCCTAGTTATACTATTTAAAAAGTGGGGTTAAAGGGGGCCAAATTATATTGGTGTGTGGAAACAACTCTATAGTTGCAAAGGTTGCTTCCCTTTGGAAATTATGCGAAATCAGTTCTAGTGTAAATATCCACATTAACTACAAAAATGTTCTATATATATGACTGATTTTATGTTTTAAAGCGTTGTTAGACTTTTAAATTATATTCAGTGTTGGCGACAGTATAGAATCATGATTTCACAACTATGCGTTTCAATTTTTCTGATGTTGAGTTGCTCGAAATTTAGTAACGCAGGAGTTCCGGACCCAGTTCTTAAAGGCATTTATTCTTGTAAGGTAGAACACACCGTGTGCTCATAATTGTTTTATTGCCCCCTGTGATATACTCTCTGTAGTAGATCAAAGGAAGCCCCTAATATGGTGATTAGTAGCTCTTGTATAATCCCTGACTGAGGCACTTTAGGGGAAAATCTCTAAGGTAAACTATAGTCAACAGTTAGTTAACTATTGATTTTTCTCCCAAGGAGGCCCCTTACCTGTTGAAGTCAGAGACCTTCCCTTCAGCCAGCACTGAGGGCTATATAATATTATGTAATGCAATGATGATCCTCAATAAACAAGAATAAATGCCTTTAATGGTGATGCAGGTAGGGGTTTCGTTTTGACTTAGAATGGGTACACATTTGAGTCCCGCCAAGCGAATTTGTATCTTCGAGCATTCCGTCATGACAAATTTTAACTGCGCATGCCCAGCCATTCAGAGGGGCCAGGGATATGGTTTTCTGTCTGAAGGTTCCGCTTGATTCACTGCTTGTATGAGCGAGCAGCGAAGGTTCTCGCGAGACTGCGCGGATGCGCAGGCCCGCCTGAACCTTCGCTGCTCGCATAGGCGATAAGTACCAAAATCGCTTGACGGGGCCCATTTAATCCTGCTCCCGCCCTTCGGAGCTGGGACAAATAGATTGAGCTGCATGGTTCTTCCGCACAGAGCGGAAACCGACCGCAGTAAGTACTGGGTACACTGAGATCCAAGCCTTCGCTGGACAAGTGCTGCTCCTTAAACCCAAACGATTTCTTTGGGTGGCAGGGCTTGAGATGGGCGGGGCGCTTAATATTATATGCCACTGTTATTTCGTGGATAGCATCAAATTAACCCACTGTATGCGGGAAACCCCTAAAGGGGTACCTTGGCAAACAGCACTGAGGGCCTGCACTATTTGCTAACAGAATTTTCCGTCAAAAATAGAATAAAAACGAAAATATATGCCTGACATCCCTTATAAGACTAATGAAATTGGCAACATATAGAAATGGAAGAGTCCACTAGCATACAAACGGTTAAAGAGACCGGAGTGAGTGAGTGTTTGAGTTTTACTTTCCACCAACAGCTAAGGTCATACGGAGACGGGACCTCGGTTTATAGACTCATCCGAAAGTCTGGAGAAGCCCGGGATCGATCCTGTGACCTTATTGAGCTATCTGGAAAAAATGCTTCCAAAAATAAAATACATATAGCCGGTATTTTTCTTTAAAACAATACAAATGAATGCATTTTAAGCAAAAATGCGAACAATTATGATGACAGGTAAACGAGTTTGAGAGGGATTCCCTAACTAGGTTTCGAACACTAGTTAGATTTTTAGTTCGTGACAAAAATAGAATCCCCATATTTTACGTTATGCGACGTTCATTTTTGGCCTTGTTTGCTTAGGTCATGCCTGAATCGGAAAAAAAAAAAATATGACGCTGAATACCATGCCATAAGTAACGACACTCAGAGACGATACTGTCGCCATGTATGTGTAAAGTGACAGATTTATTTTTAGAACAGAAATTCCGAACACATGTTCAGAGCGAAGGGTAAACACGAATGAAAACGACCATTTTCACAAAGTTCTGAAGCTGTATTTGGCTCGAAAAGTGTACACATGACAAAGGAGTATGCATTGAAGATAAAAACCAGAAAAAAAAATTGAGACCCGGTAGCTCAATAATGCACCTTTAAAGAGATCTGTTATATCACATGGATACTGCTGCACTACGCCATGACGCCGTCCGTTTTTTTTTTCTTGAACATCTTCGGCAACAACCGTTATATGATGAGCAAAATTTTATACTCATAGTGATTTGGGCCCCGTCAAGCGATTTTGGTACTTATCGCCTATGCGAGCAGCGAAGGTTCAGGCGAGCCTGCGCATCCGCGCAGTCTCGCCAGAACCTTCGCTGCTCGCTCATACAAGCAGTGAATCAAGAGGAACCTTCAGACAGAAAGCCATATACCTGGCCCCTCTGAATGGCTGGGCATGCGCAGTTAAAACTTGTCATGACGGAATGCTCGAAGACCCAAATTCGCTTGGCGGGGCTCATTTCATATGAGCCGGGGCACAGCATTTCTTATAACTTACATGTGCGCGCAGCGAACAATCAGATCATCCTGCGCGTCCATATAGTCTAACCAGAGACTTCTGCTGCTGCATGAAGAGGACAATGGGCCCTTAGCTTTCCTTAGAGCGCACAACGAAGACTCTGATCAGACTGCGCGGATGGTTTCATTGAGCGAAATGGCTTGAAATGTCATTTCAAATCATGTCATTTCAAATCAATGTCGGGTAAAAGTCCCACAAAATTGGAAGTAACGTTTCAAAAATGACCTATACAGTGTTGACGGGGAGTCTTCGTTGGGCGCACGTGTCTTATTGTAGGTTTTGTCGTGCGCTGGGTGATACGAAACTTGTGAAAGTTGCCGGAGGCTCGTTTTATAAATATAATATGTACATCAGATCATATGGCTATCCACTTTTTTTTTTTTTTGAGAAATTTGACCCTTTACTGATTTACTGCCATTTTATCATGGACTATTGTACATTTGTTTTTGCTTTTTATATACATTTTGTTTTTTTTCGACCCTTTTAAGATTATTTCACTTATATGAAGCCAATCATTAATCAGAGATTTGCGAAAACCGGAGAGCCCGAAACAACAACAACAAAGCACCTGACATTCCGTTGCCGAACTTGGCGACTTATAGGCTACGCGAGCGAGACTTGAATCAATGGGGGTGAGAGACCTGATGTTCGGACTGTATACCCCTTTTAAGATGAGATATCCATATCCGTGTTCACAGTCATCATTTCACCCATTGTATACTAGTGGACTCTTCCATTGCTATAGGTTGGATAAGTCCATTTGTCATATAAGGGGTGTTTGTCATTTCATCTCAATGTCGGGTAAAAGTCCCACAAAATTGGAAACAACGTCTCCAAAATGACCTTTACAGTGTTGACGGGGACGTTAAACCTCAAATCAAACAAACAAACATATAAGGGGTGTCAGGCCTATGTTTTCATTTTTATTCTGTTTTTGACTGCAAATTCTGTTAGCAAATAGTGCAGGCCCTGATCAAACGGCGCCTGCTCTGGGCCTGCACTGTTTGCCAAGGTACTCCTTTAGGGGTTTTCCCGCATAGAATGAGTTAATGTCTCGTTGAAAATTCGATCAGTCAAGGTGGTAAATTTGCTGATATTTTTGTTGAACAAATGTGAGTAGCTTTTACACACATTTTTGTCAGCAAAAATATCGGCTTATTAGATACTGCATCTGCAAAAAAAGTATTTAACCCTTGTCCTGCTGAATATTTTAATCTGCCACACCCGCTACCAATTATCAACCAATCAAATTACCTGATGGAAATTATTGCAACAAATTCACAATTTGAAAGGCAAACAATGTAGATCCTGATCAGATGGCTTCGTCAGAAGCCATCTGATCTGGATCTTCATTGTTTGAAAAATAAGGCATATCCGGGCTCAGCAGGACAAGGGTTAAATATGTCCACGTATAAGTTCGATTGCCAATTTAAAAGTTATCTGGCAATTTTCATTTATTGTAAGTTTTACAAAAGTCCTTTACTCTACGCATACAATGTAGCCCAAGATCAGACAACGCATTTTGTGGCGTCTGATCTGGGTCTACATTGTTTGCTAATGCGCATTTTTGGGGACTTGAGGCAAGTATTGCAGGAGCCAAAATGAGATATCTGGCTTATTTTGCAAGTTTGTTGCGTCCCCGGGAAGGGTATTTGGTTGCTATCAACAGTCACAGACGTGTCTTGGGTACTTGGAAAGCCCTGTTTGACTAAGTCATCTGTGGTCATTTATCTGTAGTTAGCCTGTAAATAATTGTATCGCCGGGGATGAATGAAAAAAGTGCCTTGAATAAACATTTTCATGATGAGAAAATTATGTAATTTTATATAGTAATAGTCCTCTATTAAGACCACCTTTAGGACTGTTAAAAAGTGGTCTTCTAGACAATTTTTCAGAAGTCCCAACGGTGGTCTATTAAGACCACTTTTGGGACTGTTCAAAAGTGGTCTTCTAGACAACTTTTAAGCAGTCCCAAAGGTGGTCACTCACCAGAGGACACTGTATTCAGAAAAAAAAGAATAATTACAACCTACAAAATGAGCTTTTCAAAGCAGATTTGATCTTAATTTTAGGTGGTCTAGCCAGCCTTCCTATATATGTTGTTAGTCAGTCAAGAAAATTTTGCAAACATATGGTGTATTTGTGATGATCTATGCTATATCATCATCATCATCATCATCATCATCATCATCATCATCATCATCATCATCAAACTTTGTGAAGCAGGTAGCTTCCAATTAAATTTCAAACTCATAACCAGCATATTAGTGAACGTTTTGTAGTGAATTGATACCAATTTATGAGAGTCGGTCCCCAGCGGTTGGGGCTTGGAAGAAATATATGGGTTGCATGATGCTTCCATGCAGAGCTGAAACCGACCGCATACGAGTACTGGTAAACCGCTTAGAGTGTCTAAGCCTGCCCAGGGAAAGCGGCGCGAGTTGGTCCGTCTAGGTTTATAAACCCTATTGGTTTCATTGAGCGAGATGGCTTGAGATGTCATTTCAAATCAATGTCGGGGAAAAGTCCCACAAAATTGGAAGTCACGTTTCAAAAATGACCTATCAAGTGTTGACGGGGACGTTAAACCTCAAATCAAACAAACAAAACTAATTAATGAGACAGCAAACCTCAATTGGAACTAAACAATTAAGTGTAGGCTACTTTCCATACGAAAACACGCCTATTCAACTACATTGAAGCCTTTATCTCCGAAAAAATGAAAATTTTAAGATGAAAAATTGTGATATTTTTCTTATTTCTGCTCAAAATATAGATTGTGGGTACTTGTTAGAACTGCCTCGATGAGGCGGTTCTAACGATTACCCACAATCTATATTTAAGAGCAGAAGTAAGAAAAATAGGTTTACCCCTGTAAACCCCAGTTTTATATAAAAGTGGGGTTCAAGTGGGTCAAAATAATATAGGCGTGTTTTCGTGATCCTGGTACTTTTATAAACTTCATAAATACACAAACTAGAAGTGAAAGCAATGATCAGGAATCACATACCCCTGTTCAAGACACCAAAAGAGAAAGACACACCAACATTAACCCTTTTTGTACCTATTGGAATCTTCCTCCTAATACATGTATATAGCAGGAGTTCATTACAAAATTTAGGGGTGTCAGGTTGTGTTTTCCTAAAAATTGATTAGGAAAAAGACTGAACATTTTGCAATCAGTGGAGGCCCTGATCAGACGGCGCGTTATGCGTCGTCTGATCTGGGCCTGCACTGTTTGCCAAGGTACCCATTTAGGGGCTTCCGGTACTGACTGGGTTAAACAACTTCACACTTAAAACGTCTCAAGCGCAAAGCAAAGCCAAAAGGACTGCTTTTTCCACCACCAGGCTAAAAATGTATTATCATTTTGAGGTCGCCAACGTGGAGAGGGGGTGGTGGTGGTGGTGTGTGTGTTGTGTGTGTGTGTGTGTGTGGGGGGGGGGGGGGGGCTGCCAGAGTGCAATTAAAGAGGAAAGCAAAGTTATCAACAGTGACAGGGTTAACCACAATGGCTATCTGTCGTTTATATCTAAGATTCTTTTGCGAAATTGCGTACCGAAATCATTGCAAGTTTATATTTTTCTGAATTTATATACAGAGTTACCATAAAATTCAGGTTTCGAAAGGCCTTTTAAGTCTAATCACTAACATTGAATTTTGAAAATGGATCGAAATGACGAAAAAGCTTTGCGAATTTTTTATACTGACAACCCTTTTGGACAAGTTTAGCAGTCAATAATTCATTACGCGTCTTGAAGTCAATAACATGATTAGACCCTCTGGCGAACAGAATTAGTTGATACCGTAGGATGTTGCAGGTAGGGCTTGCTTATCGGAGCTGAAAAGATAATCGATTATCATTCCTGTCATTGCGATTGATAATCGATTAGTAATCACTGAAGATTTTGTCATAATTTTACCTGTCTGGCTTTCTGTCTGAGCATGACTCCTACAATTTATTGTACTTTGATATATGTATTTGAACAGACAGACCTGAGCAAACAATGTAGACCCAGATGAGACGCCGCAGAACGCGGCGTCTCATCTGGGTCTGCACTGTTTGCCACTCGTACAGCTATTTTAGGCACAACTTTGGGTAGGAAATCGTTCTTATCAAATAATCGATTGCAAGCAAATCAGTAATGACAATCATTTTTGTGGAGTTTATCGATTGAATAATCGATTTTCCGATTAATCGTACCAGCCTTTGTTGCAGGTGGAACATCCCCATCCCCACCCAAGTTAGGAAGAATCTCAAAATCAAAATCATCGTGTTTATCATAAATTTGGCATGAAACAAACCCATATAAAATAGATAAATGTTAATCCAAAAACGGGGCGTGGGTATAGAAAGAAACTGCTTTATTCAACTGAAGTTCTGGAAGCCTCCGTGGTGTAGTGGTTATGCTATTCGCTTGTAAATCAGGGGTCGCAGGATCAATCAATTTTAGCACACTGATGTGTTATGGAGTAACAACGATATATAAAAACTTCAACAACAAAAAACGAGGCGGTTCTAATGAGCGCACACAACTTATACCAAGACATATGTTGTGGGTACTCGGTTAGAACCGTCTCAACGAGGTGATTCTAACGAGCGCCCACGATTTTGTTTTTTGCAGTTTTAATAAGAAAACTTCAACGGATTTTCGCCAGAGAGAAAAGACATAGGTTGTGGGTACTCATTAGAACCGCCTCAACGAGGCGGTTCTAATGAGCGCACACAACTTATACCAATATATAGGTTTTAGGTACTCATTAGAACCGTCTCAACGTGGCGATTCTAAACTCTATTAGTTAATTTCCACCATGGATCGCGAAAACCTCACTTGGAGTTGGGCTATTGACTGTGGGTACTGTGACCCTACCGTGATAATTTTAAACAAAGCTGTTAGAGCTTAAAGTTGTACGTTCATCAAATATCAAAGGCCTGGACATTCCAGTTTTACTCTTGAGTCTGTGTAAAGCATCCTAGGGACAGGGGCATTTTGACCCCAGGGCCATGATTGAAAAAAATCGTTCAGGTCAACTACATAAACCTATATTTTATTGTCTGTTTGTTTGTATTGGGGTTTAACGACCCAGTCATCACTATTTAGGTCATTTTAGCCGGTCTGTTTACCTATTCACACTTTTCCTGGACAGGCTATACTATACGTAAGCGCTTAACCAGTACAGTGCACATTCTTTCGCCAGAAACTGACAACTGCCCTGCTTGAATCAGCGGAAGGGATAGAATGACCGCATAAACCTGGTCACCAATCAGACGCGCATCCGATTGAGCTACCGAGTCCGGCGCCTATATTTCATACATGACGGTCCCGAGCAAGGTTCACAAATGTAAGAAAGAAGAAAGAAAGAAAGAAGTTAAAATGTCCCATTTATGGCTAGCGTCTCAAAATGGGACATTGACAGTGAAGATCCGGATCAGACTCCGCGTATGATCAGGCCATTTACTGTTTGCTTAAACGGTAGGGAAACTGGTGTAAAACTTACAACAAATAAAAATATCTTAACATTCCTTAAATTGTGTATGTACTTGTCCAAAGCTATAAGATGGATGGTTCTCTGGTGGTTCTATTGGTCACTGACGGGTTAAGACTGTTGAGCATTGTACAAAAAAAAAAAAAAAAAAAAAAATGAAGCATGTCTTTTGCTGTTATACTTTTAGATATACGTCAATTTCAATTATTTCGAGCCAATCGTTAATAAGATGTGGGCCAAAACCGCAGTACCCATAGAAAAACACACCTGACCTTCCGTTGCAGAAACTGGCGTGTTAGTACAAATTAAGTATCACTTGAACAATTATTTTCTCGGACTCTTATCTCGTGCAACTTGGCTTTGATGCTTCGTAGCACAGGAGTCAAACCAAGAGCCCCGCCTGTCGGGGCTTGGAGTAATAGATTAGGCTGCATGGTGCCTCCCCGCAGAGCTGAAATTGACCGCATATGAGTACTGGTTAACCGCTTAGACTGATATAGCCTGCCAAGGCAAAGTAAACAGAGTCAGACCGTTTGGATAAGCCCTATTGGTTTCATTGGGCAGCACGGCTTGAGATGTCATTTCATCTCAATGTCAAGTAAAAGTCCCACCAAATTGGAAGCAACATCTCCAAAATGTACTAAATAGTGTTGACGGGGGCGTTAAACCACAATCAATCAAACAAACAAAGAAGACATACTCAGTTATATTAGCAATTATCAGCCAAAGGTCCCAGTTGCAGGCCAGAATGCAAATTTAAAATGTAACTGGGGCCAGTATTTAACATTGAAAAGACTTGGTCCGGAAAGGACTTTCAAGTAAATATAAATCGGTCTAGTCATGTACGGATTACTGAATGTAATAAAGAATGTTTCTGTTATTACACGTTTTTAACAGTTTTACCTCCTCTTGATAAACGGCCCCGCCCTTCGGGGCTTGAAGAAATAGATGGGCTGTATGATGCTTCCACGCAGAGTTGAAACCAACCCGCACACGAGTACTGGTAAACCGCTTAGATGATCTAAGCCTGCCCAGGCAAAGCGGTGCGAGTCGGACACGTCCATGCTTATAAACCCTTATTGGTTTCATTGGCGGCAGGGCTTGAGATGTCATTTCATCTCAATGTCGAGTAAAAGTCCAACAAAATTTGAAGCAACGCCTCAAAAACGCACTTTACAGTGTTGACGGGGACGTTAAACCTCAAATCAAACACGGGCCTCCGCGGCCAAGTGGGTAAGAGCGCCAACTCTTAATCATTTGGTCTCTCACCGCTGTGGTTCGAGCCTGGTTCATGTCACATGCGAGACGCCAAGTTCTGCAACGGAGAGTCAGGTGGTCTTTCTGTGACGTTATACCTTGTCGGGACAGTTTTAAACTGCAAATGGTTAAGCTAGTATGTTTTAATTCAGAAATCATTAGTGTTAACGTTTTATTAGAAAAGTATCAAAGTGTAAGGTTTGTAAATGCGCAATAAAAGGTGTGTTTCCTGGAACTAGGTTAGTGACGTAAGCAAGTAATAAAGCTGTCTAACTATCTTTCTTATAGGGTGGAACCGGTCAGAAAATGATTTGTTTATTTGATGTTTTGGCACATTTAATACTTCTCCCAGACGATTTTGACACTAAATTCTAATAAATTAGATTACGGAAATCTCGGTTATACGTCATAGTTTGATCATATTTAGAAATGCCATCATTTGTGGGTGACAGGAAATTGCCTTTTATGGCCAGTTCTTCGCAGTAGCAACATCACGTAATTGTTTAATTTAGTAACAAGTAATGGTTTTTCCTTCCAAAAAATAGAAAGTCTTTAACTTATAAAACCGGGAGTGTGGGTTGATGAGTGGTTCTTGTTTGTTGTGCGTCTGAAGTGAAAAGCTGTACATAGTGTCGGTCATGTGAACTCTGTAGTATGATAGTTGAGAATGAAAGGGTTTTCCTGCAGTAAAGAAACTTTAATAAATAGACAGTAGCAGCACAAATGTCTTGGGTGTTATTGCATCCCATGAAGCCACCCGGCAGTGGACACTACGCCACACCACTGGACTTTTAATGGTGCTCGTGGCCAGCATGGACTCTACCTTATTGTAACCGATTTGTGTCTTCCTTTGGATTATACGGGACATTACGTTCGAGCTTCAGGACACTGTGGTCTGGTAAGTTAAGTCTACTTTATTCTTAAATTACAGACATGGCTGGGCCGGACGTAGGACAGGTGTTTCAAAATCTGGCTGTGGAAATGGGTAATGTTTCCACTGCTCTTGGGGCTCAAGGGGTCAGTCAGATTGTACCTCCATTTGAGGGGGAGGCAAAACGGTTCAAAGAATGGGTAAAGTCTATAGAGAAATATGCCAGGCTTATGGAACTTGATGATGCTAGGATTAAAAGGGTGGCTTATCAATCCAGTCGGGGGCCAGTTAGTGACTTTATTAATCGATATACGGAGGGACTTCCTGCGGCAACTTGGGCACAAATGAAGGCTGAACTTAGCAGCAGGTTTTCCGAAATTACTGATGCACAACATGCATTCCTGTTACTCAGGAAGGTGCACCAGAAAGCTGGGGAGACAGTGCAGGTTTATGCCGAGAGGCTGATGGCGTTGGCCGAGGATGCATTCGACAATC
This sequence comes from Lucinisca nassula, assembly GCA_963580285.1. Taxonomy (NCBI): domain Eukaryota; kingdom Metazoa; phylum Mollusca; class Bivalvia; order Lucinida; family Lucinidae; genus Lucinisca; species Lucinisca nassula. The sequence goes on along the minus strand of OY757022.1, from coordinate 120,074,123 downwards.
AAGCAGGTCAACCGGTTCAAAGGCAGCTGATTGACACTTTTGTCGATGGGCTGGCTGAGGATCAGTTAAAACTTAAGGTGCTTAGAGATAACCCTGCAAACTTGGAGGCTGCTGTTACGGTGGCCACCAATGAACAAAACCTGCGTAGGCGTTTCAATCTGCGCACACGTCATCAATATGTCCCTGATGATAATCGGATGGAAGTTGACCATTACCGTCCCGTGCCCCGATGTTATAACTGCCATAGGAAAGGTCACAAGAGTAAAGACTGTAAAGTTAAGGCCCATGTAAACGCAGTTGAGCAAGCAACACCGTACCAGGGGGTTGATAAGAAAAAGGAAATGCTGTGCTGGTATTGTGGGAAAAAGGGACACTTTAAAAAAGAATGTAGGAAACGGCAAGCTGATTTTTGCAGGGGTAATAACTCCCCAAAGCCAAGGGGTAATCAGGTCAATCAGGAAAACTAGGGCCCTCCTTCCGTGTTGAAGCCCACGGAAGGAGAAGAAACATTACTAAAGTCATTCCAAAATTTAGCATAGCATTAACAGGGAGTCCAAATTCATGTTTGATACGAATAGGGAAACATCAGTTCAGATCACTAGTAGACTCCGGAGCCGAAGTATCTATGATGCACACACGTGTTTATCGGTCGTTAAAAATAAAACCACCGTTAATAAAGAAAGAAGCAGAGCTTCAGTCGGTTAATGGCACATGTTTAAAATTGGATGGGTACGTTACCCTTACTTTCCAAATCGGGGATACCGAAATTAAACATTCATTTTACGTGTCACCTTCTATAAATAGAAATTTTATATTAGGTCGAGACTGGCTTGTACAGAACGGTGTAAGGTTATACTTCGACTTAGGATTTCTACGAATTGGTAGGACTCAGATTCCTCTAGAGGAGGACATACACATAGCTTCATTAGTTCGCCTTAGGTCAACAGCTGTCTTAAAACCACAGACGGCTACTGTCTGCCTTGGCAAAGTAAAGGATAGCCATGAGCTTCCAGTTTATAATGTATACGCAGTTTCCGCTGTTGAAACAAAATTCCTGAACAATGAACCAGGACTGATGGTTTCGAATTCAATAGCCAAAATGAATAAGAGTCGATTCTTACCTGTCATGGTAGTCAATAACACAAACCGTACCGTAAGGCTTTCACGGGGATGTGTCCTTGCAAAAATGGAGAGAGTAAATGAGGCCAAAATAAATAGCCTTGACTCTGTTAAGAGAACGATAGCTGCTACAAAAACCAGTGATTGGAAAGCAGAAGTGGAAGTACCTGATAGGCATAGAGACTCCACGTTAGGGTTTTTAGGGCAACACCATGATTTGTTTGCAGCCAAAGACTCGGAGTTGGGTCATACTGACACTGTCAAAATGAAACTTGATACAGGCAATCATCCACCCATAAAATTAAGACCATACAGAACTCCCATTCATAACCGGGAAGTAATTGATAAAGCTGTGGACGAGATGTTGGATGCCAATATAATACAAAGGTCTAAATCACCATGGAGTTTCCCAGTGGTGATAGTTGATAAGAAAGATGGGTCAAAACGATTCTGTGTGGACTTCAGAAAACTGAACCAAATTCATATCCTCTTCCTTTAATAGACGACATTTTGGCACTCCTTGGAAAAGCAAAATTCTTTACCTCTTTAGATCTAAAGTCTGGGTATTGGCAGGTGCTGATGGATGAGGCCGATAAAGAGAAGACTGCTTTTGCATGTCACAGAGGACTGTTTGAGTTTAATGTGATGCCTTTCGGTTTGTCCTCAGCCCCAGCTGTCTTTCAGCAGATGATGGCAATCGTTCTGCAAGGGCTCAGTCATTTTGCAACTGCCTATTTGGGTGACATTTTGATATATAGTGAAACTTTGGAAGAACATCTGTTTCACTTGACCACAGTCTTTGACAGGTTACGTATGCATGGTTTGAAATTGAAGTTAAAGAAGTGTTCCTTCTTGCAAGCAGAAACTCAGTATCTTGGTTTTATCATCAATGCACAAGGTGTCAGTCCGGATCCGCAAAAGGTAGAAGCCATTAGGTCTCTTCCCACACCCACATGTGTTCGGGAGGTTCGTTCCTTCATTGGGATGTGCTCGTACTATCGCAGGTTCATTCCAAACTTCTCGGAAATAGCAGAGCCTGTTATTGCTCTCACTCGAAAGTATGCTCGGTTCAAGTGGACAGAACAATGTCAAAGTAGCTTTGATTATCTGAAGCAAAGCCTCACTGTGGTGCCCTTATTAGCCTATCCAGATCCAAACAAACCCTACACTCTGTACACAGACGCCAGTAATTCCTGTATAGGGGCATGCTTAACTCAAGAGTCTGAGGGAAATGAAAGCTTTTTGCCCAATGTCAAAAATGAAAAGCCCATTTATTACCTTTCTCACAAATTAAGCAAAACTCAATGCAAATGGTCAACAATTGAAAAGGAAGCTTTTGCCATTCACTATTCCTTGCAGAAGCTTGACTATTACCTACACAACGCGAGATTTACCATTAAAACTGATCACAAGCCTTTAAAGTATTTGCTGGAATCACCTATGCAGAATAAGAAAATTCAACTTTGGGCTCTGGGGATGGCTGGGTATAACTGTACCATAGAATACATTGCTGGCACGGAGAACACGTGCGCTGACCTACTTTCAAGAAAGCCAGATGGGGATGACACCGTGATTGAAGCGGGGTTGTTAGAACCAGATATAAACGACCACACCTATGAAGTTGGAGCCATAAACTCAAATGAAATCAATCCCAAGAACTTTGCCGGATGTGAGGTGCCAACTAAGGACCGTCCTGAAATTCCAGAAACTGATATGCCAGGTTTGGACATGAGACTAGAACAGGGTAAGGATGAGGCTGTAATGGAACTAGAAGATACCTCTTGGCCTTTATGGGCATACATCATAATTGACAGTGTTGTCTGCATCACAATTGCGGGGGCCGTATTTTTGTTCTTAAGATATTGCAAACATAAGAAACCCCTTGATCCTGAAAAGCACGGTTGCTGTGCCCGGCTTGCCATGTTCTGTGGTGACAGAGTTAAGGTAGACGATGACGAACCGCATGACCACCCAACGTCGGTGTCCTACTCCAAGGAAACGGATGAAGTGGCTATACTTCAGGGCAGAGCCCAATCTGCCCCACCGAGTGAAGAGATCCTAAGGAACTCCATTCTGGGACAACTCTACCCTAAGTTACCTACGGTGGCTCAGTAAGACAGAACGGTTCATTATTAGTGTTGAACAGTATACGTGTATATAGCCTGCTACGTTTTTTGGTGTATATAAACTGCAGGACAAAAATATGTTGAATAACCCTTGTTGTACAGAAATTTTACATGTATTCTGAACTTATGGAACAACCCTCGTTTAAACAGACAGACGGACAGACGCCTGGTGAATCCACAGTTGAAGCCAAAATACTATAGCAAAGCTGTTTCTATAACTTGTTATAATTTTGTGTATTATCGAAGTTAAAATCGACAAGTACACTCGTAAATCTACCAAAAACCAGAAGATTCAATTAATTGGGGAAAAAGGAGGAACAATGCGATAAATGATGTGCAATAAATATGGGAATTGAAGACACTTGCTGGCTATTATCGAAAACGTTAATCTTTCAACTTTTCTCAGCTACACCTCCTTATTAAACAAGCCTAATTGGAGCTTATTAAAACAACAAACTTTGTCCAGGAAAATTTCAGTTGAACCAAGTTAATCCACTACGATACGTAATCAGCCAGAATTAAAAGGAATATTTATATATATATATATATATATATATATATATATATATATATATATATATATATATATATATATATCACAAATTAATTGGACTTTAAAGATGGCCGAAGGAGGACAATTTCAGTTTACACCCAGTTGCTGGCGGCTGGTCACAATGGATGACTTATTGGATAATATGTCCGCGGCGGAACGACATGCCGTGGACCAGAGAAATCCGGTTTGGCGGCAGCTGCCTGGGGAGACAGTGATGGCCAAAATTATATGGTCTCGGGAAGCCTGCGAGGCCATTCACGCAGAGGCCCATCGACAGGGGCCAGTAACTTGGCCGTCGGCGGAGATTCGGCAGGGAGAATCGTTCTCCCTAAGCACGTGGGGAAGCGATCTCACCATTATCGAGGTGGATGTCGACGAGGCGTTGGCAGGGTCAACGGAGTGGGCCCCACGTACACTATCGGAAAGGGCTGGGCTCTCGGAGGGACAAACGGAGGTCACCGCCGTCCGGGGGGCCATCGCAACCGAGGACCGGGGCGGAGAACTGGATGGGCTAGAAGTGGAGTCGGACGAGGGGGAACAAGACAATGGCGAGGATGAGCCGGAGAAGTAGACTGGAGGGGCATAATATAAATATTGTGACAATATAGTTCTAAGTATTTCTTGTATGTACATTTAAATATACTCCAGCAGTTAAAATAAATATTCAGTAGGAACACTAGTTTTGTGTTTTAGTGGACTCAGTTAGAAAATGTGCATGTGGATTATTTAATGGCTGCAGGAAAAGGGTGAGTGGCTTTATTTCAATTTTAGTTCATAATGTTAATGTTTAAAGTTAGCCATGTAGTCATGTAAAATGCATGGGATGGAATTTTAAATACTTACATATTTGTGATAGATCCAGGAACTAAACTAATCATGTAGATATTCTATTGTTTCATAATCCAATAAAATATCTCCCCCGTCGGGAGCAGTGTGACGTTATACCTTGTCGGGACAGTTTTAAACTGCAAATGGTTAAGCTAGTATGTTTTAATTCAGAAATCATTAGTGTTAACGTTTTATTAGAAAAGTATCAAAGTGTAAGGTTTGTAAATGCGCAATAAAAGGTGTGTTTCCTGGAACTAGGTTAGTGACGTAAGCAAGTAATAAAGCTGTCTAACTATCTTTCTTATAGGGTGGAACCGGTCAGAAAATGATTTGTTTATTTGATGTTTTGGCACATTTAATACTTCTCCCAGACGATTTTGACACTAAATTCTAATAAATTAGATTACGGAAATCTCGGTTATACGTCATAGTTTGATTATATTTAGAAATGCCATCATTTGTGGGTGACAGGAAATTGCCTTTTATGGCCAGTTCTTCGCAGTAGCAACATCACGTAATTGTTTAATTTAGTAACAAGTAATGGTTTTTCCTTCCAAAAAATAGAAAGTCTTTAACTTATAAAACCGGGAGTGTGGGTTGATGAGTGGTTCTTGTTTGTTGTGCGTCTGAAGTGAAAAGCTGTACATAGTGTCGGTCATGTGAACTCTGTAGTATGATAGTTGAGAATGAAAGGGTTTTCCTGCAGTAAAGAAACTTTAATAAATAGACAGTAGCAGCACAAATGTCTTGGGTGTTATTGCATCCCATGAAGCCACCCGGCAGTGGACACTACGCCACATTTCTCCGGGTACTACGGGTTTCGCCCACCTATGATAAACGATCGGCTCGATATAAGGGAAATAATATTGAAAGGGCCGTAAACCTGCCCCCCCCCGCAGAAAAAAAAAAAAACTCAAAACAAACAAACAAATCCTCTTATGCAACTAAGTCGGCCGTAATCCGAGAACCATGAACGGTTAGACACCGTGAAGAACGATTTTAGGCGACTCTTAACAAAATATTTATAACTGCAACTGCTGGCACCATATCAGCAGGAAGGCACCATATCAGCAGCAAGGCACCATATCAGCAGGAAGGAATTGAGCCTCACTCGGTTAAAACTTCAGTAAACTGTCGTACTTTTGAGTAGATTTATTTATGCAAATCATTGACCAATGAAATGGTCATCTCCTTGGACATGTGGTTTTATTGACCAATGGAATAACGAAAAATGTAGGACAAAAGCAAAACTATAACGGCTACGCCGTAAAAAAACCTTAGAAGGGTTATTGGTCTATAATTTCTTATGCATAGGTGTTACGCTACCGTTCTTCCAGAGTATTGGAAAATAGCCTTGGTCCAGAGAGCAATTAAACATTATGGAGTCAGACAATGCCAAGATATCTGTCCCTTCTTTAAGGAAGCGAGGACGGATTAAATTTGGTCCACACGCTTTATTCATACACATCTTTTACATCTTGGCTTGAAATGAAAATATCACTTAAAGAGATATATACGTATGGGCGTGGTCTGGCGTAAACTTAGAAGCAAGTTGTGGAGTAATCTTAGAAGGATGTTTTTGTATTTTTTTTTTTTCTCAAGAAATGGCGACTGTTGCATCTGTGCGTGGAATAGATGAACAACAGGCACAAGAAGTCTTTTTGCCTATCTTCGTTTTTTGAAAGAAAGAAATGTATTTCTTACCACCAGGAAAACACATTTATGTGAGAGCACATAACCTTTACGAGTATTCGTTCAGTATAGGTGTATGCGTTTCCGACCCGAGGGATGACAGTGCCACTAGGAACCATTACGAAAACACACCTATACAAATACATTGTAAATTTACCACCAAAAAGGAAACTAACATTTTAAGATGAAACATTGTGATATTTTTCTTATTTTTGCTCAAAATATAGACTGTGTGTACTCGCCAGAACCGACTCGTAGAGGCGGTTTTAACAAGTACCCACAATCTATATTTTAGAGCAGAAATAAGAAAAATAAGGTTTACCCCTGTAAACAACAGTTTTACAATATAAAACGTGGGGTTCAAAGGGGGTCAGAATTAAATATGTGTGAAGAGATGCTGAGGGATGAAAAAAATCTATACCGTAACAAAATTCTCTTCCTCCAGACTATAACTTTTCCTTTTCGGTTTAGTCATTATTATTATTATTATTATTTTCCGTGAACCAGATCATCATGCATATATGAGCCCCGCCAAGCGAATTTGTGTCTTCGAGCATTCCGTCATGACAAATTTTAACTGCGCATGCCCAGCCATTCAGAGGGGCCAGGGATATGGCTTTCTGTCTGAAGGTTCTTCTTGATTCACTGCTTGTATGAGCGAGCAGCGAAGGTTCTGGCCGCGCAGGCTCGCCTGAACTTCGCTGCTCGCATAGGCGATAAGTACCAAAATCGCTTGACGGGGCCCATATATCTGAGGTTTCCAGTCATTTCGTACCCAAGTCATTTCGTACCAATTTGGTCATTTCGTATCCGTTTTAATTTTCATTTTGGTCATTTCGTACCCATTTTGGTCATTTCGTACCCACTCTGCTCATTTCGTACCAACTTTTATTTTTTCTGGGAATCGTTTTTGGTCATTTCGTACCCAGATCTTCAAAAATAGATACGAATTGACTTAGGTGTGTTGAGTAGTTTTAAAGCTGATTTTACAAGTAACCTTAGAGGATCTAAGCCTGCCCAGGCAAAGCGGCGCGGTCGGACCGTCCATGCTTATGGACTCCATTGGTTTCATTGGGCGACAGGGCTTGAGATGTCAATTCATCGCAATGTCGGGTAAAAGTCCCACAGAACTGGAAGCAACGTCTCCAAAATGCATGTGGGACAATTGTAATCCGCCTATTACCTGTGTCCGATTTAAACCGCGCGACAAAGTGAAATTAATAGGGCATGTGAATCTAAGACATGATTGAAAAAATACAAGGCTAGATAGCGAAAATGTGATTGAAAATTATAAAAATTCAATCTTTTATCTTAATTTTGATTATAATTTTATATTTTTTAAATAAAATTTAAACTGGTCAATTTTGAAATGAAAATAGGACCCTTCGTCTCGTGAACCTCTCGTTTACTTCAATAGAAAATTAGCAAAAACTCACGAGGGTGTCTGTTTTTATACTGTAATAATTAAATTATAAAATACGTTGTAAAAAAATGTGACTTTAGATTCTTGAAGAAAAATTATTTTTCTTTCCAACAGTATTAAATAATTGAAGATCAAATAAAAACAAAGTTGGTCATTTTCAGGTTGTTTTCTTGCCATTTTCAGTACTTTTAGCCGTCTCTCCTCATTGTATCTATTTATAGCTATCGGTTCTCATATTACGAGATCATCGGATTAAATCGGAAATTTCCGGGTTTGAGCTGGTTCAAGACGAATGTCAAAGTGAGCTGCTGAAAACATTTTTGTTAATGACATTTAATGCTGAAATAAATTTCTTTTTATTTCGTCTTATTTATATATTTACTGTTTTTGATTTTTTTTTTTTCATATATTTTTTCTACATGTGACTGATGCGCAATTAACAAACACTTCATATTGTTTACAAAAGACGTAGAAGAAAGAAAAAAAAAACTAGAAATGCGTCCATAGGACACGGATGCCCCCGCCTGAAAATATTTCTATGTTCGTATTCATCCATAGAAAGTTATTAACCGTGTTTAAGTTTTGGACCCTTTTTTCACGTTTCACCTCTAAGTATGACCTTGACCTTGCAGGTAAGGACGTTGGTTTTGTGTGAGGCAGATTGTCTCATGATGGCCAACATTTCTGCTAAATAATTTCAAAATCCATCCAGAGATATGAAAGTTATTGACTGCGTTTAAGTTTCGGACCATTTTTTTTTTTACCTTTGACCTCTAAGTATGACCTTGGAGGTACGGATCTGGGTTTGCATGTGACACATCGTCTCATCATGGTTAATATTTCTTCAAAGTAATTTTAAAATCCATCCAGAAATAAGTAAGTTAATGACTGCGTTTAAGTTTCAGACCCTTTTTTTGACCTTTGACCTCTAAGTATGACCTTGACCTTGGAGGAACGGACCTGGGTTTTGCACATGATACATCGTCTCATGATGGTTAACATTTCTGCAAAGTAATTTCAAAATCCATCCAGAAATAAGAAAGTTATTGACTGCGTTTAAGTTTCGGACCCTTTTTTGGACCTTTGACCTCTAAGTATGACCTTGACCTTGGAGGTACGGACCTGAGTTTTGCATGTGACACATCGTCTCATGATGGTTAACATTTCTGCTGAGTAATTTTAAAATCCATCAAGAAATAAGGAAGTTATTGACTGCGTTTAAGTTTCGGACGCACGGACGGACGGACGGACGAACGGACGGACGGACAAGGGCAACGCTATATGCCCTTTCCACCATTCTTCGAATGGCGGGGGCATAAAAAACATTGATTTCTTTTGACTAGCGAAAATATATTGATTTCGGTGATTTTTTTTTTCGGGTACTTCACACACATGCTTAATTGGCAATTGTTGCTAATTACTGCCAATCATGCCGGTTGTGGTAATACTACTTAAAACCCTTAGGTACTTTTTTCTGATCAGAGCCTACGTTGTGCGAAAGATCCAATGCTTCTTCATGCAGCAAGAGAAGTCTAGGATGCGCACGCTGATATGATTCTTTGCTTGGCACACGTAAATTGTAGGGAGTGCTGTGCCCTGGTTCAAATGTTATTTTCTGGGATAAATTGCATGTATTTACACATAGAAAAATAATCATCACGAACACACGCCTATATAATTTTGAACCCTTGAACCCCACTTTTATATAATATAACTGGGTTTTACAGAGGTAAACCTTGTTTCTTATTTCTACTCTGTATATAGATTGTGGGTACTCGTTACAAAGTCTATATTTTGAGCAACAGAAAATTTCACAATTTTTCATCTTAAAATTTTCTCTTTTTCGGCAATAAAATTTACTGTGTAGTTGTACAGGCATCTTTTGTAATGTGTTGTCAGGGTTGCAAATCAAAATATATTTTAATGCTAAACAGTATTCAACAAAGTTTCGATTCATAGGCATCAATTAATACATGCATGTTGACACGCGCTGTGTGTATATTCAAGCTAATCGCTTTATGACCCGGAAGCCTTAATTGTTGACATGATATCGACAAACTTATGTTAGGTAATCTTAAGACAAACGTTCTCTGTAGTTAATGGACTCGGTCCAGTTAACGCTTTCCCTTTCACCCCTAAGCTTCTGTTAATTAGAATTGAGCCAACCCCGGCCCCCCGGCCCCCCGCCCCCCCCCCCCACACACACACACACAAAAAAAAGAAAGAAAAAGGATTGAACACAATTCTAGTCTTTCTATTATAACGAAATATATCCATATAGCGCACAATGAACACTCTGATCAAATTGTGCAGATGCCAGGTTGGTCTGGGGTTGGTCATATAATCTTATTCGCTAGTTATCAAGTATCCTATTTTCTTCTCCAAGATATATCTCTTACAGCGGTCCTAACGAGTACCCACAATCGATGTTTTGGAGCAAGAATTAACACACTCGCGCGTCAACGTGCATTTTTTCATATCTCCAAAATAGCTATTTTTCTGATGAAAATCCGTGATAATTTTCTTATTTATACTGCAAACATAGGTTATGGGTGTTCGTTAGAACCGCTTCAATGGGCGCAAAATAGTGTATACCCCGTAAACCCAAGTTTCCCCTATACAAAGTGGGGTTTATGGGGTGTTCACTTCACGGACTTGTTAACCTAATGTATGTTTTTACTTTTGTTTTAGGTAAATACCAAAAATATAATTTCATCGATTGTATTGAAAACATAAAACTTTTCACTCGTGCCAAAAAAGAAAGAAGAAGAAACTCTTCTAACGAGTGCGTTGAAAACGTCATAGTTTTCACGAGTGTTTCAGATATGCAAATATTTCACTGCTAATAGTGATTAACCCATTTCAGACTGGAAACCCCCAAACGGGTACCGTGGCAAACAGTGCAGGCCCAGATCAGTCGGCCCAGATCAGACTGATCTGGGCCTACACTGTTTTACAAAAATTCAACCATTTTCCAAATAGGTTTTGAAGAAAATACAACCTGCCACCCCTAAATTTTGAAATGGACTCCTGCTATAGGAGGAAGATTCCACTTGGTACAAAAAGGGTTAAGTGATGTTATGCCAGTATGGGTTCAACGGATTAAAAACCGATTAGTTGTCAAATGAAATGATTAAAACTGAAACAGTTTGCTTACTGTGTTCCCCTTTATTGCTTAACGAGGCCAACAGAGCTTTTGTTTGTATTGGAATTTAGCGGTCCAATCAACACTATTTTAGGTCATTTTTGAGCCGGTCAGTTTACCTATCCACTCTTTTCCTGGACAGGCTTTTCCTGGATTCGCAGGGTTGCGGTGTGTTTCCTCGGGCTTTCTTTGCCGGATCATTGCAGGGTCACTGATGGGGCTTTGTTGGCAGAAACTACGTAGTATGACCCATCTTCTTTCTTATGAATGTTTTCATTGCTCTTGAGGGGACTCATTTTTTATTTTTATTATACGTAAGCGGTTAACCAGTACATTGCACATACTTTCGCACTCTGACATGCGGCTTAAAATAGCCGTTTCCCATCACGTAAAGCAAGTCCTTGAAGAACCCCTCAAAAACACGCTCTGTATAAACAGGGGCATACATTATTTTGCTCTTTCTGGTCCAAGACATAGATTGTGGGTACTCGTCAGAGCAGTCTCAATGATGGGTTTCAAACAGACCAATGAAAGGCACGTGGAAATCAGCAGTGCAAAGCAACTGTACTTAGCAGCGTTTGTCAATCCGTCTCAAAACTATCAAAACTTTTACATTGAGTCAACTACGTTCTACTTAACACACATTGATCATCAAGGCCAAGTTGTTCAAAGCAGCGTAAGTTAACCCTTTTTGTACCAAATGGAATGTTCCACATTACATACAGCAGGACTCCATTTCAAAATTTAGGGGTGTCAGGTTGTGTTTTCATCAAAATCTTTTGGAAAATGACTGAACTTTAAGCAAACAGTGCAGGCCCTGATCAGACGCCGCGTTCTGTGGCATCTGATCTTGGCCTGCACTGTTTGCAAAGGTACCCCTTTAGGTGTTTCTGGTATACTGAATGGGTTAATGAACTCGTTAATGGTCAAAACGTTAACTATTCAATAGGTACCTAATACTCTTGTATTTCTACTGGAAAATGTGAGGAGGTTTTTTGCAAATTTGATGCAAACCCTATTCGCATTTTTTTTTTTTTTTTTTTTTTTTTGCTGTACAAAATGATAAAAAATTTAACGACTCGTTAACTAACGACTTCGCCAAAAAAAAAAAAAAAATAAATAAAAATAAATAAAATAAAATAAAATAAATAAATAAAATAAATAAATAAATGTGGCATTAGGTTGTTTTATAAATGCGGCATAAAACAAACACTTTCCCTTACAATACTATAATATTTGAAAAGCAATTTAATCCGTATTATATTTTTTTTTTTCTTAATTTATTTTCAACTTCACAACTTACTATACATGTACAACATTTTCATAACAAATACACGTACTATATAAAGTCTAACTTCTGAAATAATATTATCCCAAGTGACCCTGCGCTCAATGTGACTCAAGTTTATTTAAGTACTGGGGAATAGAGAGTGAAAACTTGAATCACAGAATGCAAAATCAAACATGCATATTTAATGTGCTACTTATTTTTTTTTTTATTTTTTTTTAAATGCCAATTCATAATCTGAACTGCCACCGGCGACACGCCAAACGACATCCACACACCAGGATCTGCGACAAGGGAAGCCAGCCCCAAACACCCGCCAAAGAGGGGAACCAAGCCACACACTCCTCAGCACCCCCAGCCGCGGAAGCGATCAAACGGAAGGGCACTCCAACTGCCAATTGCCTACGGGAAAAAAGGACACCCACAAATGTCAGTCCTTACTACGGGGTCTAAAACGCACGATAAGGGTAACCAAACAACAAATAACAATGACGTGCTTCTTAAACACCTCCTACCCTGTACTAGGTGGATGCGACTCGAATGATTAAATATCGTCACATCACGCGAGACTCACTTGAGATATAATATTATCCCAAGTGACCCTGCGCTCAATGTGACTCAAGTTTATTTAAGTACTGGGGAATAGAGAATGAACAACTTCCTCTCAGCTGCTAAACACTCATCTCCCCACGAAGACCCTACAAAACACCCAACACTCCAAACACTCCTTTTTAGCCATGGATAGCATACCGTGTGTATATGAACCTGCTCCGATAAAGCATATAAGCTCTACTACCTTGATTACAAATGTTAAATATTAAAGTAGACCTGTAATTAGCAAACTTCCAGTCCAAACTGTTTCAAGCAAACACCTATGAAATAGCCAAAACGTACTTGTAAAAGACAGGTGCTTCCTTAATACAGGTAGATTCTCACTACATTACATTTACTGGGATCCGAAATATGCGCGCTTCCAGACAAGTAATTACTCAATACAGGCGGCCTAAATACCGACTCAAATGTTTATAGCCGGTTTTTTAAAAACCGAGTCCAAACATCCTCCGCTGAAGGCATGCGAGTTGAGGCCAGGTCGTCTCTCCGCGAAAAATTAACCCAATGTTCCACTTGACTACTTAACACAGAACTTGGGTCAAAAACTCTTCCCCAAATAAGGAATTACTAGAAAAACCTTATTTGCATGAACCTAAAGATGACCAAAACAAATCAGAGAAACACCCAGCCCCAACCCGCGTAAAAAATTTCACTGGGAGATTAGTACTCCTGGGTAAGGACAAGGGTCGTCCCTGTTAAAAACCACCAAAATTAACAAACCTGACAAATTAGACTTTTGCCTACCTGTCACTCCCTCTAATAGGCATCTTTTGTCCAAAATTGCCAGTAGACACCCGAAACCAAGGACTAGTGGACACGTTCATGGGAGGGTGTAAAGGTTAAACAGTGGAAATTACTTGCCCTAAAACACCTAGCAAGACAAGCACAAGATGTTTTATCGTAATTACCGGTCCTAAGCAGGCCCAAACAGCCAAAATAACAGCTGAACCACAACACAAACCTAGCACCTAAAACGTCCCAATAAAATGAAAATACTTCGCCGCAGTCATTTGTAAAGACCTGTGACCTGAATGAACACTGGTTGAGCATGAAAAATCTCGCCACGTGTTACTCAAGCTACCCGTGTAAAACCAATACACACATATCAGCCAAAATATATGTAACATCAAGCGGAAAGTCAAATCCGCTGTTCAATCCCTTGTGTTTCAAATAGAAACAAAACAAACAGCTCCCTAAAATGTTCTCTCACAAATGAACATTACACCGAAAATATTTTGCTCCAGCTATCAAAAAACTTCCGGCCAACAAACCGTGGCAATCTGCACAATAAAACATTCCACCAAAAATACATGTAACTACAAGCGGGTTCAACACTCAATAAGTCAAATCAGCTGTTCTATACCCTGTGTTTCACATAGGAATAAAACAAACAGCTCTCTAAAATGTTCTCTCAAACATGAACATAACACCGAAAACATTTTGCTCCAGCCTACCAGCTAAGTAACAAACTTTCCGCCTAAACACTTGCAATCTTCGACCGCATCTACTGATTGCACAAATAAACATTCCGGCAAAAATACATGTAACTTCAAGCGGCTCCATAACTCTACAATTCAAAACAGCTGCTCAATTCCTTCTGAACATACTGTTACACCGAACAAGTTTTGCTGGACCTATCGAACAAATTTCCGCCTAAAATTTTGCAATCTTCGACCGCATCTACTGATTGCACAAATAAACATTCCGGCAAAAATACATGTAACTTCAAGCGGCTCCATAACTCTACAATAATTATTGAAAACAGCTGCTCAATTCCTTCTGAACATACTGTTACACCAAAAAGTTTTACTCGACATAACGAACAAATTTCCGCCTGAAATTTAGCAAAAAGAACAGTGGCAGTCTTCAACCGTATCTACTGACTACATAAATAAACAGGCTAAGAAAAACTTTACTACAATTTCAAAATCCAAAACTTACATCTCGACCACGTGCTCCACTAAATGTAAGACTTCGAAAAAACACGTCCGTTCAGTCGGGTGGTTGCGACTCGAATGATTAAATATCGTCACATCACGCGAGACTCACTTGAGATAAGACACCAGGCATAACTACGGTTTTTGTAATCTAATGACAGCTTATAAGACATACATTATTTTGCAAAAATAACAAATATGCTAGCACATATGTTGTAGATGTATCCTTTTTTATACCAATCCTAATGTTACTTTGTTTTGGCCTAGTGTGAGAAGTAAAATCAAAAGAAGAAAAAAGCACACATTATGGACAAAGAGAAAAAGTCGTTGAAAGCGACACCTGTATTGGGTCTATTCTGTATACAGTCGAACTTCGATGGCTCGAATCTCTTTGGAACCATGGCAATTGCCCGACACAGGGGCAGCCCGAGCCATTGGGGACTGATCTTAGAGCCGGTGTCAGGAGGCATAATATGGACATCTTTTCCATTTTCATTACGAGTGTATGTTGTGTGTACTCATTAGAATCGCCTCATCGAGTAGACTCTAATGAGTACACACAACGTACATTTTCGAGGAACAATAAGACGATTATCCCCAATGTATTTATATCTACAGTTACCGTGGTTTTTTAGGGATTAAAAAAAAGTTGTTGTTTTATAAGGCCAGGAACAAAAACAAAAATTTCGAAAAAGCCGTGTCAAACGAGCCACCGGTGTTCGAGCCGTCGAAGCCCCACTGTATATGGATATATTAATAAAAGCATTTTATCAAAACGAATTGTTTTAGATTTAACGAAAGAAGACAGTATATATCAGCAGTTCTCTTTGGAACCATGCCAATTTGTCCGAGACAGGGGCAGCTCGAGCCACTGAGGATTAATCTAAGAGCCGATGTCAGGAGGCATAATATGAACATCTTTTCAATTTTCGTTATGAATGTTTGTTGTGTGTACTCATTAGGATAGCCTTATCGCGGCGACTCTTATGAGTACATACAACATACATTTTCAAGGCACAACAAGAAGATTATCCCCAATGTATTTATATCTACAGTTACCGGGTTTTGTAGGGACTAAAAAAACGTGTTGTTGTTTTATAAGGCCAGGAGCCAAACGTTCGAAAGAGACGTGGCAAACGAGCCACCGGTGTTCGAGCCGTCGAGGCTCCACTGTATATGAATATATTAATAGAAGGTTTTTGTCAAAACGTTGTGTTTTAAGTATAAAAAAGAACAGTTTATATCAGCTTTAGCTGTTAAGTGTAACATTTGTGCGAGTATATACTTTTTCAACAGCGATACGCTCCGGTTGAATGCTAGCACGTTATATCTACATGTACGTCTACATTGTTTTAGTTCAGTGCTATGAACTTGAAAGTGGAATTGAACTGAGGTTTTGTGTTTCTTTGTGTGTATATTTGTTTTCTTTCAAAGTATGGAATATTAGTATTCGTTACGTTGGAGCAGCTGTGTGAATTGAGGTAAGATAATTTCAGATAGATTGTTATTTTTTTTTTACAATAAATACATTATAGATTGCGTTTCGTATATGAAGTAGTGAGGGGGTATAGCTATATTGCCCCATACTTACGTACCTGCATACGTGCGTAGGTACCGGTATCCGGTCATGGCTCTAGCACCTATATTTTTTTTATTAATCTCTATATAACCCAGAAGCCCACGGAAGCCGACGCATCAGGCGACCAAATTGACCAATTCACTCCCTGCACAAAGGTGAGTCTTAGGTCAATTTGTTCGCACTATATATGACTAACAGCATCTTAGACTCGTGCTAGTCTTATACGAGGTCATTGTTTTCTACTTCCTCAAAAATAGAAATCCACTTTTCCCATTCTTTTGAAAATTTTTCAAAAGTATCATTTTTAATTGCTATTAATTTTTCAATCATTACGAAATTCTTTACCTCGTTTTTCCAAGCTTGGATATTTAATGATTTGTTGTTCAACCTACATTTGTATATGTAATATCGCGTTAAAATTAAAATGTAATTTATAGATCTATTGAAACTGATATTATAAGCTATTCCAAAAATTGCTGATCGTTTATTAATATTAAGGGAATGGTGAACTTTTTGAAGAAATAACTGTTCTATCGTTTCCCAGAATTCCACAACAACATGAATATACCAAAATAAATGCTCAATTTTTTCGGGAAGAATACCGCAGAATGTACACAGATTATCATCTCTAATGTTAAGTTTTAGCAAAAGATCATTTGTTGCCAAAATTCTGTGAAGAATACGGTACTGAAACCAATGAAGCTTGGTATTATTACAGCTTTTCGCTGGTAAGTTATATATCGTCTTCCAGTCTAGATTCATGTTTTCAAATACGTTATTCCACTTTTCCTGACTTTTTATTGATAAAGATTTATCATTGAATACATGATACATGTTTTTGCAACCCTTTTTGTATTTCAAAATGTCTTTCAAATTAAATGGAATGTAAACGTTTGCAAGTATAACATCTTCATTTACTATGTTTATGTCCATCCTTCTCATATAATTTTCGACCACAGTTCTCACACCTAAGTATTCTAGGAAGTTAGTGTTAATATTGTATTTCTCAATTAAGTTTTCTAAATTTAATATTCTACCATTTTCGTCTAACAGGTCTTTAATAAAATATATATGTTTAGCAAACCAGTTTCTATAAAATATAGGCCTATTTCCTATTTTGATATCTTTATTATTCCATATGTTTGTAGATAAGAGATCTTCTTGAGTTTTTGGCTTTGTTAAACTACACATTTTAATCCAAGCGTTTAGTGTATCATTCCAAAATTTATTCGTTTTATTTTTTGTTAGATTTTCTACAAATGTCAAGCCTCTTGTTATCAGGTTATTAACTTTAGTATAGCGTGATTCAAAGATTTTAATATAGTTGGCTTCAGTAGTGAAAAGTCTCCTTATCCAAGTACATTTCAACAATAGTATATAATTCTTTAAGTTCAGCATTTTTAAACCACCTCTTTCATATTCTTGCATTAAAACATCTCTCTTAACTTTATCTACCTTTGATTGCCAAATGAAGTTAAAAAAACTTTTATTTAATTTATTAATTATTTCATCAGAAGGGTTTGGCAAAGCTATAAATAAATGATTAAATTTGGATATTATGAGCGTCTTTAAAATTGTGATCCTTCCGACAGGAGTCAGAATTCTTTTTGACCATTGCTTCAGTTCTTTTTCAACTTGAATAATTTTTTCCTTAAAGTTTTTTGCCATCATCTCTTCTAAATTACATGAAAAATTAATACCAAGAATAGTGAAATCTGTTTGTTTCCAATCTAGTTTATATCTATGGTTAAAGGTTTCCCCTCCGAACTTTTTGCTTCCGATCCAAACAGCCCTGGTTTTTGAATTATTAATCTTTAAGCCTGACATGTTCGCATAAACATTTAAAATAGTCATACATGCGTCAAATGATTTTTCGGAGCCATCTAATATAATAGTAGTGTCGTCTGCAAATTGAGAGAGTCTGTATTCTATTCCATCTATTTCAACTCCTTTGATATCTTTATTTTGTTTAAGTAGAATTGACAGAATTTCGGCACAGAGTAGAAATATGTAAGGCGATAACGGATCGCCTTGTCTACAACCTCTATGGATTTGGAAGAAGTCCGATATAAATCGGATTTGGGTGATGGCTGATGTTATATCTGTATAAAATACCGTAAGCCATCTTTTAATTGACTCACCGAAATTGAAAAAATGTAAAACTTTGTTGATGAATTGCCACGAAATGGTATCGAAAGCTTTCTCAAAATCTATTACCAGTAAAAGGCCTGGGATATATGCTTGATCTGTATAATTCATTATATCATATATCAGTCTCGTATTTTCTCCTATATATCTACCACTAATAAAACCAGTTTGGTCACTTGAAATGAGTTTTGTTAAAACCGATTTAATTCTTTCAGAAATGCATCCAGATGCAATTTTATAAATGACATTTAAAAGTGTTATAGGTCGCCAATTTTTAAGGTATTGTCTAGGTTTTTCTCCTTTTGGTATACAAGTAATGATACCTTGTCTTTGAGTAACAGATAATTTCCCATTTCTATACCCTTCATTTATAGCTCGGGTTATAAAGCAAATAATGTCTTTATGAAAAAATTTAAAAAATTCAACCGTAAAACCATCAGACCCAGGGCTTTTGTTGTTTTTCATTCTCTTAAGAACTATAATTATTTCTTCTGATGTTATTTCACCCTCTAATATATTTTTTTCTTCTGTCGATAATTTAGGAGAGTCAGTTATTTTATCGAATATATCGTCAATCATAACATCGGAGTTTAAATCTTTAGAATTGTATAGCTCTTTATAAAAAGTTTGTGTTTCTTCTAGTATTTCATCTTGTTTATTTACAATAGTCCCGTTATCTTTTTGAATTTTAAAAATGGTTTTATTTGTGTAATTTCTTGACTCTAAACTGCAAAATAATATTTGGTTGGTTTCTCCTCCTCTTCTGCCCATCTAACCCTTGCTCTCACCATTATACCTTGTATTTTTTCTTTTCGGATATTCTGTAATTCTACCTTTTTTTCTTCTATTTTATTTATATTAATTTCGGGTGTTTTCGTATTATATATGGACCAATAAATCATCATATTTAGTTAAAACAAATATGCCACTGTAATACCCTTAAGCAATTGTCTGAGACAAGGATTAACGGTCACAACCGATATTCATCGAAAACTGCCGACTATAGCCGAATTGCTTTAAAACAGGTGTCAAGTAGCGTAATTCTGGAAGCTACCTGGAAAAACTGCCAGTACAGGTTCGTTCCCTTGATTTCCCTTGATTTCATGTGGCCGAACTTTTCCCGTATGGACCTATGTAGTGTTGATGGGCGATCAAATCAAACAAACAAGTAACGGGTAGTTTTGGTGCGTAATGGCTTAGTTTAGAGTAAGAAGGGCTCTAGTTAAAAAGAAGACATGTATTTTATTTAATTTTTGTTTTTGATTTTAACACATCAATTTATATCGAACGTACTGTTTGTTTGTTTGATTTGAGGTTTTACGTCCCCGTCAACACTGTAAATGTCATTTTGGATACGTTGCTTTCAATTTTGTGGGACTTTTACCCGACATTGAGATGAAATGACATCTCTAGCCCTGTCGCCCAATGAAACCAATATGGTTTATTAGCATGGACGGTCCGCCTCGCACCGCGGTTCCTGGACAGGCTCAGATCCTCTGAGCGATTTACCAGTACTAGTGTGCGGGCCGGATACAGCTCTGCGTGGAAGCATCGTGCAGCCCATATTTTTCTTCAAGCCCCTATGGGCGCGGACCGTTCGAACGTACTGTCACCGTGTAATAACACACAAAATCATACATCATTTGGCTTATAGCTGAGGTATGTACGGAGATGGTTTATGGAACCAGTAACCATACCAGTCACCATGCAATACGCATGCGCCGACTGGAGTGCTGGCTCCACGTTTTGCATTTCCGGCCTGATTTCCTACTTTCGATTTATTATTTACGACCAACTGACTTGACAAACTGTTCAGCTGAGAATACTAAGTCTTAGGTTTATCAAAGTAATAATTAATTCTCATGATCCACACCCACTAGAAATAAGACTGTGTCATATGTTAATTTTTACACAATTTGTATTTGTAATCATACATCCTCTATCAGCTGAATTGTCCGCTGGAGAGAAAATTGTCAATAAATTCGTCATGGTCCTAGTACGGCAAATGTCACTGTGAAGGTAGGGTATTGTATCCCGTGGTGACTGGGAAGTATGGCAAGCCATTTTAGTATATATTATGGAGTGTGTGTGTGTGAATTCGGGTTTAATGTCCCTTTCAACAATTTTTCAGTCATATCACGACGGTGTCTGGTTTCGACAGGGAGCTCAATGCTCACTTTTATAGTGCTGCCTCACTGAAGTATCATGTCCCAGACACATTACATGATACCACACCCAGTCACATTAGCCTGACACTGGGTCGACCAGTCCTAGCTCTACCCCGTAAATCTGAGTGCCGAGCGAGGAGCAGCTAGTACCATTCTTAACGACTTTGGTATGTTGCGGCCTGGGATCGAACCTGTGACCTCCCGTTCCCCGGAGCGGACACTCTACCAACTGAGCTATCGGGGCCGGTCTATTTATGGATTGTAGATATCTTATTTATTATATAAGATATCTTATATATTATATAAGATATCTTATTTATTATATAAGATATCTTATATATATATATGTCTAATATAATAAATAGGATATCTTATATAGCATATAAGATATCTGATATGTTAGATAAGATATCTTATATGCTATATTAGAGATCTTATATAGGATATAAGATATCTAATATAGGATAAAAGATATCTAGTATGATATATAAGATATCTTATTTACCAAAATATATAAGCTATCTGATATGCTAAATAAGATATCTAATATAGCATATAAGATATCTTATATAACATATCAGATATCTTATATATTATATAAGATATCTTATGTAATATATAAGATATCTTATGTAATAATGGAAATAAGATAACTTATATGATATATAAGATATCTCATATATTATATAAGATATCTTATATGTTATATTAGATATCTTATTTTGTATATTAGATATCTTATTTAGCATATTCGATATATATTCCAGTAAATAAGATATCTTATATCCTATATCAGATGTCTTATTTAATATATTAGATATCTTATATAGCATAATAGATATCTTATATAATATATAAGATATCTTATTTACCTAACTATTTAAGATATCTTATATGACAAATAAGATATCGAATATATTTTACCAAAAAAATAATGAAGTCTCCCCGAAACTGCCAAGGAATGACTACCCCCATTTATGCCTAACATTCCATAACCCATTTTGTACCAGAAACCTGGCAAACAGTGCAGGCCCAGATCAGATCGGGGCCTACACTATTAATAAAATGTTCAGCTATATTCAGATTACACAACCTCTCATCATGTGTCATACCTAATTTTCGAAATGGGCTCAGGTCATAAATAAGCAGGAAGATTCCATTTGGTAAAAAAAAAGGATAAAAGGGACAAAGAAAAATTGAACTAATTATGCGAAAAGTAGAGGCAGATACCAGGCTGAATATATGGACAGTCTGGTGAGAGTCTTTGTTTTTTGTTTCTATCAAAATACATGCAACGAGCAGTGCTTGGCATAACTCAAGTTTGAAGTTAATTAATACTTCCACTATCCTGTAAGGGAGGGTTATTAAATTAAACAAACAAAAGCAAGCGGGATTTATTCTCTCTATCAAAAAAAAAAAAAGAAAAAAGAAAAAGATGTAGTCTTTAATCTGATCGCACCTGTTAGGGAACCCCGTTTTATTTATAAACACATATGTACAATTACAGTTTATAATTAATAATTAGAATTTCTCCAGTCCTCTGCAGCAGTCTAATGGAGAGAGGTAGTGACTATTATTTGTCATTTATTTCCAATTTATATAAGATATCTTATATGTTAATTAAGATGTCTTATTTATCAAACGTATATAAGATATCTTATATGTTAAATAAGATATCTGATATGCCGATTAAGATATCTTATATACAAATATAAATAAGATATCTGATATAATATATCAGATATCTGATATGTTATATAAGATATTTATATGCTATATAAGATATCTTATATAGTATATTAGATATCTTATACAGCATATAAGATATCTTATATGTTTTAGTAAACAAGATATCTTATATGTTA
Source organism: Lucinisca nassula (assembly GCA_963580285.1). Taxonomy (NCBI): domain Eukaryota; kingdom Metazoa; phylum Mollusca; class Bivalvia; order Lucinida; family Lucinidae; genus Lucinisca; species Lucinisca nassula. The sequence goes on along the minus strand of OY757022.1, from coordinate 120,051,640 downwards.
TATAAGATATCTTATTTAACATATAAGATATCTTATAAATCATATCAGATATCTGAATTGCAGAATTAAATAAGATATCTCATATAGGATATAAGATAACTACTTTAGGATATAAGATATCTTAATTGTTATATCAGATATCTTATATAGGATAAAAGATATCTTATATCCTATATAAGATATCTGATATAATATATCAGATATCTGATATAATATATCAGATATCTACATTCTCTAATAAATAGTAAAATTGCTTGCCATAGGGAAGGAACGTTGCATTCATAATTTCTTTGCATCAAACAAAGTATCCTTTAACAAATCCTTACCTACCTTCATTTATGAGGTGCCATTTTACTATTTAATTGAATTTCAAGATTTTGTTTGTTTTGGATATTTTGTTTGTTTTGGAGTTTAACGGCCCAGTCCTAACTATTTAGGTCATTTTTAAGCTGGTCAGTTTACCATTCCATACTTTTCCTGGGCAAGCTTATACGTAAGCTGTTAACCACATTTCGAAAACACTGCCTATACAAATACATCGTAAAGTTTATCGCCACAAAAAGGAAACTTTAAAGATGAAAAATTGTGATATTTTTCTTATTTCTGCTTAAAATAGAGATTCTGGTTACACGTAAGAACCGCTTCACCGAGGCAGTTCTAACGAGTACCCACAATCTATATTTTGGAGCAGAAATAAGAAAAAAGAGGTTTTACCCTGCCAACCAAAGTTTTACTATATAAAGTGGGGTTCAAGAGGGTCAAAAGCTTTATAGACGCGTTTCATGATTAGTACAGTGCACATTCTTTCACAGAAACGGACAACTGCCCTTCTTGAATCAGCAGAATGGAGAAAATGACTGTAAAAAAGATATCATGATCCATGTCCAGGAAAGAATGTTGCCGACACAGACAGGACTCGAACACGTGTCCTCTTGATCACCAGTCAGACCTACATCTCACTGATCTACCAAGGTCAGTTTGAATTTCAAGATTGTTATTTATAAAATTTCTGATATCTATAATAAAACTATTGGATTGCAATAAATATTATTAGATATGTATAAATAATATTAGATATCTATTATCTATTTTATGATATACATTATACATTTAGGGACATCTATAATTCGAATTATAGATATCTGTTATTCGATGGAAAGATGTTAAATATTTAAGAAAATATATTTACATTTATTGATATCAATAATATAGTTTCTTTTATTCATTATTGAAAATTGTGACATCTATAATTCAGCCTTTTAAATGATATCCATAATTTGATTTTTAGATATCTATATATGCAAAGGAATTATAAATGTATATATCTATAAATTGAAAAATAGATATCTATAATTTGAACATATATTAGATATCATTATTATAGATATTATTTATAGATATCATTATTATAGATATTATTTATAGATATCATTATTATAGATATTATTTATTGATATCTAACAATAATTATTGATATACTATAGTTTATTACAGATATCTATAAATCAAATTATAATTATCAATAAATCAAATTATAGATATGAACAATTAACGTTATTGATATCTATAATTATCTGTATTTTTTGCTATCATAAAATGAAATTCATGATATGTTATATATATTTCTTGATATCAATAGATTTGTTATCTGATATCAATAATTTCTTTGCATATATAAATATCTAAAAATCAAATTATAGAGATCATTTAAAAGGCTGAATCATAGATATCACAATTTTCAATAATGGATATCATAAAATACATTTTGGTCATGAATAAATGAAACTATTGATATTTTATAATGCTCTCCAATATTTGGTATCCATATATCAAAATAAAAGATATCTACTATTGAAATAATTGATAACCATTTACTTGCTATGGATATCATGAAAAAAATAATAAATATCTAATATCAGTAATGTTAATTATATATAATTTGATTTATAGACATCTCTAAACTGATTTATAGATGTCATTATTATAGATATTATTTATCGATATCTGACAATAATTATTGATAAACTGTAGTTTAGTTCAGATAACCATAAATCAAATTATAGATATCAATTAATCAAATTATAGATATGTATAATTAACATTATTGATATCTATAATTATCTGTATGTTTTGCTTTCATAAAATGAAATCCGTGATATGTAATATATATGTCTTGATACCAATAGATTTGTTTCCTGATATCAATAATTTCTTTGCATATATAAATATCTAAAAATCAAATTAAAGAGATCATTTAAAAGGCTGAATTATAGATACCACAATTTTCAATAATAGATATCATAAAATATATTATGGTCATGAATACATGAAACTATTGATATTTTAAAATGCTCTTCAATATTTGTTATCCATATATCAAAATAATAGATATCTACTATTGAAATTATTGATAACCCTTTACTTATTATGGATATCATGAAATAAATAATAAATATCTAATATCAATAATGTTAATTATCTATAATTTGATTTATAGATATCTACAAATTGATTTATAGATGTCTATAACAAAGATGTAGGATATCAATAAATATAATTACATGTCTTTAAATAATATTAGATATGTATTATTTATTTCATTATATCCATAATGTGTTAAGGGATATCTATAGTTCCAATTATAGATATCTTTTATTCGATATAGAGATATCAAATATTGATGAACATTTCAGGATATCAAGAATTACATTTATTGATATCCTTCATATATTTTCTGATATCCATTATTGAAAACTTTGATATCTATTATCCAGCCTTGAAATGGTATCTGTAATATGATTTTATGATATCTATATATGTAAAGGAATCATGGATATCATTAGACAAATTTATAGATATCAAGATATATATATAACATATCATTGATTACATTTTATGATGTCAAAATATTGATAATAATGTTAATCATACATATATATAATTTGATTTATAGATATCTATAATTTGATTTATAAATATCTAAAATACAATTACAGATTTCTCTGAATTGTATTAAATAGTAATATCACATCATGCCTCATACACTTGTCATGATGACTCATACCGCTGTCACTATGACTCGCAAAGCTGCCATGATGACTCATACGCCTTTCGTCCTGACTCAAACACATGCCACTCTCTATCACTTTGACTCGTTTAGCTCTTGCTATGACTCACATTGACCCATACAGCTGTCACGGTGACTCATACGTCTGTAACCATGACTTATAATGCTGTCACGAGTTGCATACAGCATGGATCATACAGCTGTCACGACTACTTAAACACTTGTCAGCATAACTTATAAAGCTAATGACTAATACTGCTATCACCATGAATCATACGTCACCATAAATCAAACAGCTGTCATCTTGACTCATACAGCTGTCAGTGATGCATGCATCTGGCATCATGGCTTTTACAGCTGACACCATTACTCATAGAGCTGTCACAATGACTTATATAGCTATAACCGTGACCGGAAGCACAAAGCAGTAAATATTAACATTACCACAGTTATGTTTTAACAATCTAATTAAAAAAAGTACTGTTGCTCTTCACAAACAATTATATTAAAAAAAAAAAGAGTTCAAATAATAGCTATATGAGTCCTAGTCGTAGCTTTATAAGTCATCGTAAAACATGTATGAGTCATATTGACAGCTGTTGTAGACATGGTGACAGTTGTAGTAGTCACGGTGGCAGATGTAGGAATCATGATGTGAGTCATGTTGACAGGTGTATAAGTGATGTTAACACTTTCTGTTCTAATTGGTTTCATATACACATGTAAACTGATTTACTATGTTATTTTTCATATATATTGTGTATGTCATGTATACTTTGCAATGTATGATTCCACTGATATTGTAATCAGTATTTCATAAATATAAAAAAGAACTATCAACAGGACTCGCATAGCAAAAAACATTCATTCCGACAGCTTTCACCATGAATCCCAAAGCTATCTGAATGACTCATATAACTGTCATCATGATTCGTGCATCTCTAAGCGAGATTCCTAAAACTATCCCCTTGATGAAAGCAGCTGTCACCATGGCACAAACATCTGTCTCCGTGATTCATACAGCCATCAGTATGTCTCATCCAGCTATAAGCATGACTCATATAGCTGTCGCCAGGGGTCAGTGACACCCACAGCTGTCTCCAAGGTTCATACAGCTATCACAATGACCCATATAGCTGTCATAATGACTCTCATACTGCTATCACAATGACTCATGCATATGTAACAATGGCTCATACAGCTGTCTACATGACTCATTCAACTATCACCATGACTCATTCAACTATCATCATGACTCGTACTGCTGCCACCATGACTGATAAAGCTGTCATCATCACTCATACAGCTATCGCCATGAGGTATGCGGACAGCACTTTCATAGCTGTTATCATGGCTCTTCCAGCTGTCTCTGTGGTTCTTACAGCAATCACCATGACTCATACCGCTGTCACCATTACTAATTCAGCGATTGTCACGACCTATTCAGCTATCACCATGAATACAGCAAACATCTATCTCCATATCTACTGTAGATATTGCAATGACTCATACAACAATTAGATCACTCACACAGCTGTTACCATAACTCATACAGCCATCAGCACGACTTCTACAGCTATCACCAGGAATCATACAGCGCACACAATGACGCAGATATCTTAATTTCACATACAACTGCCACCGAGATTTATTGTATCTCCTATAGCTATCAGCATGAACTATGCATTCGTAGCCATTGTTCATACAGCTGTCACGACGACTTATATGACTGTCACGATGTGTTTCAGCTGTAACAATGACTCAAAGAACAGTCGACATGTCACATACAGCTGTCGCCATGATCCGTACAACTCTTATCACTGAGTATATACAGATATCAACATGTTTCATACAGCTATCGGCATGGCTTGAACAGCTGTCACGATGACACATACAGCTGCATGCCATGATGGCTCATGCATCTGTCACAAATCATGACTCATATACAGTCATGACTATGACTGCCACTACCATGATGCATACAGCTATCACAATGATTCAGCTGTCAGCGGGGATCATACAGGTCTCATCATGCCTCATACACTTGTCATGATGACTCATACGTCTGTAATTATGACTCACACAGCTGTCATTATGATTCATACACCTGTCATCATGACTCAAACACATGTCACTCCCTGTCACTTTGCCTCGTTTACTATTGCTATGACCTACACAACTGTCAAATTGCCCCATACGGCTGTCATGATGACTCGTACGTTTGTAACCATGACTCATCACGTTGCCACGAGTTGCATACAGCATGGCTTCTACAGCTGTGACAACGCCTCACAGTTGTCAGCAAAACCCATGAAGCTAATGACTAACACTGCTGTCACCATGAAATGAACGACGCCGTAAATCAAACAGCAGTCATCTTGACTCATACGGCTGGCACCATGTATTTTACAGCTGACACAATGATTCATAGAGCTATCATAATGACTTATATAGCTTTAACCGTGACTAATACAGCTATCACATTGACAAATACAGCTCTCTCGGTGACGCTGTAAAGATGGCTGACTCATGTAGCTGTCACCATGGCGCACATAGCTATAACCATACAGCTGTGACCATGACGCCTATATCTATCAGCACGACTTATGTAGCTTTCACCAAGGCTTTTATTGCTACTGTCATGACTTCTACAGCTGTAAACATGACTCCTATAACTACCGCCATGACCTATACAGCTGTCATCAGTACCAATGTGGCTGTTAACATCACTTATACACTTGTCAACATGACTCACACAGCTATCACCATGACTCCTTCAGCTGTCACCATGACTACTACAACTGTCACCATGACTGCAACAGCTGTCCGTATGACTTATACATCTATGACAATGACTAATAAAGCTGTAACTAGGACTCATATAGCTATTATTTTAAATATTTTTATAAAATATAAATATGTCCATGAAGAGCAACAGTACTATTTGTAATTAGAATGTTAGAAATATCTTCATTACTATTTAATATAATATTTACAACATTGTGCTACTTTGGCCCATTGTATTTAAAATAGTCTTTCTGTGCTAATTGGTTGCACATACACATGTCACTGATTTACTATTTTATTATTTCTTATATATTGTGTATCCCTTGTATGCTTTGCAGTGTATGATACTACTGCTATTGTTTTCAGTATTTCATTTATAAATAACAGAAATATCAAGCTGACTAACACTGCTAATACCTTCATTCATACAGCTTTTCCCATGACTACGATAGCCATCACAATGACTCATATAACTGTCATCATGATTCATGCATCTCTAAGCGTGATTCCTACAGCTTTCACCGTGATGAAAGCAGCTGTCACCATTGCATATACGTCTGTCTCCGTGACTCTTACAGCCATAAGTATGTCTCATACAGCTGTATGCCAGACTCATATTGCTGTCATCAGGAATCATTGAGCTTTCACTTTGACACTTACAGCTGTCTCCAAGGCTCATGCAGCTATCATAATGACCCAAACAGCTGTCACAATGACTCTCATACTGCTGTCATCATGACTGATACAGTTGTAACCATGGCTCATACAACTATCACCATGACTCGTACAACTATCATCATGACTCGTTCTGCTGCCAGCATGACTGATAAAGTCGTCATCGTCACCCATACAGCTATCGCCGTGACGATGCTGACAACACTGTCCTAGTGCTGTAAGCATAACACATGGAGGTGTCATCATGGATCATACAGCTGTCTCTGTGGTTCTTACAACAATCACCATGACTCATACTGCTGTCGCTATTTCTACAGTAAAGTTATTATCATGCCCCATTCAGCTGTTACCATGACTAACACAATGTCTTGGATATCTTAATTTCACATACAGCTGCCACAATACTTATTCTGTTTTCAACAGTTATAGCTTCTATAGCCATCAGCATCTATAGCCATCAGCATAGAATATGCAGCTGTATCCATTGGTCATACATCACCTTAAAGGCTGTCACAATGACTCAAACAGCTTTCTTTACGATTTCTATAGCTCTTACAATCACTACTCCAGGTGTCAGCATGAATCTTACGAAGGTAACCATGACACCTTGTCACCATGACTCATACAGTTACCACCATGACTCGCATCCCTTCCACTAAGACTTATATAGCTTTCATCGTATCTAATACAGCAATCACTATAACTAATACAGCTGTCACGACGACTCATAGCATAACTCATACGGCAATCACGATAACTCGTGCAGCTATCAACACGACACAAACAGCTATTACAATAACTCATAGAGCTATTTCCATGACTCGGATATCTCTCAGCACGACCTTTAAAGCTTTCACCAGAACACCTATAGCTACCACCTTTACTCATTCAGGTGTTACTTTGACTTTTTAGCTATCGCAAACACCTATACGGCTGTAACCATTACCAATACAGCTGTTAACATCACATATACAGCTGTCACCATGACTCACTAATCTATCATCATGACTACTGCTACGAGTGTCAGTATAACTACTACAGCTATCAATATGACTAATGCATCTTTAAAAATGGCTCATACGATCGTCATCGTGGCTTATATAGCTATCGCCAATGCTTACAGCTTCCACAGTGACTCTTACAACTGTCACCATAATTCATGCAGCTCTAAACGTGATCCCAACAGCTATCACCATGGCGAATGCAGCTGTCACCACAGCTCATATAGCTATCTCCATGACTCATAGAGCCACCAGTCTGTGCTCATACAGCTTAAAGCATCGCTCATATTGCTGTCGGCAGGGTTCATACACCAAACACTATGTCTAATACAGCTGTAACAATGAACCAGATGACTACACCTAAATCTGTCTTCATGCCTCATACAGCTGTCAGGATGACTTGAACGGCTGTCACAGTCACTCATTCATTGGCCACCATGGCCCATAAAGCTATCATAATGACTAATACAGCAAGCTCACGCCCATCGGGACTTTGAGAAATAAATCGGTATGCAAAGTGCTTCCACGCAGAGCTGAAACCGACCGCACGTGAGTACTGGTATGCAGCATAGGCCTAAGCCTGTTCAGGCAAAACGGTGCGAGTCGGACCGTCCATGCATATAAACATTTTGATTGCATAGGGCGACAGGGCTTGGGATTTCATTTCATCTCAATGTCGGGTAAAAGTCCCACAAAATTGAAAGCAACGTTTCGAAAATGACCTAATGACTTAGTATATAAATTCAGAAAAATATATAACCGCAATGACTTCAGCACCCAATTTCGTAAAATCATTCTTCGATATAAAAAGATTGGGTACAACATGGATATTATACGACAGACTGCATGCATGGTAGTTAACCCAATCACGGTTGGCAACTTTGCTTCCCTCTTTAATTGCACGCCGGTGGGTCAGGCCTCAGATTCTATGACGGCTCCAACGTAAAGGCTTATTGAAAATTAAAGAGATAATGTTGGTTGGTGCCTGATGCTCTGTCTCTGGTCGGGCTCATCGGAGTCTAACTGTTGGTTTTCTTTTGCTCCAGCATTTCAGTGGTTTCTTGCTGTCGAGTCCTCACCGTTGTCTCACCTCTGTGGTTCTTTGATTTCTGTGTTCACGGAGATGTTGCACTGATGAGTTAGGAGGCCTTCATGCGGACTGAACAAATTATTTGTCTAAATCGCGACGGAAGTAAGGGCGAGGATTGTGGCCACGTAAAATCGATTTAAGCCCCCCAGTGGAAATCTTCCACTGACCGTTCCAGGCGGCTCTTCTGTGGCGATTTATTTATGTTGTTGTTTGTTACTTACTGTGTGTATCACTTGTGTCTTTTAATTTTGGATGGCCATATGGCCATTTTGTGGGAAAGTAACTGTCCATATGGCCTTCCTTTGTTTAGGTTTCCATTATGGTCTGGTCGCTTAATGTTTGTATTTCTTTCCCTTTGGTGTCTTTTATGGATGGAGTAAGTTAATTGTATCAATTCCTGATCTTTGTTTTACTTCTACTTTACACTAAATAGTGTTGACAGGGACTTTAAACCTCTATTCAAACAAACAAACAAACAAAAGACTAATACAGCTATCTCAATCACTCAAACAGCTATCACCATGAGGGTTGTAGCTATTACCATAACTCACACAGCAATTAAGATGACTCATACAGCTGTCACCAGGACTCACATAGCTATCACCACGACTTCTATATCTATCACCATGAATTATACAGCTACCGCCATGATTCATACAGATATATTTATTCACATACAGCTGTCACCACGACACACAGCGCTTTCAATAGCCATATCTCCAAAACTGTCACAAAGAACCATGCAGCTGAAACCAATCGCTCATACAGCTGTCCATATCAACATGACTCACGCAGCTTTCCTCACGACTCCTACAGCTGTCACCATGACTTCTTCAGATGTCATCATGTCTCATACAGCGGTCCTTATGACACATACAGCTGCCATCATGACGCATACAGCTGCCGGCACGACTTCAACACGAATCATACGGCGCCCAAAATGACTCGGATATCTTAATTTCATATACAGCTGCCATAAAGACTTATTCCTTTTCAACAGTTGTATCTCCTGTAGCTATAAATTATGCAGCTGTAACCATTGTTCATGTAGCTATCAACATCGCTTCTAAGGCTGTCAACATGACTCACACGGCTTTCTTTATGACTTCTACAGCTGACACTATGACTACTTCAGTTGTCACCATGACTCTAACAATGGTACCCATGACACCTATAGCTGTCGCCATGACTCAAACAGCTGTCACCTCTCACTAAGACTGATATAGCTTTTATCGTGTCTAATTCAGCGATCACTATAACTTATACAGCTGACACGACGAGTCATATCATGACTAATACAGCCATCACGATGACTCATACAGCTGTCAACACGCCACCACGACACATGCAGCTATTACCATAACTCATACAGCTTTTACCATGACTCCGATATCTATTAGCACGCCTTTTAAGCTTTCACCAAGACACATACAGACATCGCAATTACACATTCAGATGTCACCTTGACTTGTATAGCTATTGTTATGACCCATTACCAATTCAGCTGTTAACATCACACATACCATGACTCACAAATCTGTCATCATGGCAACTGCTGCTTTCAGTATGACTACTACAGCTGTCAATACATCTTCAAAATGGCTCATACGGCTGCCATCATGGCTTTTACAGCTATCACATAACAACAGCTTTCACCGTGACACTTAGAACTGTTACTATAATTCATGCAGCTCTCATCTTGATCACTACAGCTGTCACCATGATGAATACAGCTGCCATCTTAGTTCATGCAGCTATATCCGTTACTCATACAGCCATCACTCCGTGCTCATACAGCTATGAGAATCGCTCATATTGCTTTCGTCAGGGGCCATAAAAGTTACACAGCTGTAACAATGAACCACCTGACTATGCCTAAAGCTGTCTTCATGCCTCATACAGCTATCAGCATGAATCAAACAGCTGTCGCAGTAACTCATTTAGTGACCACTATGACCAATATAGCTATCACTATGACTAATACAGCAAGCCCCGTAAACCTCTATTCAAATAAACAAAGGGAAGACAAATATAGCTATCACAATTACTCGTACATATATAACTTTGATTCTTGTAGCTATTTCCATAACGCATACAGCTATTAAGATGACTCATACAGCTTTCACCGTGACTCACACAGCTATCACCACGACTTCTATCACTATCACCATGATTCATACAGCTACCAACATGACTCATACAGATATCTTAATTTCAAACACAGCTGTCACCAAGACCCATAACACTTTCATCAGCCATATTATCTAATGTACTGTCACTATGATTTGTGCAGCTGCAACCATTGTTCATACAGCTGTCCATATCAACATGACTCACACAGCTGTCCTCACGACTCCTACAGCTGTCACCATAACTGCTTCAGATGCCATTATGTCTCACACAGCGGTTGCCATGGCATATACAGCTGTCATCATGACGCATACAGCTATCAACATGACTCGCATAAGTCTTCACAGTTGCTCACACAACTGTCAACATGACTAATACAGCTAGCCCCATGACTTACAATGCTATCATCATGACTCATTGAGCTGTGACCACCATTAAAGCCTCCACGGGTGTAGTGGTTAAACTACTCGTCTTTGAAACCATGTATCTTGGGGGTTCGATTTGAGCAGATAATGTTATCGTAGTGCAGATTATATTTTCCTTTCCTTTATGCTATACGCCTTGCAAACTATATTGCTGTGTATGAAGATACTCAATAAAACCGAGTCTCCGATTTTCGTTCTTTATGTGTTCTTTGTTTCCAAAGGCAACCTTTACCTCACTGCAGCTGTTGTTAAGTGCCGTGTGGCGGCCGTAAAAGTCTCCCTGTGCTTCATCATAGGGCAGATTATATTTTCTTTTCCTCTGGGATCATTGAGCCTATTTTGTTTACTTTGAAAATCGAATATCGCTTAAGCCGGTGTTAGGCATATGCAGCCTTACAAACTATATTGCTGTGTATGAAGAGCCTCAATAAAACCGAGTCTCCAATTTTCGTTCCTGTATGTGTTCTTTGTTTCCAAAGGCAATCGTTTAGCTTTTTATTCTCCAGACTTTTGAATAAGTCTTTAAACTGAGGTCCACTTTCTATATGATCTTAGTTGTTGGTGGGACGAAACATGCCCCAGCACGCATGCACGCACACACACAAACACGCACACAAAGCTGTCACCATGCCTTACATGTATACTGCTTCCACCATGACGACTACAGCTATCACTACGACTGATAAATGTACTTATCACTACCACAGGGACACATTCATTTATTACCATGGCTCTTATAGCTATTACTAGGACTTAAACAGCTTCTACCATGACTCCTAAAGCTATTACCATTACTCATACTGATATTACTGTGACTAATACAGCAATCACCACGACTCACACTGCAAGCACATTGACGACTAAAGTTATCACCATGATTCATACAGCTGCCACTATGATTCATACAACTGTTCCTATGACGTATAAAGCTGCCAGAAGACCAATACAGTTGTCACAATGACTCTTTCAGCTCCTGTCATAATTCAGAGGTTGGTGCTATTGTTATGACTATACTACTGCTGTCACCATGACTCCTTCATGGGCCAGTCTGGCTTATACCACCATGGCTCAAACAGCTGTCCCTATGACGTATAAAGCTGCCATAAGACCTATGCAGTTGTCACAATGACTCTTACAGCTGCTGTCATAATTCAGAGGTTGCTGCTATCGCTATGACTACACTATAGCTGTCACCATGACTCCTTCATCGGCCACTCTGGCTCATATCACCATGACTCATACTGCTGTCCCTATGGCGTATAAAGCTGCCACAAGACCCATACAATTGTCACAATGACTCTTACAGCTGCTAAGCCCCGCCCATAGGGGCTTGGAGAAATATATGGGCTGCATGATGCTTCCACGCAGAGCTGAATCCGGCCCGCACACTAGTACTGCTAAACCGCTTAGAGGATCTAAGCCTGTCCAGGAACCGCGGTGCGAGGCGGACCGTCCATGCTAATAAACCCTTTTGGTTTAATTGGGCGACAGGGCTTGAGATGTCATTTCATCTCAATGTCGGGTTAAAGTCCCACAAAATTGGAAGCTACGTCTCCAAAATGACCTTTAGAGTGTTGACGGGGACGTTGAACCTCAAATCAAAGAAACAAACTTACAGCTGCTGTCATAATTGAGAGGTTGCTGCTATCGCTATGTCTACACTATAGTTGTCACCATGCCTCCTTCATCGGCAACACTGGTTCATATCACCATGACAATTGCAGATGTCACTATGGTTCATAAAGCTATCATAGACTCATAGAGCTATCATCATGTCGCCTTAAGCTGTCACCATGGCTAATAAACTATCATCCTGATTCACACACCTTTCATCATGACTCACACAGTTATAAGCATGGCTCATATAGCTTTCACCATAGGTCATACAACTATCACTATGACTATCCCCAAGAATCACATAGCCCAGATAATCCTGCACACTACGATTTTCTGTTCCATGTTGTAGCACTTGCTTCCAAAAGATTATCCCTTATATATGGCATTTTAACTTCACCACAGCTGGTGTTTAGGGAATGTGTGGCGGCTGTCAAAAGTCTCCCTGCCCTTCGGCATAGTTTGGGTTATATGTTCTAGTCCTTTTCGATCATTGATTCCACTGCTTAAATTTTAGAATATTTGAGGGCCACTGGCTAGGCCTAAATGCGGAAACTAGCTAGTCCGTCCCATAAAAACTTGTACACTACGGCTTTCGGTTCCGTATTGAGCCCTTGGTTGCTTTCAAAGGATTGCCCATTATATAAAACATCATACAGTTATTAACCATGTATCAAATGGCTATCACCATGTCACCCGCAGCTGACTTCCTGACTCATACAGCTATCATCATGATTCATTTAGCTGTCATCATGACTCATTCAGCTATCCCCAGAAATCATGTTGCTATCACTGTTACGCCTGTATTACCTTGGCACATACAACTATCACCATGACTCATACAGCTGTCACCATGACTAATACAGCTACCACAAATACTCCTGCAGCTGTCAAGATTATTCATCAATGATTCACATTCTGTCTCATGAATGAATCAGTGAAATTTGTTCAAACTTGGGACAATATATCATTGTGACCGACCTTAGATTTGATTAGTTTTTGATGACCTTGACCTTATTTCTAAGGTCAAAGGTCCCGAAAACTGTCAATTTTGGCTTATCTGCACCGGTGTCTTGAATGAATAGCTGACATTTGGCCAGACTATCTAGAACATTATTTGTACAATATGTCATTGTAACCTATCAAAGATTTGGTTTGCTTTTGGTGACCTTGACCTTTTTTTCAAGGTCACAGGCCCTCCAAAACTGTAAATTTTAGGTCAGCTATGGCTTACCAGCGCCCTTACACATGAGCGAATTGTGATATACTTTTATCTACTCTGTAAACTAGATATTTACCGTAAACTTCGCATAAATGTTACGCACCATGAGTGGGTCTACAGAAAATAGGAATTTTTTTTGTAATTCTGGTTTACTTCCTTTCGGAGATATGGCCCTTTGAACATTGAAAATAGTCACCTTATTCATGTATTAATGTCAACTTTATTAAGGGAAAGACTAATGCACCTTCACTTTGAATTCATTTTGACAGTGTTTATGGCCGCCCATCGGGGCTTGGAGAAATAGATGGGCTGCATGATGCTTCCAGAGCTGAAATCGACCACACATGAGTACTTGTAAACCGCTTAGAGGATCTAAGCCTGCCCTGGCAAGGCGGGGCGAGTGGACCCATCCAAGGCTATAAACCCTATGGGTTTCATTGAGAAGTCATTTCATTTCAGTTTTGGGTAAAAGTCCCACAGAATTGGAAGCAACTTCTCGAGAATGACCTATACAGTGTTGACGGGGATGCTTAACCTCAGATCAAACACAAAGTGTTATGGCACTTGCTTGATGAAAATTAGTGGCAAGGCATAATGCATTGCTTTTATTTTTCTAATGGCATACTGTACTTTTTTTTTATTTGAGGTTTATCATCCCCATCAACATTGTAAAGGTCATTGTTGGAGATGTTGCTTCTAGTTTTGTGGGACTTTTACCAGACATTGAGATGAAGTGACATCCCAGGCCCTGCCACCCAATGAAACCAATATAGTTTATATGTATGACGGGCCCAACTCGCACCACTTTTTCCTGGTCAGGCTTAGAACCTCTAAGCAGTACTCATGTGCGGTCTGTTTCAGCTCTGCGTGTAAGGATCATGAAGCCCAGTCTATTTCTTCAAGCCCCCATGTGTTGGGGCCAGTATACATTTTGATTGTTTTCATACAGCATGCCTTTTTGATCTAATTTGTATAATTTCTACATTTAGGCATGATATAGTGAAGTTGGAGACTAAAGATCGCTGCCATGAGGAAGGTACAGTACAAAATTTGAGAAACCAAAGGAATTTTGTAAGAGCATTTTTTAACACGAAATTAGGAAAGCTTTGAGTGAGTTGACTTATGATTACAGTTTGCCAATTAGACGTGTGCCATTAATTGTTGTAGTCTCAAATATGTTATGCTATCCAATTGATAGGAGTTGTTTAGATGATTCCATTTAAATGCCAGTTAAAGTTAATGGGGCTTGACTAGAAAATATGCCAAAATAGGATTGGTTCAGCCGTTACATATTTTAGGTGAAGCTTTAGACCTATGCTATCAAATAAAAGTGAAGTCATTGATCTGGAATCGATACAATTACCTCACACCTCCCATCATTGACAAGAAAGTAATGGTCCATGTATCATGTACTTGTAATTACATGATTATACTAAATCGTTAAATACAGGTATAAAATCAGACTAAAGATTTTTTGCGCACCAGAGCCGAAGGCTGTGGCAGATCTTATAGATAGGCAGTTGTCCGTCGTCTGCGTAGTATATCTGGCATCAACACTTACAGACAACATCCCTTCTGAAGCCATTGGTCCGATTGAGATCAGATTGTATCTGTAGCATCCTTTGGTTGTAGGATTTAAAGTTTATGTTTTTTATGAAATAAGTGTGGTTGCTATAGCAACTTTGAGTTTCCCTAGACTTCTGATGGGGAAAATTGAAAATTGCATTAACTGCCAAGCTTTTGCAGATATTTTGACAAAACTTATGTTCCTCGTGTAGCCTAGCATGTGCCAACTGATTTTTGGCATAATGCTCCTTTTTAGCTCGCCTGTACTAAGTACATGGAGAGCTATTGTTGTCACCTCGGTCATCTACGTGCGCGTTTGCATAAATTTTGTATTTGTGGGATCCTTCCCGTCACACTGCGTTAAAGTTATTCAAATGCTTTAATCTCAACAGCCACTCATATTTGGAGCTTAAGTACCTTGGAGGGTCTTCTGATGTTCAAAGAGAACAGATCGCTGGGTTTATGCCCCTGAGTGGGCCTAGGGGTCAAAATCTAGAACACCAATGTAATTCTATGTTTTAAGTTTTTGAAATGCTTATATCTCAACAGTCACTCATCACAAAACATTCATACTTACAACTTGGATACCTGGGAGTGTCTTCTGAGATTCCAAGACAACACCCCCCTGTGTTCATGCCTGGAAATGGGGATGGGGTGGGGCTAGGGGTCAAAATCTAGGACACCTTTGTAATTTTTTGTATACGTTTCTATTATGCTAACAAGTTTTAGACACAATTGGTTATACATCAACCGATCAAGTGACATTGGTTCACGTGTAAAAGGGTGAGGGAGATGATGACCTATATTTCCGGGTCCAGTGATTTTGCCTTATACCTTGAAGACTATTAGTAGGAGAAATGTCAAACCTGGGATATTAGTTCCATGTGACTCCATGATTGACCTCAAAATATATCTAGGCCACTGTGACCTATATATTTAATGGTTCAGCGATTTTGCCTATTATCTCGAATACTATTTGATGTAAAAATGTCATACCTGGGTTATTAGTTCCAATTGACCTGCTGATTGACCTCAAAATATATCTACATCAGTGTGACCTATATGTCATGTTTCAATGATTTTGCCTATTATCTTTAATACTATCTGATGGAGAAATGTCATACGTGGATTATTAGTTCCATGTGACCCGATAATTGACCGCAAAATATATCTAGGTCATGGTGACATACATTTCATGGTCTAGTGATTTTGCCTATTACTTTTAATATTATTTGATGGAGAAATGTCCAACCTGGGTTATTAGTTCCATGTGACCCCATTATTGACCGCAAATATGTCTAGGTCAGTGTGACCTATATTTCATGGTTCAGTGACTTTGCCTATTATCTTGAATACTTTTTGGTGGAGAAATGTCATACCTGGATTATTATTTCCATGTGACCCGATAATTGACCGCAAAATATATCCAGGTCAGTGTGACCTAAATTTTCATGGTTCAGTGATTTTGTCTATTATCTTCCATGTGACCCCATAATTGAGCTTGAATTATATCTAGGTAAGTGTGACCTGTGTTTCATGGTTCAGTGATTTTGCCTATTATCTTGAATACGATTTGATCGAGAAATGTCTCACCTGGATTATTGGTTCCATGTGACCAGATGATTGACTTAGAAATATATGTAGGTCATTGTGAGCTATTTTCATGGTTCAATGATTTTGCCTTATAATCAGACACAATTTAATTCGAAATGTAATATCTGGAATTATGTTCCATGCATCCCAGTTATTGATCTCAGAATATATCTAGGTGAGGGTGACCTATATTTCATGGTTCAGCAATTTTACCTTATATCTTGAAGGCGCGAAACAGGCGAGTTATGCTGTCATGTGACAGCTCTTGTTATTTTTTGCCAAACCAAAATGCCCAAAAGAACAACTAAAAAAATCATCTCCCCAGAAACTATATGCTCTATGAGGCTGATGCTCAATGGACATATTCACCATATTTTCCCTTACAGGTTTAGTGTTTTTCTTTTGTTTTTATTTTTCATGAAATTCTCTCATTATTTTGGTTGCTATGGCATCTTAGAGGTTACATAGCCTTATAATGGTGAAAATAGAAGAATGGTATTTACTGCCGAGTCTTGCAGATATTTTGACAAAACTTTCATATTAATACCCTTTATGCTATCATCTATCTGATTTTAGGCCTAATGATCACTTTTATTTGTTGCTTGGCTGCCATGGAAACCGAAATGCCAGAAAAAAATACTTAAAAAAAAACAAAAAAAACATCTTCTCAGAAACCATATGGGACTGAGACTTTATGGAAATATTTACAGAATTTGCCATATCATGTTTGATATATTTTATGAAATTCGGCTCTTTAGTTTGGTTGTTATGTCAACTTAGAAGTTCAATAGACTTGTAATGTGGAAAATTGAAAACTGGTACTGACTGCCAAAATATAAGTGAAGGCGATGATCAGGAATAGATGCAATCAACCCACAGCTCCCATCAGAGACACCAAAGGGAAAGAAACACAAACATGAAACAACAGACCCTAATGGAAACATCAACTGCGGAAAGCCAAAACGGACAGTTACTTTCTCACAAAAGTGCCAACTGGCTATCCAAAACAAAATAATATACGCGACACAAACACTTCAGACAAACCATAACAAAAATAAACTGCGACAGAAGAACCACCGAAGAACGGTCAGTAAAATGAACTCCGCTCCGCTGGGGGAGGGAGGAGGGGGGGAGGGGGGGGGGGGCCTTAAATCAATTTTTCACGGCCACAATCCTCGCGATTACTTCCGTCGCGATTTAGACAAATAATTTGTTCAGTCCGCATGAAGGCTTTCTAACTCATCAGTGCAACATCTCATACCTATATTGGTATTATGTGAAAGTACATCAAGTACATGCTTTTGATGAAAAGTCATTCTTGAAAGTGGCCCCGGGATGTGACCAGTTTAGACCCAAGGGACATGATTGGCACAATTTATGTACGGGGACCACTTGACATTGCTACATGCTTAATATATATGCTCTGCGCCTAGTGGTTTCAGAGAAGAAGAATTTTTAAGCTTTTTTCCATCATAAGTCTATGAGGGCTAAGGGGCCCGGGGAGTGGCCAGTTTAGACCCCAGAGGCATGAATGGCACAATTTATGTAGGGGACCACTTGACATAGCTACATGCTTAATATGTAAGCTCTGGGCTTAGTGGTTTCAGAGAAGAAGATTTTTAAAGCTTTTTTTTTCATTATAAATATATGGGGGCTAAGGGACCCCGGGGCCTGGCCAGTTTAGGCCCCAGGGGCATGATTGGCACAATTTATGAAGGGGAACCACTTGACATTGCTACATGCTTAATATGTAAGCTCTGTGCCTAGCGGTTTCAGAGAAGAAGAGTTTTTAAGCTTTTTTCCATTATAAGTATGGGGGGGCTAAGGGGCCCCACGGCGTGGCCAGTTTAGATCCCAGGGGCTTGATTGGCAAAATTTATGTGGGGGACCACTTGACATTGCTACATGCTTAATATGTAAGTTCTGGGCCTAGTGGTTTCAGAGAAGAAGATTTTTTTTATTTTTATTTCCATTTTAAGTCTATGGGGGCTAAGGGGCCCCGGGGCGTGGCCAGTTTAGATCCCAGGGGCATGGTTGGTTAAATTTATGTAGAGGACCACTTGACATTGCTACATGCTTTATATGTAAGCTCTGTGTCTAACGGTTTCAGAGAAGATTATTTTAAGTTTTTTTTCCGTTATAAGTCTATTAGGGCTAAGGGGCCCCACGGCGTGGCCAGTTTAGACCCCAAGGGGCATGATTGGCACAATTTATGAAGAGGACCACTTGACATTGCTACACGCTTAATATGTAAGCTCTGTGCCTAGCAGTTTCAGAGAGGAAGATCTTTTAAGCATTTTTTATTATAAGTCTATGGGGGATAAGGGACCCCGGGCGTGGCCAGTTTAGAACCCAGGGGCATGATTGGCATAATTATTATGTAGGGGACCACTTGACATTGCTACATGCTTCATATGTAAGTTCTGAGCCTAGTGGTTTCAGAGAAGAAGATTTTTTAAATTTTTCCCATTGTAAGTCTTTGGGAGCTATATGTTGCCATGGCAACAATAGTTTCCATCTGATCTGCCCCAAAACATAATTCATCTTTTCCCCCACCTTTAATCTTTGTCTTGCTGAATAAATAATGCCACACCCATTTTTGACCATCAACCAATAAAAGTACTTGATACAAGAAGTTCAATGAGCCTAACCACTCACCTGAGGAACGTTTTAGTTAGCTGTTTGTCTCATGGTCTTTGAGAATATTTTTTTTGAAGTTCTTCCTTATGGGACACGGCATTGTCAGTTTGGACCCTAGGGGCATGTTTGGTAGGATTAATGTAGGTGACCAGTTAATGCTGCAAAATACTAAATATTTAAGCTTTTGACCTTTGGTTTCAGAGAAGAAATTCCAACCTCTGTAGCTCAGTCAGATGCGCATCTAACTGGTGATCAGTTTAGACCCCAGGGGCATGATTGGCACATTTTATGTAGGCGACCACTTGACATTGCTACATGCTTTATATGTAAGCTCTGGGCCTAGTGGTTTCAGAGGAGAAGATTTTTTAAGTTTTTCCCATTGTAAGTCTAAGGGAGCTATATGTTGCAATGGCAACACCAGTTTCAATCTGAATTGCCCCAAAACATACTGCATCTTTTCCCCCAATCGGATAATGCTTCCCATGAAATTTAATCATGATTGGCCAAGTGGATTTAAAGATATACTTATTTGAAAATATGAACGGACGCCGGACCATTAGCATACTAATACCTAACATGAGCCCTTGGCTCAGGTGAGCTAATAATACTAGCGGTTACAGAGAAGATTATTTTTTAAGCCTTTCTTTCCATTATAAGTCTATGTGGGCTACGGGGCACCAGGGTGTGGCCATGATTGGCACAATTTATGGAGGGGACCACGGTGTGGCCAGTTTAGATCCCAGGTGCATGATTTGCACAATTTATGTAGAGGACCACTTGACAATGCTACATGCTTATATGTAAGCTCTGTGCCTAGCGGTTTCAGAGAAGAAGATTTTTTAAGCTTTTTTTCATTATAAGTCTATGGGGGTTGAGGGACCCCGGTGTGGCCAGTTTAGACCCCAGGGGCATGATTGGCACAATTTATGTAGGGGACCACTTGACATTGCTACATGCTTAATATGTAAGCTCTGGGCCTAGTGGTTTCAGAGTAGAAGATGTTTTAAGCTTTTTTTTCCATTATAAGTCTATGGGGGCTAAGGGGACCCGGGCCGTGGCCAATATAGACCCCAGGGGCAAGATTGGCACAATTTATGTAGAGGACCACTTGACATTGCTACATGCTTAAATGTAAGCTCTGTGCCTAGCTGTTTCAGAGATGAAGATTTTTAAGCTTTTTTTATTATAAGTCTATCGGGGCTTAGGGACCCCGGGACGTGGCCAGTTTAGAACCCAGGAGCATGATTGGCACAATTTATGTAGGGGACCACTTGATATTGCTACATGCTTCATATGTAAGCTCTGGGCCTAGTGGTTTCAGAGAAGAAGTTTTTTCCCATTGTAAGTCTATGGGAGCTATATGTTGCCATGCCAACAAGAGTTTCCATCTGATCTGCCCCAAAACATACTGCATCTTTTCCCCAAACCTAATTGAAATTTAATCATGATTGGCCAACTGGCTTTAAAGATATACTTTGTTGAACATGTGAACGGACGACGGACGACTGATACATGTACGTATCACTCATACAGGGACACATTCATTTATTACCATGGATCTTATACTATTACAAGAGGACTTAAACAGCTTCCACCATGACTCTTAAGGCTATTACCATTACTCATACTGGTATTACTATGACTAATACAGCAATCACCACGACTCACACAGCTAGCACATTGACTCCTAAAGTTATCACCATGACTCCTACAGCTGCCATGATTCATACAGCTGTCCCTATGACGTATAAAGCTACCACAAGACCCATACAGTTGTAACAATGACTCTTAAAGCTGCTGTCATAATTCAAAGGTTGCTGCTATCGCTATGTCTACACTACATCTGTCACCATGACTCCTTCATCGGCCACTCTGGCTCATATCACCATGTCTCGTGCATATGTCACTATGGTTCATAAAGCAATCACCATTACTCATAGAGCTATCATCATGTCGCCTTAAGCTGTCACCATGGCTAATAAAATATCATCCTGATTCACACAGCTTTCATCCTGACTCACACAGAAATAAGCATGGCTCATATAGCTTTCCCCATAGGTCATGCAACTATCACTATGACTATCCCTAAGAATCACATAGCCCAGAAAATCCTGTACACTACTACAACCGGTCCGATAGCTCTGTTGGTAGAGTGTCCGCTCCGGAACGGGAGGTCACGGGTTCGATCCCGGGCCGCGACATACCGAAGTCGTTAAAATGGTACTAGCTGCTCCTCGCTTGGCACTCAGATTTACGGGGTAGAGCTAGGACTGGTCGACCCATTGTCAGGATAATGTGACTGGGTGTGGTATCATGTAATGTGTCTGGGACATGATACTTCAGTGAGGCAGCACTATAAAAAGTGAGAATTGAGCTCCCTCTCGCAACCAGACACCGTCGTGATATGACTGAAAAATTGTTGAAAGCGACGGCAAACCCGAAATCACACACACACACTACGATTTTCGGTTCCGTGTTGTAGTCCTTGCTTCCAAAGGATTATCCCTTATATATGCTATTTTAACTTCACCACAGCTGGTGTTAAGGGAATTTGTGGCGGCCGTAAAACGTCTCCCTGGCCTTCATCATAGTGTGGGTTATATTTTCTAGTCCTTTTGGATCATGGATTCCACTGCGAATGTTTGAGAATATTTGAGGGTCACTGGCTAGGCCTAATTGCGGAAACTAGCTAGTCTGTCCCAGAAAGACTTGTACACTACGTTGCTATCACCATGTCAACCGCAGCTGTCTTCATGACTCATACAGCTTTCATCATGATTCAGTTAGCTGTCATCATGACTCATGGAACTGTCACCATGAGTTAAACAGCTGTCATAATGACACATACAGCTATCCCCACGAATCATATAGCTATCTCGGATACGCCTGTATTACCTTGGCCCATACAGCAATCACCATGACTTATACAGCTATCAGCACGACTAATACAGCTACCACAACTACTCATGCAGCTGTCAAGATAAATCATCGAGCTCTCACTATAGCTCACACAGCTATCACACAGCTTTCACCATGAATCATATTTTAGAATAATTACTCTTATAGCTATCACCATTTGTTATACAGCTATCACCATGATTCGTACTGCTGTAATTATGTGCCATACAGCTGCCCCCATGATTCATATACCGTAGCTACCATCATGAATCATATAACTACTCTTACAGCTGCCATCTTGGCTTATACAGATATCAGAGTGACCCATGCAACTGTCAACAAGGCCATTAAACTGTAAAAATTGACTTATACAGCTATTACTATGACCAGTTAGTGTACTACATGTATCTAACAATCTTCAAGCCAAAAATGCATGTTGGAGAGGTACAGATAAACTCCTCGTTTTTCATCACTATAAGAATATAAAAATATGCAAGTGTATATATATATATAACTGCGGCCTCTGCATTCATCTTGTGGAAGGAAGTTCATTCAAATTTAACTGTGGAATTGACTTCACGGTGCATGAAAACATGACCTGCGAAGTCAAAAACGTTATCTACGTGATGATGTGCAGGGGCTGTGGGGAGGAATACATTGGGGAAACAGGCAATTTTCTGCGTACGCGAGTCACTATCCATAACCAGCAGATTAGAGACCCCCGTACCAGAATGCTGCAAGTCAGTGGGCACATCGATGAATGCGCTGGCGACTTGAACCCTAAATACTACATCTTGCCCTTTTATAAGATGTACTCAGAAAGTACAACACTACGACGGGCTAAGGAAAACGCATTCATCAACAGTTTAAAACCCAAATTAAACAGGGCTCGTTAGTATGTAAAGGAATTTGATAATTTAGATAGATATGATGCCTTCAGGGTATTCAATTTTGTATGCATTTATATTTTGTTATGCATGTATTTTGAAATCGCAGCTTGAAGTTAAAACAGTTTCTAAAGATATAATTACATAAAAAACAATGTATGTTCATATACACACGGGCAGATATATGGTTATACATTGAATCTCATTTATGTTATTCAACTACCGGAAACGTTATTAACATCAGGCGGAAACGTTACTTACGTTCGTTGCTAGTTTTTTCAATGTCTTCTTGAAAATCTGCAAAGCAGTGAAACCGCGGTAGAAGCAAATCAATTATAGTGTTTTTGGACATCGGAATAGTTTATTTCTCTCTCTCTCTCTCTCTCTCTCTCTCTCTCTCTCTCTCTCTCTCTCTCTTGTGATAGAAGTTACAATTTTTAAAATGTCTGCAAAATGTACATATCTGTCCATGTTCACTAAAGAAGTTGGAGGGGCATATTGCTTCTGCTTCGGTTGTCCGTCTGTCTGTCCGTTTTGATGCGTAACATATCATAAGAACCGCGTATGCTAGCGTTTTGAAATTTTATATATGGATTCCTCATGGACAATTAGGTGACGCGATTTTTTTCTCAACCCCTTTCGAGAGTTATTGCCACTTGATTTTTTTTGTGGGGGGTGGATAAAATCTTGTCAGCAAAATATCTCAAAATTCATTGGAGCTAGAACCTTGAAAATTAGTGAATAGATTTGTGGTGATGAGTTATGACCCTTTGTCACTTTGGGTATTTGTACATTGTACCTCTGTATGTTTTGTGATGCAAAGCATAATTTAAGAACCGCGTGTGGTAGGGTTTTGAAATTTCATATATGATCTTATCCGGAGTATATACCTTTTCAGGAGTTATTGCCCTTTGAATTTTTTCTTATAAAATCTTGTCAGCAAAATATCTCAAAGACTATAAGAGCTAGAGCCTTGAAAGTTGGTAAAAAGATTGGTTGTGATGAGTAGATGACCTGATGAACTTTTGATTAAATTCCGAAAAATACTTCATGAGTTATGGCCTTTTGTCACTTTGGGTATTTGTACATTGTATGTTTTGTGATGCATGGCATAACTTAAGAATCGTGTGCCAGTGTAGTGGATAGAGTGCTGGAATACGAATCAGATTGTCGATTATGAATCAGAGGGTTCAAATGTTCAAGAGTTCAAATGCCAGTGGAGGAATGGAAATTGGTTTTCTTTTGTTCTTATTTTCTTTTTTCTTCATATATACACATTAACAGTTATCATCTCCCTCGCACAGTGAGTGAGTGTTTGGGTTTTACGTCTCACCAACAGCTTAGGTCATACTGAGACGGGACCTCGGTTTAAAGACTCATCCGAAAGCCCGGGATCGATCCAATCTCTCTCCCTCGCACAACCAAATTAGAAGTGGAGGCAATGATCAGGAATCGATTATATCAACCCACAGCTCCCATCAGAGACACCGATGGGAAAGAAACACAAACATACAACAACAGATCCCGATAGAAACATCAATAGCGGAAAGCCAAAAGGACAGTTACTTTCCCGCAACATGGGCAATAGGCTATCCAAAATAAAATAATATAAGCGGCACAAACACCCAAAGACAAACCATAACAAAAATAAACCGCGACAGAAGAACCGCCTTGGAACGTTCAGCGGAAACGAATTCCACTGGTGGGGGTGGGAGGATTAAATCGATTTTACGTGGCAACAATCCTCGCCCTTACTCCCGTCGCGATTAAGACATAATTTGTTCAGTCCGCATGAAGGCCTCCTTACTTATCAGTGCAACATCTCCGTGAACACAAAAAATCAAACAGCCACAGAGATGAAACAACGGTGAGGACTCACAGCAAGAAACCACTGAAATGCTGGAGCAAAAGAAAACCAACAGTTACATTCTGATTGCCAAGTTGTTAGGGGATGGGGATATTGGATTTATACATGCATGCATGAGTGTGTGTGTGTGTGCATGCATGCATATGTGTGTGCATGTATGCATGCATGTGTGAGTGCATGCATGCATGTATGTGTGCATGCAAGTCTACATTAGTGTGTGTGCATGCTTGCATGAGTGTGTGCATGCATGCGTGCTTGCATGCATGCTTGCGTGTGTGCACACGCATATGCATTCATGTATGTATGTGTGCATGCATGATGGCATACATGTGTGTGTGCACATGCAAACGTGTATGTGCATGCATGTGTATGTACATGCATGCATGTGTGTGAGTGTGCATGCATATGTGCATGTCTGCATGTGTACATGTGTGCATGTTTGTATGACTCGCATCCCTCTAAAAATGTCCATAAGTATCTGTCAATCTTTTATATTTAAATTGTGATGAACTTTTCCTTGTGTTTCAGAATCAACATGGAGGGGAAGAAGAACAGTTACAGACGTTTACTAAAAGCAGGAAGAAGTGAAATGAATTATAAATAATAATTAAATGAAATACTGTCTGCCAACAAAATTCAGTTGTTTTCTTGCTTACTATCAGTTTTTGTTTTGTGTTTTTTTTTTGTGTGTTTTTTTGACATGCCTGCTTTTAACATGGTACGACGTAGGGACCTATTTTTCTGTCCATTTGTTTGTTCACCCAACAGCCATCAAAATAGATGTGAAGGAAATGATCAGGAATCGATAAATAAAACCACAGCTTCCACTATCTAGAGACACCAAAGGGAACGAAACACAAACATGAAACAACTAGACCCTAATTGAAACATCAATTAACACAGAATGGCCAATTGGCTATCCAATATAAAATAATATAAGCGACACAAACACTCAAAGACAAGCCATAATAAAATAAACCGCGACAGAAGAACCGCCTTGGAACGTTCAGCGAAACGAATTCCACTGGGGTTTTAAACTGTGTTTTGTACAAATAATTTTGCAGTGGAACTTTCTTATAGAATTGGGACATAGCGAGTTCACAGGACTCATAAGAAAAAAAATGTAAATAGATCACCAATATGCTGATAACCAGTGCAAGTATAGTGCGCATTCAGCTTTTAGAAACGGACAGGCAGAAGAGGGCGAAATACCATAGAATATAGTCCGTGATCATTCTCACTCGCAAGAAATATCCTCAGTCTAGAGATGATCAATCCCTCGAGCTTGCGCATTCAATTGAGCCACTGGGATACTTTATGGACACAAAGCTGCTGTTGAAATAAATTATGCCTATACTGTTAAAACAAATTAACAAGTCCGGGAAATACATACCCATTTAGACCCCACTTCATACATATGAAAGTAGGGTTGGCAAGGCTGCCCCCGCCCATAGGGGCTTGAAGAAATATATGGGCTGCATGATGCTTCCACGCAGAGCTTAATCCGGCCCGCACACTAGTACTGGTAAACCGCTTAGAGGATCTAAGCCTGTCCAGGAACCGCGGTGCGAGGCGGACCGCCAATGCTAATAAACCCTATTGGTTTCATTTGGCGACAGGGCTTGGGATGTCGTTTCATCTCAATGTCGGGTAGAAGTCCCACAAAATTGGAAGCAACGTCTCCAAAATTACCTTTACAGTGTTGACGGGGACGTTAAACCTCAAATCAAACAAACAAAGGGTTGGCAAGGGTATACATTTTTACCATATTCTTACCCACAGCATAGACGTATATACTCATTAAAATTGCTTCGAACAGTCTGTTATAATGAGCACTAACAATCTAAATTTGAACCAGAAATAGGAAAAGTGCCACAAACTTCAATAGATGAATAAAAACTGACAGAAAGCAGTGTAAGATGTGTGTGTTATAATGGGTCCCATTGACAGAAGTACTGAATTGAAGAGCTTATACATTTTCCAATGCTTTACAATGTAATTAACATGGTGATTAAAGCATCAAAAATAACATTGATGAACGTATTCGGAAATGTAAGCAGAGAAACGTTTGTTAAATGCATTGCCAAAATATTCGCACAATAAATGACGTCTGTAAACGATCAGGAATCGATACAATTACGGCTTACAGCTTATAAGATCTAAGCCTTCCCAGGAAAAGTGGTTCGAGACGAACCGTTTTTAGTTCACCTGAGCCAATGGCTCAGGTTGAGCTATTGTGATCATTCACCGTCCGACGACGTCGGCGTCGTCGTCCGTCCGTCCGTCCGTCCGTTTACAATTTCTTTAATCATCATCTCCTCCTAAACCACTGAACAGATTCTGACCAAACTTGGCAGAAATGATCCTTATGTGGTCCTCTCTCAAAGTTGTTCAAAGAATTCAATTCCATGCAGAACTCTGGTTGCCATGGCAACGAAAAAAAGGAAAATAAGAAAAAAATCTTTAAAAATCTTCTTCTCTGAAACCAGAAGGCCTAGGTCTTTGATATTTGGTATGAAGCTTCATCTAGTGGATCTCTACCAAGATTGTTCAAATTATAGCCCTTGGGCCAAAAATGCCTCCATGCCGTGGCCCACTGTTTTTACATAGGCTTAGATAAGGAAAACCTTTAAAAACCTTCTTATCTGAAACCCAAAAGCCCAGGTCTTTGATATTTGGTATGAAGCTTCATCTAGTGGACCTCTACCAAGATTGTTCAAATTATAGCCCTGGGACCAAAAGTGGCCCCGTCCCGGGGCACACTGGTTTTATAAAGGCTGATATAAAAATCTTCTTGTCTGAAACCAGAAGGTCCAGGTACTGAACCTCTACCAAGATTGTTCAAATAATAGCCCTGGAACCAAAAACGCCCCCCCCCCCCCGCGCCGGGGCCCACTGGTTTTATAAAGGCTGATATAGGGAAAACATATAAAATCTTTTTGTCTGAAACCAGAAGGCCCAGGTCTTTGATATTTGGTATGAAGCTTCATCTAATGAACCTCTGCCAAGATTGTTCAAATTATAGCCCTGGGGCCAAAAACGCCCCCGCACCGGAGCCCACTCGTTTCACATATGCTTATATAGGGAAATCATATAAAAATCTTCTTGTCTGAAACCAGAAGGTCGAGGTCTTTGATATTTAGTATTAAGCTTCATCTAGTGAACCTCTACCAAAAATTGTTCAAATTATAGCCCTGTGGCCAAAAACGCCCCCGCACCGGGGCCCACTCGTTTTACATAGGCTTATTTAGGGAAAACATATACAAATCTTCTTGTCTGAAACCAGAAGGTCCAGGTCTTTGATATTAAGTAAGAAGCTTCATCTAGTGAACCTCTACCATGATTTTCAAATTATAGCCCTGAGGCCAAAAACGCCCCCCGCGCCGGGTCCACTGGTTTTATATATGCTTATATAGGGAACATTTTAAAAATCTTCTTCTCTGAAATCAGAAGGCCAAAGTCTTTGATATTTGGTATGAAGCTCTATCTAGTGGACCTCTACCTAGATTGTTCAAATAATAGCCCTGGGGCCAAAAACGACCCTGCCCCGTGGCCAACTGGTTTTACATAGGCTTATATAGGGAAAACCTATAAAAATCTTTTTCTCTGAAACCAGAAGGCCCAGGTCTTAGATAATTGGTATGAAGCATCATCAAATGGACCTATACCAAGATTGTTCAAATTATAGACCTGGGGCAAATAATGCCCCTGCGCCGGGGCCCACTTGTTTTACCTAGGCTTATAAGGGAAAACCTTTAAAAATTTTCTTGCCTGAAACCAAAATGCCCAGGTCTTTGATATTTGGTATGAATCTTCATCTAGTGAATCTCTACCAAGATTGTTCAAATTAATACCCTGAGGCCAATCATGCCCCCATGCCGGGGCCCACTGGTTTAACATAGGCTAATATAGGGAAAACATATAAAAATCTTCTTCTGTGAAACCAGCTGGTCCAGGTCTTTGGTATTTAGTATGAAGCTTCATCTAGTGAACCTGTACCACGATTGTTCAAATTATAGCCCTGGGGCTAAAAATGCCCCCTCGCTGTTGTTCACTGGTTTTACATAAGCTTATATTAGGAAAACCTTTAAAAATCTTATTGTCTGAAACCAGAAAGCTCAGGTCTTTTGATACTTGATATGAAGCTTCATTTAGTGGACCTCTTCCAAGATTGTTCAAATTATAGCCCTGTGGCCAAAAGTGCTCCCGCGCCGGGGCCCACTGGTTTTACATAGCTAATAGAGGGAAAACCTTTAAAAATCTTCTTGTGTGAAACCAGAAGGCCCAGGTCTTTGATATTTGGTTTGAAGCTTCATCTAATGGACCTCAACAATGATAGTTCCAATCATAGCATGGGGGCCAAAAATGGCCCCGCCCTTGGGTCCACTGGTTTTACATAGACTTCAACCATAGTGCAGTTTATATTTTACTTTTGGTCCTTTGAGATCACCGTGAATATTCTGAGAAATCAAAAATAAATTATTAGTTTAGACTCAAATTCTAGACAGGTTTTTAATTATTTGGACCTCATTTTTTTATTTATATCAGTCTTTGAATCGACTGCCTATTCGAAATTCGCTATTCCTCTGGCTTTCGTTGCCGGATCATAACAGGGTGACTGATGAGGCTTTATTAGCCGAAACTACGCAGTATGACCCATCTTCTTTCTTATGAATATTTTCATTGCTCTTAAAGGAACTCTTTTTTTTTAATTTTATTTGCCGTCACTGCAGCTGGTGTTGTGCCGTGTGGCGGCCGTAAAACGTCTCCCCGTACATCCACCATAGTGCAGTTTATATTTTACTTTTGGTCCTTTTGAGATCAGCGTGAATATTCTGAGAAATCAGAAATAAATTATTAGTTAAGACTCAAATTCTAGACAGGTTTTTAATTATTTGGACCTCATTTTTTTACTTATATCAGTCTTTGAATCGACTGCCTATTCGAAATTCGCTAAATTGCAGTATGCTTCCTCCGGCTTTCTGCTGGATCATTACAGGGTCACTGATGAGGCTTTATTAGCCGAAACTACGTAGTATGACCCATCTTCTTTCTTATGAATATTTTCATTGCTCTTAAAGGAACTCTTTTTTTTTAATTTTATTTGCCTTCACTGCAGCTGGTGTTGTGCCGTGTGGCGGCCGTAAAACGTCTCCCCGTACATCAACCATTGTGCAGTTTATATTTTTCTTTTGGTCCTTTGAGATCAGCGTGAATATTCTGAGAAATCAGAAATAAATTATTAGTTTAGACTTAAATTCTAGACAGGTTTTTAATTATTTGGACCTCATTTTTTATTTATATCAGTCTTTGAATCGACTGCTTATTCGAAATTCGCTAAATTGCAGTATGCTTCCTCTGGCTTTCGTTGCCGGATCATTACAGGGTCACTGATGAGGCTTTATTAGCCGAAACTACGTTGTATGACCCATCTTCTTTCTTATGAATATTTTCATTGCTCTTAAAGGAACTCTTTTTTTTTAATTTTATTATAAAGAGAAAACTTTTGAAAAATCTTATTGTTCAAAACCAGAAGGCCGATGCCTTTTATATTCGATGTTTAGCTTCATTCAGTGGACCTCTGCTTAGGTTGTTCAAATTGTAGACCTGGGTCCAAAAATTGCACCGCCCTGGGGCCTACATGTTAATCTCTTAGCTCAGGTGAGCGATATAGGACCAGCATGGTCCTCTTGGTTAAACCCTTGCGGTTTCTTTGGGTGGTAGGCCTTGAGATGTCAGTTTATCTCAGTGTCGGGTAAAAGTCCCTCAAAATCGAAAGCAACCTCCAAATATCCTAAATGGTATTGCCTGGGAAGTAAAAACTATTGACAAACAAATCTTAGCTATCACCACAGTTAATATGGCTGTCATCTTAGTAGCACAGCTATCATCATAGGAAGAACGACTGTCAACTGAGTCATATATGTCTACACGGGTAAGTTTCACACCTATCACCACAGGTAATGAGGCTGTTACCCGAGTTATACGACTGTCACCACAGGTTGAATTGCCAGGTAGAATGGCTATCACAACTGATGCCGCACACAGCTTTTACCCTTAATATTTTGGCTTGTATGGCTTTGAACTTATTCTCACAGATATCACCACAGGTAATATGGCGATCACCTAAGTTTCACTGCTATCACCACATGTAGTATGGCTAACTCTTAAGTTTTACAACTGTCACCACGGGTTGTTAATCAATGACCTCTGTCTCACAAAAGACACAATAAGTAGTATGGTTACAAGAGTTTCACAACTATCAACAAGGTCAATATTGGTATCATCCGAATTTTTCAGCTATCACCACAACACCGCAGTTAATATGGCTATCACCTCAGTTTCACAGCTGTCACCACATATATTATAGCAATCACTTCAGTTTCACCGCTGTCACTATAGGTATTATGATTATCACCTTAGTTTCACAGCTATCACCACAATATGGCTAACACCCGACTTTCTCAGCTTTCCTTCACAGCAGGTAATATGGCTATCACCAGAATATTCACATATAACACCAAAGGTTATTTCGCTATCACCTCAGGTTTACATCTGTCACCAGAGGTAATAATTATAGCAATCACCTATGCTTCACAATTGTCACAACAGGCAGTATGATTATCGGACGAGTTTCAAAGCTATCACTGCAGGTAACATGGCTATCACCTCAGTTTGACAGCTGTCACCACAGTTAATATTGTTTTCAACAGAGTTTCACAGCTATCACCATAGGTAATATGGCTATCACCTCCGTTTCATAGCGGTCATCTCAGGAAATATGGCTATCGCCCGAGCTTCACAACAAGAAATATGACTATCACCTGATTTTCACAGCTATCATCGCAGGTAATATGGTTCTTGCCTGTATTTTACAGCTGTCAACAATACAGCAATCAAATGTTTCATAGCTATTACTAAATTGAGTATGGATATCACCTTTCTCAGCTGTCACCACAGGTAGTAAGGCTATCATCTGAGCAGGTAATATGACTTTAACAGCTACCACCACAGGTAATATGGCTGCCACCTCAGTTTCATATCTTTCACCTCAGGCAATATGGCTGTCACCTGTATTTCACAAGAAGTAGTATGACTATCATCTGATTTTTACACCTGCCATTATAGGTAATATACATATCACCTCGGTTTAGCAGCTGTCACCACAGGTAATGCAGCAGTCACCTCTATCACCGCAGGCTATATAGGGCCACCACCTGAATAACAGTTGCCACTATATATAATATGGCTATCACCTCAGTTTCACAGCTGCCAGTCCAGGTAATAAAGCAGAAGTGGAGGCAATGATCAGGAATCGATACAATTAACCCACAGCTCCCATCAGAGACACCAAAGAGAAAGAAACACAAACATGAAACAACAGACCCCAATGGAAACATCAACAGCGGAAAACCAAAAGGACAGATACTTTCCCACAAAATGGCCAATAGGCTATCCAAAATAAAATAATATGAGCGACGCAAACACCCAAAAACAGTTCATAACAAAAATAAATCGCGACAGAAGAATTGGAAAGGTCAGCGGAAACGAATTCCACTTGGGTGTGTGTGTTGGGGGGGGGGGGAGCTTAAATCGAATTTACGTGGTCACAATACTCGCCCTTCCGTCGCGATTTACACAAAAGATTTGTTCAGGCCGCATGAAGGCCTCCTTACTCATCAGTGCAACATCTCTGTGAACACAAAAACTCAAACAACCATTGAGATGAAACAACGGTGAGGACTCGAAAGCAATAAACCAATGAAATGCCGGAGCAAAAGAAAACCAACAGTTAGACTCCGGGGTAAGGCTTTCAAATTAGTCTTATAGATAACGCCACGGGTAATATGGCTATCTCCTGAGTTTTCAGTTTTACAGCTGTCAACACATGTGATGTGACTTTATGCGGACTTTAACAATAATTTGTCTAAACCATAAAAGAACCAAGGACGAGGATTGAGGCCATGTAAAATCGATTTAAGCCCCCGAGTGGAATACTTTTTGCTGACCATTCCAAGGTGGTTCTTGTGTTGTGGTTTATTATTGTTACAGTGCGTCTTTGCATGTATGTATTGCTTATTTTTCTTTTATTTTCGATCGCTGTTTGGCCATTTTTGTGGAAAGTAAATGTCCTTTTGGCTATCCGCTTGTGGTGTTTTCATTAGGGTTTAGTTATTTCAATTTCGTATTTTTCCCATTGTTGTCTCTGTTAGGAGATTAGGGGTAACTGAATCCATTCCTGATCATTGTCTTCACCTCTATTTTTAAACCCTGTTTCACAGCTATCACCAAAGGTGGTATGACAAACACCTCAGTTTCACAACTGTCACCTCAGGTTATTAAGCAATGACCTCCGTTTCACAAATGTCAGAACAGGTAGTTTGTTTATCACCAGAGTTTCACAGCTTTCAGCAGGTAATATCGCCATTACCTCAGTTTCTTAGCTATCATCACATCACCACAGGTAATATGGCTATCACATCAATTTCACAGCTGTCATAACATAATATATAGCAATCATTTTACCATGTATGGTAGTATGGCTGTCGTCTTAGTTTCACAGCTATCACCACAAGTAATATGGTATCATCTGAATTTCTCAGCTTTCCTTCACAGCAGGTAGTATGGTTATCACCTGACTTTAACATCTGTCACCAAAGATCATATCACTATCACCTCAGACTGACAGCTGTCACCACAAGTAATACAGCAATCCACTATGTTTCACACTTGTCACAACAGGTAGAATGGTTATCAACTGAGTTTCACAGCTATCACTACAGGTAACATGGCTGTCACCTCAGTTTGACAGCTGTAACCACAGGTTATATTGCTATCAACTGAGTTTCACAGCTATCACCAGAGCTAATATGGATATCACCTCCATTTCACAGCTGTCACCACAGGAAGTATAGCTATCATCTGAGCTTCCCACAAAACATAATCACCTGAATTTCAGAGCTATCATTACAGATAATACGGCTGTCATCTTGGTTGACAGCTGTCACAACAGGTAATACAACAATCACCTCTGTTTCACAACAGTCACTAAAACTCGTACGGTTAAGGCCATTTTTCCCCAGCTGTCACCACAGGTAGTAATGCTATCACATGAGTACACAGGTTTTTGCTTTCATTGATTGCAGTTTAATGGCCCAGTCAACACTATGTATTTTTGAGCTTGTCAGTTTACCTATCCACACGTTTCCTGGGCTTGTACATAAATGGTTAACCAGTACAGTGTACATTCTTTCGCCAGAAACTGACAACTGCCCTTCTTGAATCAGCGGAAGGGAAAGAATGATGATAGAAACGATTTCATGATCAATCTCCACGAAAAAATACTGCCAACCCCGGCAAGTATTGAATCCGCGTACTTCTGATCACAAGTCAGACGCATCACCGCCGGTAATATGGCTTTAACCTCAGTTTTACAGCTACCACCACAGGTAATATGGTTGTCACCTCAGTTTCGCATTTTACACCTCAGATCATATGGTTATCACCTGAGTTTCACAAGAAGTAGTATGACTATCATCTGTAATATGCCTGTCATCTCGGTTTGACAGCTGCCACAGGTAATACAGCAATCAAGTCTGTTTCACAGATATTCCCATAGCTTGTTTGGCTATCCCCTTAGCTTGACAGCTATTACTACAGGCTATATGGCCATCACCTGAGTAGTATGGTAATCACCAGAGTTTAACAGCCATCGCCAAAGGTAATATCGCCATCACCTCAGTTTTACAGCTGTCACCATATATTATATAGCAATCGTTTAACTATAGGTAGTATGGCTATCATTTTAGTTTCACAGCTATCACAAGTAATATGGCTATCACCTGACTTTCTCGGCTTTCCTTCACAAAAGTTAGATTGCTATCACCTCAGTTTGACAGTCGTTACCACAGATAATATAGCAGTCAACTATGATACATACTTGTCAAACAGTTAGTATGGTTATCACCCGAGTTTCAGAGTTATCCCTTCAGGTAACAACGATATCCCCTCAGGTTATATTGCTATCATCTGGGTTCCATAGCTATAAAAGTATGTAATATGGCTATCACCTCCATTTCACAGCTGTCACCTCAGGAAATATGGCTATCACTTGAGCTTCACAACAAGAAATAGGACTATGAATTGAATTTCGCAGCTATTATCACAAGTAAAACGGTTATGACATCGGCTGACAGCTGTCACAAGAGGTATTTGCAGAAATCACATCTGTTTTACAACTGTCGCTACAACTAGTATGGATATCACCAGGCTTCATTGCTATCACAGAAGGTAATGTGGCTATAACCTCAATTTTACAGCTACCACCACAGGTAATATGGCTGTCACCTCAGCTTCACATATTTCGCCTGAGTTTCACTATGCTTTGTATAACTATCATCTGAATTCCACAACTATCAGTATAGGTAATATGCCTATCGCTTCGGCTTGACATCTGTCACCACCGGTAGTACAGCTGTCACCTCTGTTTCACAGCTGTTACCAGAGTTAGTATGGCTATCCCCATAGTTTCCAGTTATCGCCACAGTTTATATGGCCATTACTTGAGTAACAGTTGCCCAAATATGTAATAAAGCTATCAACTAAGTTTCACAGTCTATCACCTGAATTTCACAACTATCTCCAAAGGTATTATGGCTATCACCTTAATTTGACAGCTGTCACCACAGTCTTTCACCTACATTTTATAGCTATCACCACAGGTAATATGGCTATCACCACGGGTAGTATGGCTATCATCGCATATCTGCTAACTTGTTGTAAGTTGTTGTTTAGTGTTTTCTAATGGTCTGATCACCCCGTGTGGGAAAGAGAGGGCTGATTGTTCCGTTTCATAAACACTCGTATTTTTCTTGTTTTGTGTATGTTTCCTCTTCCTGTCGTGAGTGGGCTGTGTCTTGTGACTGTGGCGCTCCCTGGGTCTTTCTTTTAAATTTTCACAGCTGTCGCTAAAGATAGTATTTAGCACCCAATTTCGTAAAATCATTCTTCGATATAAAAAGATAGGGTACAACATGGATATTATACGACAGAGTGCATGCATGGTAGTCAACCCAATCACAGTTGGCAACTTTGCTTCCCTCTTAATTGCACGCCGGCGGATCAGGCCTCAGATTCTATGACGGTTCCAACGTAAAGGCTTATTGAGAGCTAGAGAGATCTAATTCAAGGTAATGTTGGTTGGTGCCTGATGCTCTGTCTCTGGTCGGGCCCATCGGAGTCTAACTGTTGGTTTTCTTTTGCTCCAGCATTTCAGTGGTTTCTTGCTGTCGAGTCCTCACCGTTGTATCACCTCTGAGGTTCTATGATTATTTGTGTTCACGGAGATGTTGCACTGATGAGTTAGGAGGCCTTCATGCGGACTGAACAAATAATTGTCTAACTCGCGACGGAAGTAAGGGCGAGGATTGTGGCCACGTAAAATCGATTTAAGCACGCCCCCCAGCACCCCCCAGTGGAAATCTTTCCACTGACCGTTCCAAGGCGGTTCTTCTGTGGCGATTTATTTATGTTGCTGTTTGTTACTTACTGTGTGTATCAATTGTGTCTTTTTATTTTGGATGGCCATATGGCCATTTTATGGGAAAGTAACTGTCCTTATGACCTTCCTTTGTTTAGGTTTCCATTATGGTCTGGTCGCTTAATGTTTGTGTTTCTTTCCCTTTGGTGTCTTTGATGGGTGGAGTAAGTTAATTGTATCGATTCCTGATCTTTGTTTTACTTCTACTTTGCTGTCAACCCAGTTTCACACACAAAACCTATCATCTCAGTTTTCACAACTGTCGTAAAAGAAAGGTAAAACAGTAAACACCTCTTATTTACAGCTGTCACCAGAAGTAGTCACAGCTATCACAACAGGTAATATGGCTGCCACCTGAGGTGCACAGCTGTCATCACAGGTTATATAACAATCACCTCAGTTTCACAGCTGGCAATATAGGTAGTATGGCTATCACATGATTTTCATAGCAATCAAATCAGGTAACATGGCTGTCGCCTTAGTTTTACAGCTACTACCACAGATTATATCATTTTTAGCTGACTTTCTCAGCTTTCTTAATTGATAGTTTGATATTCACAGGTAATATGGCTATCACATTACTTTCTCAGCTGTCACCAAAGATGGTATAGATATCACATCAGACTTACAGCTGTTACCACAAGATATATGGCTATCATCTGTGTTTCACATCTGTCGTCCATAGGTAATATAGCAATCACCTGTGTTTCATCATTGTCACCAGAGGTAGTATGGCTATTACTTGAGTTTCACAGCTATCACCTCAGCATCACACTTATTACCACAGGTAGTATGGCTATAGATTCAGTTTCACAGACGTCACCACAGGTAATCTCGCTATAATCTGACATTTACAGTTGTCACCTCGGGTGATATGCTATCACCTCGTATTCAAAGCTATCACCACAGGAAAACAGCTTTCACCACGTAATATAGCATTCACCTGTGTTTCACAATTGTCACCACATGTAGAATGGTTATCACCTGGGTTTCAAAGCTACCACCACAGGGAATATAGCTATCACATTAGTTTAACAGCTGGATTTCACATCAGAGTTACAGCTGTCACCACAGAAATATGTCTATCACCTCATTTTTACAGCTATCGCCAGAGACAGAATAGCAGTCACCTGTGTTTCACTTTTTTCACCAGAGGTAGTATGGCTATCACTTGAGTTTCACAGCTATCACCTCAGCATTACATTTATCACCAAATGTAGAATGGCTATCGCATCGTTTCACGGCTTTCAACATTGGTAATATGACTACAATCTGAGTTTTACTTTATCACTGCATGTAAGATGCTATCACCTCGGTGTCACAGCTATCACCATAGGACATCAGTTTCACAGGTGTCATCAATGTTATATAGCAGTGACCTGTGTTTCTCCATTATCGCAACAGGTAGAATGTCCATCAACTGAGTGAGTGGGCGTTTGAGTTATACGTCCCACCAACAGCTAAGGTCATACGGAGACGAGACCTCGGTTTAAGACACATCCGAAAGTCTGGAGAAGCCTGGGATCGATCCTGCGATCCCTGGT
The DNA here is from genome assembly GCA_963580285.1 of Lucinisca nassula. Lineage (NCBI taxonomy): Eukaryota > Metazoa > Mollusca > Bivalvia > Lucinida > Lucinidae > Lucinisca > Lucinisca nassula. The sequence goes on along the minus strand of OY757022.1, from coordinate 120,013,095 downwards.
TTACAAGGCGACTAGCGTAACCACTTCAACACGGAGGCTTCTATCCATCACTTGAGTCTCACAGCTAACAGCACATATGACATGACAATCACTTCACTTTCAAATCTGTTAGCACGATAAATTAAAAATCCTCAGATAATAAGGCTATAACCACAGGTAGTATAGCTATCACATCCGTTTTATAGATATCACCACGGGTAATATGGCTATCCCCTAAGATTTTAAAGTGGTCACCACAGATTATATAGCAGTAATATTAGTTTCACAGCTGTCACCATAGGTGGTATGGCTATCACATGGGTTTCGCAGCAAACAAAACAGGTAAAACAGGTAAAATGGCTTTCACATTAGTTTCGCAGCTATCACCAGAGCTAATAAGGCTATCGTATGGCTTTCAGAGCTTTCCCTACTGGTAGTATGGCTATCTCCTCGGTTTCACAGCGGTCACCACAGGTGTTATGGCCCTCGTGTGAATTTCACAGCGTTCACCACAGATTATATAGCGTGAGTTAAACAGCAATCATAACATGTTACATGGTTTCTCCTCAGTTTAGCTGTCACCACAAATAATATGGTTATTACCTGGGATATACACTATAGGAAATATGGCTATGACATTAGTTTCACATTTGTAATCACAGGTAGTGCGGATATCACATCAGATTTGCAGCTGTCGCAACAGGTCTTTTGGCTTTCACCCCAGTCTAACAGCTTTCAACACAGGAAGTATAGATACACCTTACTTTTACAGCCTTTCACCAAAGGGCATACGGCTATCACCTCATTTTCACAGCTGTCCCAACAGGTTATATAGCAAACATCTCTGTTTCACATATGTCACCTGAATTTCTCAGCTATCACCAAAGGTTATATCGCTATCACCTCAGTTTCACAGCTGGCGGTTAAACATTAAAATTGATCTTTAGTTTAACGCTGCAGCATATATACAAGCGAAAGTTACATGACGTCCCTTCCGACGTTATGAAAACTTTTATAAAACACAACTGTTAGCTGGGTATCACCACAATTTCACAGCTGTCACCACAAAATAGAAGTGAAGGCAATCATCAGGAATCGATACAATTATCTCACACCTCCCATCCAAGACACCAAAGAGAAAGAAACATAATCATAAAACAACTTCACCACAATAAAAACGCCACAATCGGAAAGCCCAAAGGGCAATTACTTTCCACAAAATGACTGTCCAAAATAAAAAGATACTGTAACAATAATAAACCACAACAGAAGAATCGCCTTGGAACGGTCAGTATTTTGACTGGAGGGTGAAATCGAGTCTAACTGTTGGTTTTCTTTTGCTCAGGCATTTCAGTGGTTTCTTGCTGTCGAGTCCTCAGCGTTGTTTCATCTCTGTGCTTGTTTGATTATTTGTGTTCACGGAGATGTTGCACTGATGAGTTAGGAGGCCTTCATGCGGACTGAACAAACTATTTGTCTTAATCGCGACGGAAGTAATGGCGAGGATTGTAGCCACGTAAAATTGATTTAAGCCCCCCCCCCCCAGTGGAATTCGCTTCTGCTGACCGTTCCAAGGTGGTTCTTCTGTCGTGGTTTATTTTTGTTATGGTTTGTCTTTGGGTGTTTGTGTCGCTTATGTTATTTATTTTGGATAGCCTATTGGTCATTTTGTGGGAAAGTAACTGTCCTTTTGGCTTTCCGCTGTTGGTGTTTCCATTAGGGTCTGTTGTTTCATGTGTGTTTATCTTTCTCTTTGGTGTCTCTGGTGGGAGCTGTGGGTTGATTGTGTCGATTCCTGGTCATTGCCTCCACTTCTATTTTACATGGCTATCGAATGTTTTGCAGCTGTTTTTTCATGAATTATGGTTATCAACACAGTTTACCAAATATCACCACAGCTTATATGCCTATGTACAGTTTCACAGCTATCACCACAAACTATGTGGATGCCACTACAATTTCGCAGCTATTGATTGGTTATGTTGGGGTTTAACGACATGTCAACCCTTGTGGGTCATTTTGTGTCGTCTCCCAGATAAAAAGGAGAAAAGAGAAAGAAGAAGTAGAGGAGGTGAATGAGAGTGGGCAGAGACAGCGCTAAATAAATGAAAGTGAAGAAATAGAAGAAATACCAACGTTACCTTCTATCCTTAATTGCTGCTAGGCCAGCAAGCCTTGCCTAACTGTAAGCCAATATCAGTTGGCGCCCAGTTGATGCAACACCTTCGCCTCACCCCCCCCCCCCATTTTGCAGCTATATGTAATCTGTCACGACAAGTTATGTGGCCAACACTTACTTCACAGCTGCCACCACAAGATATTTGGCTATAACACGACATGTTTGCTTTACTATCACTACTATGTCCAGCGGTCACCTTAAGAGATATGGCTATTATAACAGTTTCAAGGCAGTCACATCGGGAATATGAAATTAACTCGATTACAAAACTGTTTAAGGTTATCATCACAGCTTTACAGCACATCCTCAGGTTAAAAATACCATAATTTCTAATCTGTCACTACATGTTATATTACTATCACTGCAGTTTCTCATATGCAACCACATTTTATATGACTTTCGCAACACATTCACTACTATCACCATACACTAAATATCTATTACCACAGCTTCATAACTGTCTCCACATAGTGTAGTGGTTTTGCTACCCGTCTCATAAACCAGGGATCGCAGCTTATAAACGTGTCGCCACCGTTTCAGTTGTCGCCATATCAACATAGGCTATATAGCTATTTACACAGTTTCAGCGCTGTCACCACTGGTTATTTTGATAATCAGCACAGTTTCCATGACTATCACCACAGGTCACATGTGTAATAAAACTTTCACAACAGTTTCACGGCTATAACCATAGGTAATAAATAACGACACTATCACAGCGCTCACGACAGATTACATGGCTATTACAGCAGCATCACGGTTATCCCCGACGCTATATTGCTATGTTTTGCTCTTTCACCACCCGTTATATGGTTATCACGCCAATATCACAGCTAAAATCAAACGGTTATTTAGATTTAAACACAGTCTCATACGTGGCTTTCGCCACAGTTTAACAACTATCAGCACATGTTTATTAGGTTTCAGCACCTTTTTACAGCAGCTGTCACCATTGGGCTATTTAAATTTCAATACACTTGCACCTTTACCATAGGTTGCGTCGCTATAACCACAAATTCGAAGCTATGACAACAGGTTATATGGATTTCAGCACAGCTTCACAGCTGCCACCGAGGGTTATGTGGCTATCACCGCAGTTTTACAGATATCACCATATGTAATTTAGATTTTAGCACAATTTCACAGCTGTCATCACAGTTTCACAGTTATCACCGCAAAATATATAGATTTGTTTGTGTTTCTTTCCCTTTTGTGTCTCTAATGGGAGCTGTGAGTTAATTGTATCGATTCCTGGTCAATGCCTTCACTTCTATTGAGCACATTTACATGGATGTCGCAGCCCATAAAGTTTATTTGGCTATCACCACAGTTTCATAGCTGTCGACGTTGGTTACGTTGGTATCACCACAGTGTTACAGCTATCACTACATATTATTTAGAATTCATCATAGTTTGACAGCTGTCACTATTGGTAAAGTGATAATCCCTGCAGTACCACGGTTCATTAAGGTTTTAGCACAGTTCCAAAGCTGACATCACAGGTTACATGGCCATCATCACAGTTTCACAGATATCACCACAGAATTTAAAGATTTCAGCACAGTTTCACAGCTGACACCAAAAGCTTTTATAGATTTCAGCACAGTTTCAGAGCTTTTACCAAAGGTAACGTAATAATCAGCACAGAGCAAAGCTTTCCTCACACGTTGTTGAGTTTTTAGCTCAGATTCATAGCTGTCATAACACGTTACGTGGCTTTAACAGCTATGACTACAGATTATATAGGTTTTAGCAGCACAATTTCACAGCTGTCACCATCGGTCACATGGCTATCACCACAATTCCACAGCTTTCACCACAGATTATATAGATTTCAGCAGTTTCATAGCTGTCACGTGTGCACAGGTAATGTGTATATCGCCAAAGCTTCACAGCTATTACCACGGGTTATTTATAGATTTCAGCGCAGTTCATAGCTGTCACTTCACGTTACGTGGCTATCACCACAGTTTAACAGCTATCACCATAGGTTATCTCGATTTCAGCACAGTTTAACCTCATCATCACAGGTTATTTGGATTTCAGAACAGCTTCACGGTAGTCACCACAGGTTACGTGGCTATCGCGGCAGTTTTACAGCTTTCACCACAGATAATTTATATTTCAGCACAGTTTCACAGCCCCAACCACATATAATATTGGTTTCAGCACACTTTCACAGCTGTCACCACTCGCAATGGTTATTTGGCTATAACAATAGTTTCACAGCTGTTGTCGCCATAGATTACATGACTTTTACGACAGGGTCACAGCTATCACCACAGGTAAATTATATTTCAGCACAGATTCACAGCTGTAATCACCTCATAGTTTCACAGCTCCCATCATAGATAATATAGATTTCAGCACACTGTCATAGCTTTCGCAACTCTCAAAGTTTATTTGGCTATAACTATAGTTTCACAACTGTTGTCGCCACATATTATATGTTTTTTACGACAGTGTCACAGCTATCACCACAGTGAAGAGCTTATTAGAGGAGAGCACCAAACCCCTCTATCAACTACATATGGACAGTTGTTTCCGTGGATTTGTATCTGCTTGTTTAAAAGGCAGCCAGTTTCTGCCAAGGGCCATAAGTGTCAGATGCTGAAACCACAAAGTGTTTTATTACCCAGTAATCTGGAGTTTATATCACAGCCAGTGAATCAGACAATGTATTTGTAATGTATTGATGATCAGTTTATTTAAAAGTGCTTTAGTGTTATGCAGTTAATGGTCAGTTCTTCATTTATATATATGTGTTTTTTTTTTTCAAGGAATGAATCGTATTTTATTAAATGCACTGGCGGTAAGTTTTTACCTGATGCGACTTCAGTTTGAAGTAAACATTGACATAGATAAGAGGGTATTTGATTATACGATTAAAGGATAATTAATTAAAGGATAATTTTCTCCATACTTGGATATTCATTATAATCGCGAAGGCGATTCTAAAGAGTGCATGGGAAACAAGGACAATTATCCCTTTCAACAAATACTCAATGGAAAAAGGAAAATGTCCCTTGTAGGGACAATGTTCCAGATAAGGCCGGTTGCTTTAATTAATTTTCAAAATGTTTTTACTCCTTAAGTTTTTTTTTTGTTGCTGTATTTTTTGTGCCAAGACATTTCAACTTTTCCTTTAATTTTGACGACATCCTTAGCTATCAACAAGAATAAAGACTGTGTAAATTCAAGAAAGCATAGCCTATCTGCATCTCGGTTTCAAATGTTAAAGCTCGTTAACAGAAATATGACTTCTGACATTAAAGTCTCACCACATTGTTATGATAACTAAAGATCAGATTTGAACTTTTCTGTTTGAACCTAACCAATCAGATCAGTTTTCCGGAAATGGCAGGCTGAAGAGTTAACAGCTCTAGTATTATGTGCCACTTGCCAGATGTTATTTAGATTTCTGCATAGTTTCACAGCTGTCACCACAGGCAACATAATAATCACTGCAGTTTCACAGCTGTCACCACAGGTTTAGTTTCAAGCATAGTTCCATAGCTGTCATCACAGGGTACGGGGTCATCACCACATTTTCACAGCTATCACCACATATTTTGGAGATTACAGCACAGTTTCACAACTGTCATCGCAGATTACGTGGCTATCACACCAGCTGCAGAGCTATAACCACAGTTTCCCATATATCACCACAGGTTATCTAGATTTCAGTACAGTTTCACAGCTCTAACGCCAGGTTATTTAGCACAGATCACAGCTGTCACCACTGATTACGTGACCATCGCCAGTTTCACAGTTTTTATTACAATATTTCAGAATCCTGATGCGATAATTGGTCGAAACTAGAAAGTTTGGCCAAAACGTGTACTTTCCATGCTTTTCAGTTCTGTTGTTTTGCTCTTCCAAATGATAAACCTTTCATAAAACATATTTGATGTGGCTATAGCAGGCGTTAAGGGAGTGTGTGGTGGTCGTAAAATGTCTCCCCGCCTTTCGTTATAATGTAGTTTATATTTTCTTGTCCTTCGGGATCATTGGTGTATTGTGGAATTTTGAAAATATTTCAGGGCCACTGATGAGGCCTTATTGGCCGAAACTAGCTGCTCTGGCCAAGTAACCTTTTGCGCTCCATGCTTTTCGGATTTATTGTTTATTCCTTGCTTTCAAAGGATAACTCTTTTATAGAACATATTTCACAGTAGGTTAATTTGAATTCAACAGTTCCACAGCCGTCACCATAGGCTACATGACTAGCACCACAGTTTCACAGCTATCACCACAGGTTATTTATAATTCAGCATCGTTTCATAGCTGCCATCATAGGTCAAATTGCCATCACCGATGTTTCACATATATCACCACAGGTTATTTAGTCTTCAGTATAGTTTTATAGCTGTTCCAACAGAAAACTCGCAGTCACAACAGGCAACTCGGCATCACAAGAGTTTCACAGCTTTCACAATAGGTTATTTTGATTTCAGCACAGTTTCACAGCTTCACAACAAATAACATAGTTGTCACCACAGTTTCACAGCTGTCACTATAAATTATACAGATTTCAGTATATGTTCACAGCTGTAACACAGATACTTGGCTCTCAACAAACTTTCGCAGGTATCACCACAGGTTATTCCGATTTCATCACAGTTTTACATCTGTCACCACAGGTTATGTGGTTATAATCACAGTTTCGCAGGTATCACCACAGGTTATTCAGAATTCAGCACAGTTTCACATCTGTCACCACAGGTTATGTGGTTCAGCTGTCACCGCATATTACGTGGCTATCGCAACAGCTGCAGAGCTAAAACCACAATTTCCCATCTATCACCACAGGTGACTTAGATTTCTGTAGAGTTTCACAACTCTTACACCAGGTTATTTAGCACAGATCACAGCTGTCACCAGGGGTTGCGTGACCATCGCCAGTATCACAGTTTTCATATAATATTTCTGAGCCCTGATGTGATAATTGGTCGAAACTAGAAAGTTTGACCAAAACATTTACACTCCATGCTTTTCAGTTCGAATGTTACTATAGCTGGCGTTAATGGAGTGTGTGGCGGCCGTAAATTGTCTCCCCACCTTTCGTCATAATGTAGTTTTATATTTTCTTGTCCTTCGGGATCATTGGTTTATTGTGGAATTTTGAAAATATTACAGGCCTTATTGACCAAAACTAGCTGCTCTGGCCCAGTAAACGTTTGTACTCAAAGCTTTTCGGGTCTATTATTTATGCCTTGCTACCAAAGGATAACTCTTATAGAACATACTATTTTGAATTCAGCAGTTTCACAGCTGTCACCACAGGGTACGTGACTATCACCACAGTTTCACAGTTATGACCACTGGTTATTTATAATTTAGCACTGTTTCACAGCTGTCAACATAGTGTAAAATAGCCATCACCGCTGTTTCATATATATCACCACAGGTCATTTAGTTTTCAGTATAGATTTTTAGCTGTCACGACAGGCAACTCGGCATCACAACAGGTAACTCGGCATCACCACAGTTTCACAGCTTTCTCAATATGTTATTTTGATTTCAGCACAGTTTCACAGCTTCACAACAAATAACATAGCTGTAACCACAGTTTCACAGCTGTCACCATGAATTATACAGATTTCCGTAGATTTACACAGCTGTCACACAGATACTTGGCTATCACCAAACTTTCGCAGGTATCACCACAGGTTATTCCGATTTCATCACAGTTTCATCTGTATCCACAGGTTATGTGGTTATCACCACAGTTTGCCATCAATTACTACAGGCTTTTAGATTTCAGTGCAGTTTCACAGCTGTCGCCCATGTTATTAAGATTTTAGTACAGGTCACAGATGTCACCACTGGTTGCCTGGCCATCGCAACAGTTTCATTGTTTGTTTTACTATATAAGGATCATGATGAGGCTCATTGGACGAAACTAGTTAGTTTGGCCCAAGAAAACTTGTATCCTCCATGCTTTTCAGCTCTGTTGTATATTCCTTGCTTCCAAATGATAAGCCTTTCATAGAACATATTTGCTGTGACTATAGCTAGCGTTAATGGAGTTTGTGGCGGCCGTAAACTGTCTCCCCGTCTTTCGTCACAATGTAGTTTATATTTTCTTGTCCTTCGGGATCATTGGTGGAATTTTGAAAATATTTCAGGGCCACTGATGAGACCTATTTGGCCGAAACTAGCTGCTCTGGCCCAGAAAACTTGTGCACTCCATGCTTTACGGATCTGTTGTTTATTCCTTGCTTCCAAAGGATAACTCTTTTATGGAACATATATCACAATAAGTTATTTTGAATTCAGCAGTTTCACTGCTGCCACCACAGGCTATGTGACTAGCACCACTGTTTCACAGCTATCATCACAGGTTATTTATAATTCAGCATCGCTTCATAGCTGTCACCATAGGTTAAATGGCCATCATCGCTGTTTCACATATATCACCACAGGTCATTTAGTTTTCAGTATAGTTTTATAGCTGTTACAACAGACAACTCGGCATCACAACAGTTAAATCGGCATCACCACAGTTTCACAGCTTTCTCAATATGTTATTTTGATTTCAACACAGTTTTACAGCTTCACATCAGATAACATAGCTGTCACCACAGTTTCATAGCTGTCACCACACATTATACAGATTTCAGTACATTGTCACAGCTGTCACACAGATACTTGGCTATCACCAAACTTTGGCAGGTATCACCACGGGTTATTCAGATTTCAGCACATTTTCACAGCTGTCACCACAGGTTAAGTGGCTATCCCCACAGTGTGCTATCAATCACCACGGACTTGTACATTCCATGCTTTTAGGCTCTGTTGTATATTCCCTGCTTCCAAATAAGCCTTTCATAGAGCATATTTGTTGTGACTATAGCTGGCGTTAATGGAGTGTGTGGCGGTCGAAATCTGTCTCCCCGCCTTTCGTCACAATGTATCTTATATTTTCTTGTCCTTCGGGATCATTGGTGGAATTTTGAAAATATTTCAGGGCCACTGATGAGACCTATTTGGCCGAAACTAGCTGTTCTGGCCCAGAAAACTTGTGCATTCCATTCTTTACGGATTAGTGTTCATTCCTTGCTTTCAAAGGATAACTCTTTTATGGAACATATTTCACAATAAGTTATTTTGAATTCAGCAGTTTCACTGCTGTCACCACAAGATACGTGACTAGCACCACTGTTTCACAGCTATCATCACAGGTTATTTATAATTCAGCATCGCTTCATAGCTGTCACCATAGGTTAAATGGCCATCATCGCTGTTTCACAGATATCACCACAGGTCATTTAGTTTTCAGTATAGTTTTATAGCTGTCACAACAGACAACTCGGCATCACAACAGGTAAAGTAGAAGTAAAACAAAGATCAGGAATTGATACAATTAACTTACTCCGTCCATAAAAGACACCAAAGGGAAAGAAATACAAACATTAAGCGACCAGACCATAATGGAAACCTAAACAAAGGAAGGCCATATGGACAGTTACTTTCCCACAAAATGGCCATATGGCCATCCAAAATAAAAAAGACACAAGTGATACACACAGTAAGTAACAAACAACAACATAAATAAATCGCCACAGAAGAGCCGCCTTGGAACGGTCAGTGGAAGATTTCCACTGGGGGGCTTAAATCGATTTTACGTGGCCACAATCCTCGCCCTTACTTCCGTCGCGATTTAGACAAATAATTTGTTCAGTCCGCATGAAGGCCTCCTAACTCATCAGTGCAACATCTCCGTGAACACAGAAATCAAAGAACCACAGAGGTGAGACAACGGTGAGGACTCGACAGCAAGAAACCACTGAAATGCTGGAGCAAAAGAAAACACACAGTTAGACTCCGATGAGCCCGACCAGAGACAGAGCATCAGGCACCAACCAACATTATCTCTTTAATTTTCAATAAGCCTTTACGTTGGAGCCGTCATAGAATCTGAGGCCTGACCCACCGGCGTGCAATTAAAGAGGGAAGCAAAGTTGCCAACCGTGATTGGGTTAACTACCATGCATGCAGTCTGTCGTATAATATCCATGTTGTACCCAATCTTTTTATATCGAAGAATGATTTTACCTAATTGGGTGCTGAAGTCATTGCGGTTATATATTTTTCTGAATTTATATACTAAGTCACCATAAAATTCGGGTTCCGATAGACCTTGTTGCAGAAGAGATTTAAGTCCAATATTGAATTTTGAAATTAAATCAGAATGGCGTCGGCATCACCACAGTTTCACAGCTTTCTCAATATGTTATTTTGATTTCAACACAGTTTTACAGCTTCACATCAGATAACATAGCTTCCATCACAGTTTCACAGCTGTCACCACAAAATTATACAGATTTCTGTACATTTCCACAGCTGTTACACAGATACTTGGCTATCACCAAACTTCTGCAGGTATCACCACAGGTTATTCCGATTTCAGCGCAGTTTCACAGCTGTCACCACAGGTTAAGTGGCTATCACCACAGTTTGCCATCAATCACCACGGACTTGTACATTTCATGCTTTTAGCCTCTGTTGTATATTCATTGCTTACAAATGATAAACCTTTCATAGAACACATTTGATGTGAATATAGTTGGCGTTAAGGGGGTCTTTGGCTGCCGTAAAATGTCTCTCCGCCTTTCGTTATCATGTTTTCAATAATTTCTTGTCCTTCGAGATCATTGGTTTATTGTGGAATTTTCAAAATATTTCAGGGTCAATGATGAGGCTGAATTGGCCGAAACCAGCTGCTCTGGTCCAGAAAACTTGAACACTCCATGCTTTTCTGATCTGTTGTTTATGCCTTGCTTCCAAAGAATAACTCCTTTATAGAACATATTTCACAGTAGGCTATTTGAATTCAGCAGTTTCACAGTTGTCACCATAAGCTACGTAACTAACACCCACTCTCATAGCTATCACCAAAGGTATGCATAATTCTGCCTCATTTCACAGCTGTCACCATAGGTTAAATGTCCATCACCGCTGTTACACAGATATAACCACAGGTTATTTAGTTTTCAGTATAGTTTTATAGCTGTCACAACAGACAACTCAGCATCACAACAGGAAACTCGGTATCAGAGCTTTCTCAATGTGTTCTTTTAATTTCAGCACAGTTTTACAGCTTCAGAACAGATAACATAGCTGTCAACATAGTTTCAAAGCTATCACCACAAATTATACAGATTTCAGCACAGTTTTACAGGTCAACACAGTTTTACAGCTTTTCATCAAATAACATAGCTGTCACAACAGTTTAATAGCTGTCACCACAAATTATACAGATTTCAATACATTTTCACAGCTGTCACACAGATACTTGCTATCACCAAACTTTGGCAGGTATCACCACAGGTTATTCAGATTTCAGCACAGTTTCACAGCTGTCACCACAGGTTAAGTGGCTATCCCCACAGTTTGCCATCAATCACCACGGACTTGTACATTCAATGCTTTTAGGCTCTGTTGTATATTCCCTGCTTCCAAATGATAAGCCTTTCATAGAACATATTTGCTGTGACTATAGCTGGCGTTAATGGAGTGTGTGGCGGCCGTAAACTGTCTCCCCGCCTTTCGACACAATGTAATTTAAATTTTCTTGTCCTTCGGGATCATTGGTGGAATTTTGAAAATATTTCAGGGCCACTGATGAGATCTATTTGGCCGAAACTAGCTGTTCTGACCCAGAAAACTTGTGCATTCCATGCTTTACGGATCTGTTATTTATTCCTTGCTTCCAAATGATAACTCTTTCAAGGAACATAGTTCAAAGCAAGTTATTTTGAATTCAGCAGTTTCACTGCTGTCACCACAGGCTATGTGACTAGCACCACTGTTTCACAGCTATCATCACAGGTTATTTATAATTCAGCATCACTTCATAGCTGTCACCATAGGTTAAATGGCCATCATCGCTGTTTCACAGATATCACCACAAGTCAAATAATTTTCAGTATAGTTTTATAGCTGTCACAACAGACAAATCGGCATCACAACAGTTTCGCAGCTTTCTCAATATGCTATTTTGATTTCAACACAGTTTTACAGCTTCACATCAGATAACATAGCTTCCACCACAGTTTCAAAGCTGGCACCACAAATTATACAGATTTCAGTACATTTCCACAGCTGTCACACAGATACTTGGTTATCACCAAACTTTCGCAGGTATCACCGCAGGTTATTCCGATTTCAGCACAGTTTCATAGCTGTCACCACAGGTTAAGTGGATATCACCACAGTTTGCCATCAATCACCACGGACTTGTACATTCCATGCTTTTAGGCTCTGTTGTATATTCCTTGCTTACAAATGATAAACCTTTCATAGAACATATTTGATGTGAATATAGCTGGCGTTAAGGGAGTCTTTGGCTGCCGTAAAATGTCTCTCCGCCTTTCGTAATAATGTTGTCTATAATTTCTTGTCCTTCGGGATCATTGGTTTATTGTGGAATTTGCTAAAATATTTCAGGGCCAATGATGAGGCTGAATTGGCCAAAACCAGCTGCTCTGGTCCAGAACACTTGTGCACTCCATGCTTTTCTGATCTGTTGTTTATGTTTTGCATCCAAAGGGTACCTCCTTTATAGAACATATTTCATAGTAGGCTATTTGAATTCAGCAGTTTCACAGCTGTCGCCACAAGATAGGTAACTAACACCCACTATCATAGCTATCACCACAGGTATTCATAATTCTGCCTCATTTCACAGCTGTAACCATAGGTTAAATGGCCATCTCCGCTGTTTCACAGATATCACCACAGGCTATTTAGTTTTCAGTATAGTTTTATAGCTGTCACAACAGACAACTCAGCATCACAACAGGAAACTCGGTATCACAGCTTTCTCAATGTGTTATTTTGATTTCAGCACAGTTTTACAACAGATAACATAGCTGTATACATAGTTTCACAGCTGTCACCACAAATACAGATTTCAGTACATTTTCACAGCTGTCACACAGATACTTGGCTATCACCAAACTTTGGCAGGTATCACCACAGGTTATTCAGATTTCTGCACAGTTTCACAGCAGTCACCACAGGTTAAGTGATTATACCCACGGTTTGCCATCATTCACCACGGACTTGTACATTCAATGCTTTTAGGTTCTGTTGTATATTCCCTGCTTCCAAATGATAAGCCTTTCATAGAACATATTTGCTGTGACTATAGCTGGCGTTAATGGAGTGTGTGGCGGCCGTAAACTGTCTCCCCGCCTTTCGTCACAATGTAGTTTATATTTTCTTGTCCTTCGGGATCATTGGTGGAATTTTGAAAATATTTCAGGGCCACTGATGAGACCGAAACTAGCTGCTCTGGCCCAGAAAACTTGTGCACTTCATGCTTCACGGATCTGTTGTTTATTCCTTGCTTCCAAAGGATAACTCTTTTATGGAACATATTTCATAGTAAGTTATTTTGAATTCAGCAGTTTCACTGCTGTCACCACAGGCTACGTGACTAGCACCACTGTTTCACAGCTATCATCACAGGTTATTAATAATTCAGCATCACTTCATAGCTGTTACCATAGGTTAAATGGTCATCATCGCTGTTTCACAGATATCACCACAGGTCATTTAGTTTTCAGTATAGTTTTATAGCTGTCACAACAGACAACTCGGCATCACAACAGGTAAATCGGCATCACCACAGTTTCAGCGTAAATATTCTGGAAATCATATATAATTATTGGTTTAGACTCATATTCTAGACAAGTTTTTAATTATTTGGACCCCATTTTGATTTATATCAGTTTTTGAATCGACTGCCTATTCGAAATTCGAAAAATTTCAGTATGTTTCCTCTGGATTTCGTTGCCGGATCATTACAGGGTCACTGATGAGGCTTTATTAGCCGAAACTACGTAGTATGACCCATCTTCTTTCTTATGAATGTTTTCATTGCTCATAAAGGAACTCATTTTTGATTTTTATTTGCCTTCACTGCAGCTGGTGTTGTGCCGTGTGGCGGCCGTAAAACGTCACCCCGTACATCAACCATAGTGCAGTTTATATTTTACTTTTTGTCCTTTGAGATCAGCGTAAATATTCTGGAAAATCATATATAATTATTGGTTTAGACTCATATTCTAGACAGGTTTTTAATTATTTGGACACTATTTTGATTTATATCAGTCTTTGACGATTTATTTATGTTGTTGTTTGTTACTTACTGTGTGTATCACTTGTGTCTTTTAATTTTGGATGGCCATATGGCCATTTTGTGGGAAAGTAACTGTCCATATGGCCTTCCTTTATTTAGGTTCCATTATGGTCTGGTCGCTTAATGTTTGTATTTCTTTCCCTTTGGTGTCTTTTATGGATGGGGTAAGTTAATTGTATCAATTCCTTATCTTTGTTTTACTTCTACTTTGAATCGACTGCCTATTCGAAATTCGAAAAATTGCAGTATGTTTCCTCTGGCTTTCGTAGCCGGATCATTACAGGGTCACTAATGAGGCTTTATTAGCCGAAACTACGTAGTATGACCCATCTTCTTTCTTATGAATGTTTTCATTGCTCTTAAAGGAACTCATTTTTGATTTTTATTTCTCAATATGTTATTTTGATTTCAACACAGTTTTACAGCTTCACATCAGATAACACAGCTTCCGCCACAGTTTCACAGCTGTCCCCACAAATTATACAGATTTCAGTTCATTTCCACAGCTGTCACACAGAAACTTGGTTATCACCAAACTTTCGCAGGTATCACCACAGGTTATTCCGATTTCAACACAGTTTCACAGCTGTCACCACAGGTTAAGTGGCTATCACCACAGTTTGCCATCAATCACCACAGACTTGTACATTCCATTCTTTTAGGCTCTGTTGTATATTCCATGCTTACAAATGATAAACCTTTAATAAAACATATTTGATGTGAATATAGCTGGCGTTAAGGGAGTCTTTGGCTGCCGTAAAATGTCTCTCCGCCTTTCGTGATAATCTTGTCTATAATTTTTTGTCCTTCGGGATCATTGGTTTATTTCGGAATTTTTAAAATATGTCAGGGCCAATGATGAGGCTGAATTGGCCGAAACCAGCTGCTCTGGTCCAGAAAACTTGTGCACTCCATGCTTTTCTGATCTTTTGTTTATGCCTTGCTTCCAAAGGATAACTCCTTTATAGAACATATTTCACAGTAGGCTATTTGAATTCAGCAGTTTCACAGCTGTCGCCACAAGATAGGTAACTAACACCCACTATCATCGCTATCACCACAGGTATTCATAATTCTGACTCATTTCACAGCTGTCACCATATATTAAATGGCCATCACCGCTGTTTCACAGATATCACCACAGGTTATTTAGTTTTCAGTAAAGTTTTATAGCTGTCACAACAGTCAACTCAGCATAACAACAGGAAACTCGGCATCAAAGCTTTCTCAATGTGTTATTTTGTTTTCAGCACCGTTTTACAGCTTAACAACAGATAACATAGCTGTCAACATAGTTTCACAGCTATCACCACAAATTATACAGATTTCAGCACAGTTTACAGCTTCACAACAGATAACATAGCTGTCAACACAGTTTTACAGCTTCACATCAGATAACATAGCTGTCACCACAGTTTCACAGCTGTCACCACAAATTATACAGATTTCAGTACATTTTTACAGCTGTCACACAGAAACTTGGCTATCACCAAACTTTGGCAGGCATCACCACAGGTTATTCAGATTTCAGCACAGATTCACAGCTGTCACCACAAGTTAAGTGGCTATCCCCACAGTGTGCCATCAATCACCACGGACTTGTACATTCAATGCTTTTAGGCTCTGTTGTATATTCCCTGCTTCCAAATGATAAGCCTTTCATAGAACATATTTGCTTTGACTATAGCTGGCGTTAATGGAGTGTGTGGCGGCCGTTTACTGTCTCTCCGCCTTTCGTCACCATGTAGTTTATATTTTCTTGTCCTTCGGAATCATTGGTGGAATTTTGAAAATATTTCAGGGCCACTGATGAGACCTATTTGGCCGAAACAAGCTGCTGTGGCCCAGAAAACTTGTGCACTCCATGCTTTACGGATCTGTTATTTATTCCTTGCTTCCAAGTGATAACTCTTTTATGGAACATATTTCACAGTAGGTTATTTTGAATTCAGCAGTTGCTACGTGACTAGCACCACTGTTTCACAGCTATCATCACAGGTTATTTATAATTCAGCATCGCTTCATAGCTGTCACCATAGGTTAAATGGCCATCATCGCTGTTTCACAGATATCACCACAGGTCATTTAGTTTTCAGTATAGTTTTATAGCTGTCACAACAGACAACTCGGCATCACAACAGGTAAATCGGCATCACCACAGTTTCACAGCTTTCTCAATATGTTATTTTGATTTCAACACAGTTTTACAGCTTCACATCCGATAACATAGCTTCAACCACAGTTTCACATCTGTCACCACAAATTATACAGATTTCAGTACATTTCCACAGCTGTCCCACGGATACTTGGTTATCACCAAACTTTCGCAGGTATCACCGCAGGTTATTCCGATTTCAGCACAGTTTCACAGCTGTCACCACAGGTTAAGTGGCTATCACAATCACCACGGACTTGCACATTCCATGCTTTTAGGCGCTGTTGTATATTCCTTGCTTACAAATGATAAACCTTTCATAGAACATATTTGATGTGAATATAGCTGGCGTTAAGGGAGTTTTTGGCTGCCGTAAAATGTCTCTCCGCCTTTCG
Source organism: Lucinisca nassula (assembly GCA_963580285.1). Classification (NCBI taxonomy): domain Eukaryota; kingdom Metazoa; phylum Mollusca; class Bivalvia; order Lucinida; family Lucinidae; genus Lucinisca; species Lucinisca nassula. Next base: position 119,996,233 of record OY757022.1, on the reverse strand, counting down.
TCATTATGTTGTCTATAATCTCTTGTCCTTCGGGATCATTGGTTTATTGTGGAATTCTTAAAATATTTCAGGGTCAATGATGAGGCTGAATTGGCCGAAACCAGCTGCTCTGGTCCAGAAAACTTGTACACTCCATGCTTTTCTGATCTGTTGTTTATGCCTTGCTTCCAAAGAATAACTCCTTTATAGAACATATTTCACAGTAGGCTATTTGAATTCAGCAGTTTCACAGCTGTCACCACAAGCTACGTAACTAACACCCACTATCATAGCTATCACCACAGGTATTCATAATTCTGCCTCATTTCACAGCTGCCACCATTGGTTAAATGACCATCACCGTTGTTTCACAGATATCACCACAGGTTATTTAGTTTTCAGTATAGTTTTATAGCTGTCACAACAGACAACTCAGCATCACAACAGGAAAATCGGTATCAGAGCTTTCTCAGTGTGTTATTTTGATTTCAGCACAGTTTTACAGCTTCAGAACATATAACATAGCTGTCAACATAGTTTCACAGCTATCACCACAAATTATACAGATTTCATTACATTTTCACAGCTGTCACACAGATACTTGGCTATCACCAAACTTTCGCAGGTATCACCTCAGGTTATTCAGATTTCAGCACAGTTTCACAGCAGTCACCACAGGTTAATATGTGGCTATCCCCACAGTTTGCCATCAATCACCACGGGCTATTTAGATTTCAATACAATTTCACAGCTGTCACCCCAGATTATTTAGATTTTAGCACAGGTCAAAACTGTCACCACCGGTCGCCTGGCCATCGCAACAGTTTCACAGTTTTTTTTTGGTACTATTTCATGGTTCTGATGAGGGTCATTGGACGAAACAAGTTAGTTTTGCCAAGGAATACATGTATACTTTATGCATTTCATAGAACATATTTGATGTGACTATAGCTGGCGTAAAGGGAGTGTGTGGGGGCCGTAAAATGTATCCCCGCCTTTCGTCATAGGTAGTTTATATGTTCTTGTCCTTCGGGATCATTTGTTTACTGTGGAATTTTGAAATTATTTCAGGGCCACTGATGAGGCCTAATTGGCCGAAACTAGCTGTTCTGGGCCAGAAAACTTGTGCATTCCATGCTTTTCGGATCTGTTGTTTATTTCTTGCTTCCAAAGGATAGAACATATTTCCGGTTGGTGTTTTTGAATTCAGCAGTTCCACAGCTGCCATCACATGCTACGCGACTAGCACCACAGTTTCACAGCTATCACCACAGGTTATTTATAATTCTGCATCGTTTCATAGCTGTCACCACAGGTTAAATTGCCATCACCGCTGTTTCACAGATATCACCACAGGTTGTTTAGTCTTCAGTATAGTTTTATAACTGTCACAACGGAAAACTCGCAATCACAACAGATAACTCGGCATCACCACAGGTTTATAGCTTTCATAAGATGTTTTTTTTTTATTTCAGCACAGTTTCACAACAGATAACATAGCTGTCACCACAGTTTCACAGCTGTCACCACGGATTAAAGATTTCAGCACTTTTTCACAGCTGTAACACAGATACTTGGCTCTCACCAAATTTTGGCAGGTATCACCACAGATTAATCAGATTTCAGCACAATTTCACAGCTGTAACCGAAGGTTATGTGGCTACGACCACTGTCTTACAGCTACCACCACGGGTTATTTATAATTCAGCACCGTTTCACAGCTGTCCAAATGTCCATCACCGCTGTTTCACAGATTATCACCGCAGGTTATAGCGTCAACTCGGCATCACAACAGGTAACTCAGCATTACCACAGTTTAACAGCTTTTCAATATGTTATGTTGATTTCAGCACAATTTCACATTTCGTGTTGTGAAGCTCTAGTGAAAGCCATATTTCCTGAGGTGACAATGTGAAATTGAGGTGATAGCCATATTACAAACATTTATGGCTATGGGACTCAGATGATAGCAATATAACCTGAGGTGATATCGTTGTTACCTGTAGGGACAACTCTGAAACTCGGGTGATAACCATACTAACTGTTGTGACAATTATTAATCATAGTTGACTGCTGTATTACCTGTGGTGACGACTGTCAAACTGAGGTGATAGCGATCTTACTTTTGTGAAGGAAAGCTGAGAAAGTCAGGTGATAGCCATATAACCTGTTGTGATAGCTGAAAACTAAAATGATAGCCATACTACCTATAGTGACAGCGGTGAAACTGAAATTATTGCTATATAATATGTGTCGACAGCTGTGAAACTTAAGTGATAGCCATATAACCTGTGGTGATGTGATGAAAGCTAAGAAATTGAGGTGATGGCTATCACCACAGGTTATTTATAATTCTGCGATGGCTGTTAAACTCTGGCGATAACCATACTACCTGGGGTCATAGCCATATTACCTGTGATGACAGCTGTGAAACTTGAAAAATCACGTGATAGCCATATTTCCTGTGGTGATATCTGTGAGACTTATTTGAAAGCCTAACCACCTATGGCGACATTTGTGAAAATGAAATGATAGCCATAATACCGCAGTGGTAACTGCTACTCAGATGATGGCCATATAGCCTCTGGGAATAGCTGTCAAGCTAAGGGGATAGCCAAACAAGCTATGGGAATAGCTGTGAAACAGACTTGACTGCTGTATTACCTGTGGTGGAAGCTGTCCAAATGAGGTGACAGGCATACAACCTGTAATGCTAGCTGTGCAACTCAGATGATAGTCATACTGTTTCTTGTGAAGTTCAGGTGATAGCCATATTACCTGAGGTGTAAGATGCGAAACTGAGGTGACAGTCTTATAACCTGTGGTGGGAGCAGTAAAACGGAGGTTATAGCCATATTACCGGCGGTGATGCGTCTGACTGGTGATCAGAAGTACGCGAGTTCGATACTTGCCGGGGTTGGCAGTATTCTATCGTGGAGATTGATCATGAAATCTTTTCTACGGTCATTCTTTCCAGGAAAAGTCTGGATAGGTAACCTGACTGGCTCAAAAATGACAAAATAGTGTTGATTTGGCCATTAAACTCGAATGCAAACAAAAACCTGTGAACTCCTGTGATAGCATTAATTACTACCTGTTGTGACAGCGGGGTAAATCAGGTGTAAACCATCCTAGTTGAAGTGACAGTTGTGAAACAGAGGTGATTGTTGTATTACCTGTTGTGACAGATGTCAACCGAGATGATAGCCGTATTGCCTGTAACGATAGCTCTGAAATTCAGGTGATTCTTATTTTTTTTGTGAGAAGCTCAGATGATAGTCATAGTTCCTGTCGTGACAGCTGTGAAATGGAGGTGATATCCATATTACCTCTGCTGATAGCTGTGAAACTCAGTTGACAGCAATATAACCTGTGGTTACAACTGTTAAACTGAGGTAACAGCCATGTTACCTGTAGTGATAGCTGTGAAACTCAGGTGATAACCATTCTACATGTTGTGACAAGTGTGAAACACAGTGGATTGCTATATTATCTTTGGTGATAACTATCAGTCTGATGTGATAGCGATACGGCCAGGTGATAACCATACTACCTGCGATAACCACACTCCCTGTTCTGACATTTGTGAAACGGAGGTCATTGCTTAATAATCTGTGGTGACAGTTGTAAAACTGAGGTGTTTGTCATACCACCTTTGGTGGTAGCTGTGAAATTTGGTTTAAAAATAGAGGTGAAGGCAATGATCAGGAACGAATTCAATTACCCAAAATCTCCTAACAGAGAAACCAATGGGAAAGAAATACGAATATAAAATAGCTAAACCCTAATGAAAACATCACACGCGGATAGCCAAAATCACATTTTCTTTCACACAAAATGGCCACACAGCTGTAGATAATAAAAAGACATAAGCAATACATACATGCAAAGACGCAATATAACAAAAATAAACCACAACAGAAGAACCGCTTTGGAACGGTCAGCAAAAGTCTTCCACTCGGGGGCTTAAATCGATTGTACATGGCTTTGGTTCTTTTATGGTTTAGACAAATAATCGTAAGTCCGCATTAGGTCACATCACATGTGATGACAGCTGTGAAACTGGAAACTCAGGTGATGGCCATATTACCTGTGGTGATATCTGTAAGACTAATCTGAAAGCCTTACTACCTTGGGTGACAGCTGTGAAACTGCGGTGATAGCCATATTATATATAGTGGTAACTGTTATTTAGGTAGCGGCCATATATAGCCTGCGGTGATAGAGGTGACTGCTGCACTACTTGTGGTGACAGCTGCCAAACCGAGGTGATATGTATATTACCGTTAATGACAGGTGTAAAATTCAGGTGATAGTCCTACTACTTCTTGTGTAATACAGGTGACAGCCATATTACCCGAGGTGAAGGATATGAAACTGAGGTGACAGCCATATTACCCGTTGTGGCAGCTGTTAAAGCCATATTACCTGCTCAGGTGTAATAGCCTTACTACCTGTGGTGACAGCTGGGAAACTCAGGCGATATCCATACTCAATTTAGTGACAGCTATGAACAGATGCGATTGCTATATTACCTTTGTTGACAGCTGTAAAACACAGGCGATAACCGTATTACCTGCGATGATAGCTGTGAAAATTAGGCGATAGTCATATTTCTTGTTGTGAAGCTCAGGCGATAGCCATATGTCCTGAGATGACAGCTATGAGACGGAGGTTATAGCCATATTACCTATAGTGATAGCTGTGAAACTCTGGTGAAAACAATATGAACTGTGGTGACAGCTGTTAAACTTAGGTGATAGCCATGTTACCTGCAGTGATAGCTTTGAAATTCGTCCAATAACCATACTGCCTGTTGTGAAAAGGTGAAACATAATTGATTGCTATAATTATTACCTATGGTGACAGCTGTAAACTGAGGTGATAGCGAAATAACCTTTGGCGATATATATGAATATTCTGGTGATAGCCATACTACATGCTGTGAAGGAAAGCTGAGAAAGCCAGGTGTTAGTCATATTACTTGTTGTGATAGTTGTGAAACTAAGGTGATAATCATAATACCTCTAGTGACAGCGATGAAACTGAAGTTATTGCTATAATATACAAGGTTACAGTTGTGGAACTGAGGTGATAGCCATATTACCTGCCGTGTTGTGGTGATCCCTGAAAAACTCGGGTGATAGCAATATTGACTTTGTTGATAGTTGTGAAACTCTAGGCACCATACTACCCATTGTGACTTTTGTGCGACAGAGGCCATTGATCAATAACCTGTGGTGACATTTGTAAAACTGAAGAGTTAGTCATATAACCTGTGGTGATAGCAGTGAAACTGGGGTTCAAGTCATATCACCTGTGGTGATAGCTGTGAAACTCAGTTGCTAGCCATATTTCATGCGGTGATATCTGTGAGAATAGGTTCAAAGTCATACAAGCCAAAGTATTAATGGTAAAAGCTGTGTACGGCATCAGTTGTGATAGCCATTCTACCTGGCAATTCATCCTGTGGTGACAGCCGTATAACACAGGGAACAGCCTCATTACCCGTGGTGATAGGTGTGAAACTCAACCGTGTAGACATATATGTATATGACTCAGTTGACAGTCATTCTTCCTGTGATGATAGCTGTGCGACTAAGATCATAGCCATATTAACTGTGGCAATAGCTGAGATTTGTTTGTCTTGGTTTTTACGTCCCAGGCAACACCATTGAGGAGATTTAGGGGTTGCTTTCTATTTTGAGGGATTTTACCTGACACTGAGATAAACTGACATCTAAAGGCCTAGCGCCCAAAGAAACCACAAGGGTTTAAAAGACGGTCCGTCTCGCACCACTTTTCCTGGAAAGGTTTAGATCTTCTAAGCGGTAAGCCGTAATTGCATCGATTCCTGATCATTGCCTTCAATTCGATTCCATTAACGTTTCTAACACGTTTACAGACGTCATTTTATTGTGCGAATATTTCGGCAATGTTTCAAAAACGTCATTTAGCAAGGGCGTCTCTTGCCTGATGCCTCAAGTTGACCTGTCTCACGAGCTACGTCGGTCGGTGTGTGCTCGGAGGGGGTGTGCTGTGTTTGCCGGGTCTTGTCCATCATCCGTTTCGGTTTCAGAACTTTGGGGTTGAGACACACTGATGAAGATTAAATATCAGAAAGGCCTCTGTGTCACTAAATTAGGTATAGTTACGCCTTAATTATCAAACGTTTCTCTGCTTACATTTGCGAATGATTTCATCAATGATATTATACCCGCTTTTTCGAAGAAAAATCTGGCATATTGTTTTCGTACCAGAGTTGAGTGAGCGTCTGTCCGTCCGTCTGTCTGTCCGTCCGTTACGTTTCTTGTAAATGGATCTCCTCTGCAACCACTGAAGTTACACTTTTGAAACTTTGCATGTGGATAGTACATGGTATGTAGATGGCAGTGGGCTACATTTTTGTGACCTTGACCCCAACATGGCCCCCAAGGGCAAAGGTCATAAAGCAGGACATTATCATATCTTCTAAACTGTTGGGATTGCACTTCCGAAACTTGATTATTGGATAGCCCTTGGAATGTAGAACATATTGGAATACCTTTCGTGTGACCTTGACCCCAACATGGCCCCTGGGTCAAAGGTCAAAAAGTAGGACTTTATCATATCTTCTAACCTGTTGGGATTGCACTGCCGAAAATTGATTATTGGATAGCCCTTGGAATGTAGAACATATTGGAATACTTTTCGTGTGACCTCGACCTCAACATGGCCCCAGGGTCAAAGGTAAAAAAGTATGACATTGCCATATCTTTAGTGTTATTCACAGAAAAATCGGGTATTTGCGATGGTATACCATCGACTGCGCATTCTAGTTTTGATGCTTTAATCACAATTTTAATAACATTATAAAACATTGGAAAATGTAGTAGCTCTTCAATTCAGTACTTCTGTCAATGGGACCCATTATGAAAACACACACATCTTACACTGCTTTCTGTCAATTTTTCTCCATCTATGGAAGTTTGTGACATTTTCTTACTTCTGGTTCAAATTTAGATAAATGGTGTTCATTAGAACAGACTCTCCGAAGCAGTTAGAGAAAACGACCAGTGGGTCACGTATACCCCAGGCCAGCACCACCCTCTAATATAGCTTTTGAGCTTGTATGTAATATGAATGAAGAAGTCAAGATGCTATAAGAATCTATATATGTGCTTGTAAAAGCTAAACCAAAAATAAAAATTCTAAATGGACCACCGAGTGAGGGCATCAAAGTTACTATAGGATTGGGGGCATCAATGTTACTGAAGCAGCAGGGTGGGATATGCATCAATAAAATCTTTGTTCTGGTAAGCAAACTCGATGCAAGTATATATTGAATTTATCTTAGAGTATAGAACATACAGGCATCTATAAACTTTGTCATAAAACTTTAAACAAATGTAAAATTTCTAAGCCTGTGACCTTGAGATCACCTTGGGTGGTGGAAGGGACAAACATAACGAAATCTTTGGACTGGTTTGCAACTATGATGCAAGTATCTACTGAATTTGTGTTAGAGTTTAGAACATACAGGCATCTATAAACTTTGTCATAAAACTTTAACCAAATGCAAACTTTTTAAGTCTTTGACCTTGACCTCAAGGTCACTGAGGGGCTGGGACATGCATCAATGATAACTTTAGACCAGTATATAACTTCAGTGTAATAATCAATTAAATCTATCAAAGGGTTCAGAAGATATAATCTCTTAGAAACTATGACGCAAAACTTTAACCACAATGTTAATGGAAGGAAGAAGGATGGACGGATATTGGGCGGACAGATGGACGGACGGACGTTCTCACAAATGGATAGTTATGTGGCTATTTCTGGCAGGATCGATACTTAAGTGGCTACTTTTAGCCACAGAAAAGAAGTATTTTCGGTGTCTAACGGAATAAATCCCATTGACTTACATTGATTCTGTCCATTTACATAGCCACCTAACTATCCATTTGTTGGTGCTGACAGACGGAAAGACGGACGGACGAACGGCAGGACGAAAGCATTATACCCCATAGCATACCTCGTATACCGGGGGTATAATGAGTACATAGTACGTCTATGCTGTGGGTAAGAATATGGTAAAAATGTATGCCCTTGCCAACCCTACTTTCATCTGTATGAAGTGGTGTCTGAATGGATATGCATTTCCCGGACTTGTTAGTTTGTTTTAACAGTATAGGCATAATTTATTTCAACAGCAGCTTTGTGACCATAAAGTATCTCAGTGGCTCAGTTGAATGCGCAAGTTACTAATGATCAGCTCGTGGGATTGATCATCTCTAGGCTGAGGATGTTTCTTGCAAGTGATCTTGATCACGAACTATGTTCTATAGCATCTCGCCCTCTTCTGCTTATCTAAGGACCGTTGTCAGTTTCTAAAAGACGAATGTTCACTATACTTGCACTGGTTATAAACATATTGGTGATCTATTTACATTTTTCTAATGAGTCCTGTGAACTCGCTATGTCCCAATCTATAAGTTCCACTGCAAAATTATTTGTACAAAACACAGTTTTCCTAAGTATTTCTAAATAGTGGTGAGTCATGGGACTTGCAAAATTTAATTTGTAAGTCCCTCAGAGAAATTATGAGCTGTTTGTTTGATTTGAGGTTTAACGTCCCCGTCAACACTGAAAAGATTATTTTGGAGACGTTGCTTCCAATTTTGTGGGTTTATTTGTCGATTCCTGATCATTGCCTTCACATCTATTTTGTGTGCTGGTGGATGAACAAACAAATGGACAGAAAAATAGGTCCCTAAGTCGTGCCATGTTAAAAGCAGGCATGACAAAAAAAAAAAACTGAAAGTAAGCAAGAAAACAACTGAATTTCGTTGCCAGACAATATTTCATTTATTTCTTAATTATAATTCATTTCACTGCTTCCAGCCTTTAACGTCTTTTACTTTTCTTCTTCCCCTCGATGTTGATTCTGAAACACAAGGAAAAATTCCATCACAATTTAAATATAAAAGATTGACAGATACTTATTGTTATTTTTGAGAGGGGTGCGTGTCATGCAAACGTGCACACATGTACACATGTACACATGCATACATATACGCATACACACACACATGCACACAAACATGCATGTATGCACAAACACATATGCATGTACACACACGCTTGCATGCGCACACACAAATGCATGCATGCACTCTTGCATGCACACATACATACAGCATGTACATGAGTGTGCATACACTCACGCAAGCATGCATGCAAGCACACATGCATGCACACATACACTTGCAATCATGCATACACACACTCATGCAAGCATGCACACATACATGCATGTATGCACTCACACATGCAGGCACGCATACATGCACACATGCATGCATGCACACGCACACACAGGTATGCATGTATAAATGCAATATCCCCACCCCTAACAGCTTGGTTGTGCGAGGGAGATGATAACTGTTTATGTGTGTTTATGAAGAAAAAAAGAAAAGAAGAAAAAAAAAAGAACACATTTCCATTCCTCCACCGGCGTTTGAACTCACGACCCTCTGATTCATAATCGACCATCTGATTCGTAGTCCAGCACTCTATCGACTCCACTGGCTTACGTTTCTTACGCTATGCTATGCATCACAAAACATACAATGTACAAATACCCAAAGTGACAAAAGGCCATAACTCATGACTTATTTTTTCGGAATTTAGTCAAAAGTTCATCAGGTCATCTACTCATCACAACCAATCTATTTACCAACTTTCAAGGCTCTAGCTCTTATAGTTTTTGAGATATTTTGCTGACAAGATTTTATAAAAAAAACAACAACAAAGGGCAGTAACACTTGAAAAGGGCATAATCCGGATAAGGAGAAAAAAACACGTGTCTGCTAATTTTCCATGAGAAGATCATATATGAAATTTCAAAACCCTAGCATACACGGTTCTTAAGTTATGCTATGCATCACAAAAAATACAGAGGTACAATGTACAAATGTCCAAAGTGACAACGGGTCATAACTCATTACCACAAATCTATTCACCAACTTTCAAGGCTCTAGCTTCAATTTCAATGGATTTTGAGATATTTTGCTGACAAAATTTTATCAAAATAAAAATCAAGGCAATAACTCTTGAAAGGGGCATAATCCGAATGAGAAAAAAATCGCGTCTCCTAACTTTCCATGAGGAATCCATATATTACATTTCAAAGCCCTAGCATACATGGTTCTTAAGTTACGCTATGCATCACAAAGCATACAATGTACAAATACCCAAAGTAACAAAGGGCCATAGCTCATGAAGTATTTTTCGGAATTTAGTCAAAAGTTAATGAAGTCATCTAGTCATCACCACCAAATTATTCACAAATTTTCAAGGCCTCTAACTCTTCTAGGTTTTGAGATATTCTGCTGACAAGATTTTATCAAATAGAAAAATTCAAAGGGCAATTACTCTTGATAGGGATGAGAAAATAATACGCGTCACCTTATTTTCCATGAGGTATCCATATATGAAATTTCAAAACCCTAGCATATAAGTTCTTAGGTTATGTTATGCATAAAAAGCGTAACGGACGGACGGACAGACGGACGAACAAAGCAGAAGCAATATGCCCTTCCAACTTCTTTGAAGTTGGGGCCATAATGAACATGGACAGATCTATACATTTTACAGAAATTTTAAAATTTGTAACATTCATCACAATAGAGCTAAAGTCATACCTATATACTTGCATATTTTTATATTCTAAAAGTGATGAAAAACTACTATGTGTTTATCTATACCTCACCAACATGCATATTCGGCTTGAAGATTGTTAGATACATGTAGTACACTAGCTGGTCATAATAATGTAGAAGTGGAGGCAATGATCAGGAATCGATACAATTAACCTACAACTCCCATCAGAGACACCAAAGGGAAAGAAACGCAAACATGAAACAACAGACCCTAATGGAAGCATCAATAGCGGCAAGGCAAAAGGACAGTTACTTTCGCACAAAATGGCCAATAGGCTATCCAAAATAAAATGATATAAGCGACACAAACACCCAAAGACAAACCATAACGAAAATAAACCACGACAGAAGAACCGCCTTGAATAAGTCATGTTTACAGATTCATGGCCTTGTTGACAGTTGCATGGGCTATGCTGATATCTGTATAAGTGTCACAGGTGGAAATAAAGTATAAAAACAGTTTGTTAGTTTTGTTTTGTTTTATTTCCATCTCATTTACCTTCGGTCCGTCAACCCGCTAACCTATCGTACAATATCCTATCCAGTGAAAATACTAATCTGGTTTTGACTAACACTCACTGATGTAAAGCTATGCCTCACTGCACTTGTTTGCAAGCTGTTTGAGTGGAAGGTTCATAGTTTATACACTCATATACATGTTTATCATGTATTCTAATTAGATGTCAATTGCTGTATTTTCAGGTTAGTGAATTTGTCATTATTGTTTAGGATATGTCAGTTTCTATTATATGTAGGAGACTGGAAAGGTTTTCAGAAGAAAAGCTTTTATGTATATGTCTTAATCATTTCGACACAGCAATAAGTGTGTCTTCCATCAAAGATGTCTGTTAATTACCTTTAATTAAGCATCCATATACTTGAATAGAGAGAGGCATCATTATATAACATTATATATATTATATAATATTGCATTTTGTCTTACATGTTTTCAATTATTCAGTGGTGCATTTATTGTATGCTCACTGCACTTGTTTGCAAGCTGTTTGAGTGGAAGGTTCATAGTTTATACACTCATATACATGTTTATCATGTATTCTAATTAGATGTCAATTGCTGTATTTTCAGATGTTCCATGTGACCATGTGATGTTCATCCTTTACGTCATTTCTATTAAATGTGTCATCCTCAGCAGTCGTCCATGGCTTATTTCTTGATTCCAAACAAGAACTCACGGATATATTCATGTAATGAAACCTCATCCGGTGACATAAGCCAAGATGGCAGCTATAAGAGTAGTTATATGATTCATGATGGTAGCTACGGTATATGAATCATGGGGACAGCTGTATGACACACAATTACAGCAGTACGAATCGTGGTGATTGCTGTTTAACAAATGGTGATAGCTATAAGAGTAATTATAAGAGTAAGACTAAAATATGATTCATGGTGAAAGCTGTATGAGTCATGGTGATGGCTTTTTGAGTTATAGTGAGAGTTTGATGATTAATCTTGACAGCTGCATGAGCATTTGTGGTAACTGCATGAGTCATACAGGTGATAGCTGTATGTACAAAGGTAATACAGGCGTAACCGTGATATCAATATGATTCGTGGGGATAGCTGAATGAGTCATGATGAGAGCTAAATGAATCATGATGATAGCTGTATGAGTTATGAAGGCAGCTGGGGGTGACATCTTGATAGCCATTTGATACATGGTTATAACTGTACGATGTTCTATATAATGGGCAATCCTTTGGCAGCAAGGGCTACAATACGGAACCGAAACCCGTAGTGTACAAGTTTTTTCTGGGACAGACTAGCTAGTTTCCACAATTAGGCCTAGCCAGTGACCCTCAACTATTCTCAAATTTTCGCAGTGGAATCAATGATCCAAAATGACTTGAAAATATAACCCACACTATGATCAAGGGCAGGGAGACATTTGACGACCGCCACACATTCCCTAAATACAAGCTGTGGTGAAGTCATATATCATAATCCTTTGGAAGCAAGGACTACAACACGGAACAGAAAATCATAGTGTATAGGGTTATCTGGGCTATGTGATTCTTGTGATAGTCATTGTGACAACTGTATTGGTCTTGTGACAGCTTTATACGTCATAGGGACAGCTGTATGAATCATAGTGGCAGCTGTATGAGCCATGGTGATAACTTTAGGAGTCAATGTGCTAGCTGTGTGTGTTGTGGTGATGGCTGTATTAGTCATATTAATACCATAATGAGTAATGGGAATAGCTATAGGAGTCATGGTGGAAGCTGTTTAAGTCCTGGTAATAGCTACCAGAGCGATGACAATAAATGAATGTGTCCCTGTGGTAGTGATACGTACATGTACCAGTCGTAGTGATAGCTGTAGTCGTCACGGTGGCAGCAGTTTAAGTCATGGTGACAGCTCTGTGTGTGTGCGTGCGTGCGTGCTGGGGCGTGTTTCGTCCCACCAACAGCTAAGATCATATAGAAACGGGACCTCGGTTTAAAGATTTATCCGAAAGTCTGGAGAATAAAAAGCTGAAAGGTTGCCTTTGGAAATAAACAGCACATACAAGAACGAAAATCGGAGACTCTGTTTTATTGAGTCTCTTCATACACAGCAATATAGTTTGCAAGGCTGCATACGCCTCCTACCACCGGCTTAAGCGATATTCGATTTTCAAACTCAATAACCCCAGAGGAAAAAGAAAATATAATCTGCACTATGATGAAGGACGGGGAGACTTTCTACGGCCACCACACGGCACTTAACACCAGCTGCAGTGAGGTAAGGGTTGCCTTTGGAAACAAAAAAAAAACAAATAAAAGAACGAAAATCGGAGACTCGGTTTTATTGAGTACCTTCAGAAACAGCAATATAGTTTGCAAGGCGTATGATCCCAAAGGAAAAGGAAATATAATCTGCACTAAGAAAATATAATCTGCCCAAATCGAACTCAAGATACCTGGTTTCTAAGACGAGTAGCTTAACCGCTACACCCGCGGAGGCTTTAATGGTGGTGACAGCTGAATGAGTCATGGTGATAGCATTGTAAGTCATGGGGCTAGCTGTATTAGTAATGGGGACAGTTGTGTGAGCAATGGTGAGAGCTATGCGAGTCATGCTGATAGCTGTATGCGTCATGATGACAGCTGTATGTGTCATGGCGACCGCTGTGTGAGACATGATGACACCTGAAGTAGTCATGGTGACAGTTGTATGAGTTGTGAGGACAGAAGCTGTGTGCGTCATGTTGATATGGACAGCAGTATGACCAATGGTTACAGCTGCACGAATCATAGTGACATTACATGAGATAAAATGGCTGATGAAAGCGTTATGGGTCTTGGTGATAGCTGTATTTGAAATTAAGATATCGTTATGAGTCATGCTGGTAACTGTATGAATCATGGTGATGGTTGGAGAAGTCGTGGTGATAGCTGCGTAAGTCATGGTTACAGCTGTATGAGTCATCTTAATAGCTGTATGAGTTATGGTAATAGCTACAAGAATCATGGCGATAGATGTATGCATGACTGCGATAGCTGTATTAGTCTTTCCTTTGTTGATCTGAATAGAGGTTTACGGGGCTTGCTGTATTAGTTATGGTGATAGCTATATTGGTCATGGTGGTCACCAAATGAGTCATTGTGACAGCTATTTGATTCATGCTGATAGCTGTATGAGGCGTGAAGACAGCTTTATGCATACTCATGTTATTCAATCATGTTATTCAATGCATCAGGCATAGTGTAAGCTTTATGGCCCCTGGCGAAATATAAGCGATGCTTATAGCTGTATGAGCACGGAGTGATGGCTGTATGAGTAACGGAGATAGCTGCATGAACCAAGATGACAGTTGTATTCATAATGGTGATAGCTGTAGTGATAACGGTTAGAGCTGTATGAATTATGGTGACAGTTGTAAGCATCACGGTGAAATCTGTTGTCATGGTGATAGCTGTGTAAGCCATGCTGACAGCCGTATGAGCCATTTTGAAAGATTTATTAATTATATTGACAGCTGTAGTTGTCATACTGAAGGCAGCATTTGCCATGAGGACAGATGTGTGAGTCATGGTATGATTGATGTTAACAGCTGAATTGGTAATGGTGGCAGCTGTATTGGTCATGGCAATAGCTTTAAAAGTCAAGGTGACATCTGAATGTTTAATAGCGGTATATATATATATGTGTCTTAGTGAAAGATTAAAAAGGCGTGCTGATAGATATCAGAGTCATGGTAAAAGCTGTATGAGTAACGGTAATAGCTGTATGTGTCGTGGTGGCAACTTAATGAGTCATTTTGACAGCTGTATGAGTCATCGTGATGGCTGTATTAGTCATTATATGACTCATCGTGGCAGCTGTATTAGTTATAGTGATCGCTGTATTAGACACTATAAAAGCTATATTGGTCTTGGTGAGAGGGATGCGAGCAATGGTGATAGCTGTATGAGTCATGGTGACAGCTATATGTGTCATGGATACCATTGTAAGAGTCGTGGTGACACCTGAAGTAGTCACAGTGACAGCTGTAGAAGTCGAAAAGAAAGCCGTGTGAGTCATGTTGACAGGCTTATAAGCGATGTTGATAGCTACATGAACAATGGTTACAGCTGCATAATTTATGCTAATAGCTACAGGAGATATGATTGTTGAAAACGGAATAAGTTTTGATGGCAGCTATATACGAAATTAAGATATCCGAGTCATTTTGGGCGCCGTATGATTCGTGTAGAAGTCGTGCTGATAGCTGTATGAGTCATAATAACAGCTGTATGTGTCATGGCGACCGCTGTATGAGACATGATGACATCTGAAGAAGTCATGGTGGCAGCTGTAGGAGTCGTGAGGAAAGCTGTGTGAGTCATATTGATATGGACAGCTGTATGAGCAATGGTTCATAATGACAGTACTGGAGATATGGCTGATGAAAGCGCTATGGGTCGTGGTGACAGTTGTATGTGAATTAAGATATCTGTATGAATCATGGTGGTAGCTTTATGATTCATTGTGATAGTTAAAGATGTCGTGGTGATAGCTGTGTGTGTCCTAGAGACAGCTGTATGAGTCATCTTAATAGCTGTATGAGTTACGGTAATACCTACAACCCTCATGGTGATAGCTGTATGAGTGATTGAGAAAGCTGTTTTAGTTTTTTGTTTGTTTGTTTGAATAGAGGTTTAACGTTCCCGTCAACACTATTTAGGTCTATTTCGAAACGTTGCTTTCAATTTTGTGGGCCTTTACCCGACAGTGAGATGAAATGAAATCGCATGCCCTGCCGCCCTATGAAACCAAAAGGTTTATATGCATGAACGGTCCTACTCGCACCACTTTGCCTGAACAGGCTTAGACCTAAGCTGTATACTAGTACTCGTGTGCGGTCGGTTTCAGCTATGCGTGGAAACACTTTGCATCTTAATTTAATTCTCCAAGTCCCGATGGGCTGGAGCTTGCTGTATTGGTGATGGTGATAGCTATATGGCTCATGGTGGTCACTGAATGAGTGATTGTGACAGCTGTTCGAGTCATCCTGATAGCTGTATGAGGCATGAAGACAACTTTAGACGTAGTCATCTGGTTCATTGTTACAGCTGTATTAGACATAGTGTTTGCAGTATGAACCCTGTCGACAGCAATATGTGCGATGCTTTAAGCTGTATGAGCACAGAATGATGGCTGTATGAGTCACGGAGAAAGCTGTACGAGCTGTGGTGACAGCTATATTCGTCATGGTGATAGCTGTCGGGATCGCGATTAGAGCTGCATGAATTTTAGTGACAGTTGTAAGAGTCTCTGTGAAAGCTGTAAGCATTGGCGATAGCTGTATAAGCCATGCTGACGGTCGTATAAGCCATTTTTAAAGATGCATTAGTCATATCGATAGCTGTAGTAGTTATACTGACAACAGCAGTAGTCATGATGATAGATTAGTGAGTCATGGTGACAGCTGTATGAGTGGTGTTAACAGCTGGAAATATTGATTATCAATTAAGGGCAATAACTCCATCATGGATGACTGCAACAGGAAAAGAATTGGACTACTACAAACTTAGACGTTTGGGAAAAACAGACATAGGCATATTTTATGACAGACAGCAATATAAGATCCGGTACTCCAAATCAAAAACTGTTTACTTTTTATTCCCTCTGAGTATATTTAAAATAAAACCTATATGAATCCTAGTGATAGCTTTATTAGTCATCGTCATGCATGTATGAGTCATACTGACAGCTGTTGCAGTCATGATGACAGTTGTAGTAGTCATGGTGGCAGCTGTAGGAGTCATGATGATAGCTGTTTGAGTCATGATGACAGGTGTAAAAGTGATATTAACAGCTATATTGGTCATGATGACAGCTGTATAGGTCATGACAGTAGCAATAAGAGCCTTAGTTATAGGAGTCATGTTTACAGCTGTACAAGTCATGACAGTAGCAATAAGAGCCTTAGTAAAAGCTACAGAAGTCGTGCTGATAGATATAGGCGTCATGGTGACAGATGTATGGTTATAGCTATGTAGGTCATGGTGACAGCTGCATGAGTCAGCTGTATGAGCCATCATGATAGCTGTATAAGTAATGATATGAGTCTTCGTTACAGCTGTATTAGTCGATGTGATAGCTGTATTAGTCACGGTTATAGCTATATCATAAGTAATTGTGAAAGCTTTATGAGTCATTGTGTCAACTGTATAATCCATGGTGCCAGCTGAATGCATCATCGTGACAGCCGTATGAGCTAAGATGACTGCTGTTTGATTTACGGTGTCGTATAATTCATTGTGACAGCAGTAGTAGTCATTAGCTTCAAGGGTTTTGCTGACAACTGTTTGAGGCGTCGTCACAGCTGTAGGAGCCATGCTGTCTGCAACTCGTGACAACATGTTGAGTCATGGTTACAGAAGTACGAGTCATCGTGACAGCTGCATTGGTCAGTGTTACAGTTGTGTGAGTCATAGCAGGGGTAAACGAGTCAAAGTGACAGGGAGTGACATGTGCTAGAGTCATGATGACAGGTGTATGAGTCATAATGACAGTTGTGTGTGTTAGTGTTAGTGACAGCCGTATGAGTCAGCATGACATGTGTATGGGGCATGGTGATACCTGTATGTTTCACGGTGACAGCTAAATCAGTCATGGTGATAGCTGTATGCATCATGGTAGTGGTAGTTATGGTCATGGCTGCATAAGAGTCGTGATTTGTGACAGATGTATTAGCCATCATGTCATGCAGCTGTATGAGTCATCGCGACAGCTGTTCGAGCCATGATATATACCGATAGCTGTATGAAGCATGTTGATATCTGTATATGAGTCATGGTTAAAGCTGTACGGATCATGGTGACTGCTGTGTGTGCCATGTTAACTGAGTTATGGTGAAAGCTGAAAGAAATCGTGACAGTCCTATGAGTCGTCGTGACAGGTATATAAACAATGGTTACAGTCGCATAATTCATGCTGAGAGCTATAGGATATATGACTGTTGCTAACGGAATATATCTTGGTGGCAGTTGTATTTGAAATTAAGATATCCGAGTCATTGTGGGCGCTGTATGATTCCTGGTGATAGCTGTAGATGTCGTGCTGATAGCTGTTTGAGTTATGGTGACAGCTGTGTGAGTGATCAAATTGCTGTATGAGTCAATGCAATAGCTACAGGATACATGGTGGTAGATGTTTGCTGTATTCATGGTGATAGCTGAATAGGCCATGACAATCGCTGTATTAGTAATGGTGACAGCAATATGAGTCGTGGTGATTGCTGTAAGAACCACAGAGACAGCTGGAAGAGCCATAATAATAGCTATATGACTTATGCTGGCAGCACTATGATAGTGTTGTCAGCATACGTCATGGCGATAGCTGTATGAGTGATGATGACGGCTTTATCAGTCACGCTGGCAGCAATTCGAGTCATGATGATGGTTGTATGAGTCATGGAGACAGTTGTATGAGCCATGGTTACAACTGTATGAGTCATGTTTACAGCTGTATGGACCTTGGAGACAGCTGTAGGTGTCACGGTGGATGCTCAATGACCCATAACGACAGCTGTATGAGTCATGCTTATAGCTGTATGAGACATACAGATGGTTGTATGAATCACGGAGACAGATCATGTATGTTCCATGGTGACAGCTGCTTTCGGCAAGGTGATAGCTGTAGGAATCACGCTTAGAGATGCGTGAATCATGATGACAGTTATATGAGCCATTGTGATAGCTGTGAGATTCATTGTTAAAGCTGTAGGAATGGAGGTATTAGCTGTGTGAGTCATGTTGATGTGAGTCACGGTCAGTGGAAATCGGTAAAATCGGTTTAAGCCCCCCAGTGGAATTCTTTCCACTGACCGTTCCAAGGCGGTTCTTCTGTGGCGGTTTATTTATGTTGTTGTTTGTTACTTACTGTGTGTATCACTTGTGTCTTTTTATTTTTTTCTATGGCCATTTGGCCATTTTGTGTGAAAGTAACTGTCCTTATGGCCTTCCTTTGTTTAGGTTTCCAATTTTGTCTGGTCGCTTCATGTTTGTGTTTCTTTCCCTTTGGTGTCTTTGATGGGTGGAGTAAGTTAATTGTATTGATTCCTGATCTTTGTTTTACTTCTACTTTACAATATCAGTGGTACCATACATTGCAAAGCATACATGGCACACACAATATATATGAAAAATAACAGGACTCTTGCATTATCAGGGGTAGTCCTAGGAAGATAAATGAATATGGGGTGCCGAATTACCATTTAATACAATGGGGAGATATCTATAATTTTACTATAGGTATCTATATATCAAATTATAGATATCTATAAATCAAATTATAGATATCTATAATTAACATTATTATCAATATTTTGGTATCATAAAATGTAATCAATGATATGTAATATATATTTCTTGATGTCTATAAATTTGTTTAATGATATCCATTATTCCTTTACATATAACGATATCTAAAATCCAATTATAGATACCATTTAAAGGCTGGATAATAGATATCACAGTTTTGAATAATGGATATCAGAAAATATATTATGGATATCAATACATGTAATTATTGATATCCTGATATGTTCATCCATATTTGATATCTATGTATTGAATAAAAGATATCTATAACTTGAATTGTAGATATCCCTAAACACATTATGGATAAAATGAAATAAATAATACA
Organism: Lucinisca nassula; assembly: GCA_963580285.1. Lineage (NCBI taxonomy): Eukaryota > Metazoa > Mollusca > Bivalvia > Lucinida > Lucinidae > Lucinisca > Lucinisca nassula. The sequence goes on along the minus strand of OY757022.1, from coordinate 119,976,410 downwards.
TATCTAATATTATTTATAGATATATAATAATATTTGTTGATATTCTATATTTTTATTACAGACAACTATATATCAATTTGTAGATATTTATAAATCAAATTATAGATATCTATGAATCAAATTATAGACATTTATAATTAACATTATTGATATTGGATATATATTATTTATTTCATGATATCTATAATATGTAAAGGGTTATCAATAATTCCAATTGTAGTTATCCTTTACTTGATATATAGATATCAAAGATTGAAGAGCATTTGGGGATATCAATATTTTCAATTATTGATGTAAATAATGTATTTTATGTTATCCATTAATGAAAATTGTGATATCCATAAATCAGCCTTTTAAGTGATTTCTATAATTTGAATTTAGATATTTATATATGCAAAGAAATAATTGATATCATAAAACAAATCTATTAATATCAAGAAATATATATAACGTGTCCTGGATTTCATTTTATTATATCAAAAAATACAGATAATAATAGATATCAATAATGTTAATTGTACATATCTGTAATTTGGTTTATTGATATTTATAATTTGATTTATAGATATCTGTAATTAAATATAGGATATCAATAATTATTTTTAACTATCTAAAAATAATATTAGATGTCTATTATTTATTTTATGATATTTAAAATATGTTAAAGGATATCTATAATTCAAATTATAGATATCAATTATTCTATATATAGATAGCAAATATAGAAGAACATTTTAGGATATCATAAATATCATTTATTGATATCCATAATATATTTTCTGACATTCATATCTAAAAATAATATTAAGATATCTATTATATATTTTATGAAATCTAAAATATGTTAAGACATATCTATAATTCAGTTATAGATATCTTTTATTCGATATATAGATATCAATTATTGAAGAACATTTTAGGATATCGATAATTACATTTATTGATATCCAAAATATATTTTCTGGTATCAATTACTGAAAATTGTGATATCTTTAATTCAGCCTTTGAAATGATATCTATAATTGGATTTTTTGAATATCTATATATGCAATGGAATAATTAATATCATAAAATAAATTTATAGATATCAAGAAATATATTTTACATATCATTGGTTACCTTTTATGATATCAAAAATATCGATAATTACAGGTATAACAAATGTTAATTATAGTTATCTATAATTTGACTTAAGATATTTCGGTAGGTCAGTCAGATGCAGGTCTGACTGGTGATCAGGAGGACACGAGTTCGATTCCTGTTGGAGTCGGCAACATTCCTTCCTATCTTTTCTATGGTCATTTTCTCCCTTCTGCTGATTCAAGAAGGGCAGTTGTCAGTTTCTGTGAAAGAATGTGCACTGTATTGGTTAACCGCTTAGGTATAAGCTTGCCCAGGAAAAGTGTGGATAAGTTAACTGACCGATTCAAAAATGACCTAAATAGTGATGCCTGGGCCATTAAACTCCAATACAAGCAAATAAACTAAATCTTGAAATTCAATTAAATAGTAAAACGGCACCTCATAAATGAAGGCAGGTAATTATTTGTTGAAGGATACTTTGTATGTCGCAAACAGCTTATGAATGCAACGTTGCTTCCCTATGGCAAGCCATTTTACTATTTATTATGGCATATAGATATCTTATTTATTATATAAGATATCTTATTTATTATATAAGATATCTCATATAGGATATAAGATACCTAATATCCTAAAGTAGATATCTTATATCCTATATGATATAAGTTATTTAATTCAGCAATTCAGATATCTGATATGATATATAAGTTATCTTATATCTTAATTAAGATATCGTATATAACATAGAATATATCTTTTATGTTAAATAAGATATCTGATTGTCTTATTTACTAAAACATATAAGATATCTTCTATGCTATATAAGATATCTAATATACTACATAAGATATCTAATATAGCATATAAGATATCTTATATAACATATCAGATATCTTATATATTATATAAGATATCTTATATATTATATAAGATATCTTATTTATATTGGTATATAAGATATCCTAATTGGTATATCAGATATCTTGTTGAACATATAAGATATCTTATATAGCATATAAGATATCTTATTTAACAAATGATATCCTATATACATTTGATAAATAAGATATCTTAATCAACATATAAGATATCTTATGTAAATTCGAAAGAAATAACAAATAATAGTCGCTCCCTCTTGTATCTATATGCACATTAGACTGCTACACAGACAGAGAACTGGAAAAAATTGATTATAAATGCTTTTTTGAAGTGTGTTTTTTTTAGAGAGAGAGAGAGAGAGAGAGAGAGAGAGAGAGAGAGAGAGAGAGAGAGAGATAGATAATAAATCCAGCTTGCTTTTGTTTTTATAATTTAATAATCCTCCCTTACAAAAATTCTTCAGATAGTAGAAGTCTTAGTTGAACTTCAAACTCTGAGTTATGCCAAGCGCTGCTCGCTGCATGTATTTTGATAAAAAAAACAAAAACAAAGCCTCTCACCAGACTGTGCATATATTCAGCATGGTTTCTGCCTCTACTTTTCGCATAATTAGTTCAATATTTCTTTGTCCCTTTTATCCCTTTTTTTTACCAAATGGAATCTTCCTCCTTATAGATGGTAGGAGTCCGTTTTGAAAATTAGGTATGACAGGTTGTGTAATCTGAAAATAGTTGAACGTTTTGCAAATAGTATAGACCCTGATCTGATCTGGGCCTGCACTATTTGCAAGGGGTTCTGGCACAAAATGGGTTATGGAATGTTAGGCATAAATGGGGGTAGTCATTTCCAGATATGCTTTTGGCAGTTCGGGGGTAGACTTCATTATGTTTTTTGGTAAAATATATTAGATATCTTATTTGTCAAATAAGATATCTTATATATTTAGGTAAATAAGATATACATTATATAAGATATCTTATAAGTTGTATAAGATATCTAATATATCAAATAAGATTTCTGATATAGGATATGATGTCTTATTCACTGGAATATATAAGATATCTGATATGCTAAATAAGATATCTAATATTCCAAATAAGATATCTAATATAACATATTAGATATCTTATATAATATATCAGATATCTTATGTATCATGATACATATCTTATTTCCATCTTAAAATAATATATCTTGTATAATAAATAAGATATCTTATATAATAAATAAGATATCTTATATAATATATAAGATATCTGATATGCTATACAAGATATCTCATATGCTATTTTAGATATCTTATTTATTATATAAGCTATCTTATATATTTTGGTAAATAAGATATCTTATATCCTATATTAGATATCTCATATCCTATATAAGATATCTAATATAATAAATAAGATATCTAATAAAGCATATACGATATCTTATATAACATATCAGATATCTTATATATAAAGATATCTCATATATTATATAAGATATCTTAAATGCTATATAAGATATCTTATATAACAAATAAGATATCCAATATAATATATATCTTATATAATAAATTAGATATCTACATTCCATAATAAAAAGTAAAATGGCTTGCCATACTTCCCAGTCACCACGGCAGCACCCGCCAATAGGGGCTTGAAGACATATATGGGCTGCATGATGCTTCCAGACAGAGCTGAATCCGGCCCACACACTATAGTACTGGTAAACTGCTTAGAGGATCTAAGCCTGTCCAGGAACCGCAGTGCGAGGCGGACTGCCATGCTAATAAACCCTATTGGTTTCATTGGGTGACATGGCTTGAGATGTCATTTCATCTCAATGTCGGGTAAAAGTCCCACAAAATTGGAAGCAACGTCTCAAAAATGACCTTTACAGTGTTGACTGGGACGTTAAACCTAAAATCAAACAAAAACCAGTCACGACGGAGCTTCCCAGTTACATTTGCCGTACTAGGCCCATGACGAATTTATGGACAATTTTCTCTCCAGCGGACAATTCAATCGACAGATTGACAGAGGCTGTATGAATACAAATTATGGCCCCAATTATACCATATGCAAGAATTAACATATGACACAATCTTATTCTAGTGTGTGAGGATTCTGATAATTAATTATTACCCAAATATGCTCATGTGAACAAATTACTCGGTGTCATTAAAGGCCGTCTGTAAATCGAAAGTAGGAAATCAGGCCGGAAATGCAAAACCTGGAGCCAGCACTCCCGTCGGCGCATGCGTATTGCATGATGACTGGCATGGTTACTGATTCCATAAACCATCTCCGTATATACCTCTATAGCTAGCCTCGTTAGTCGGATGTGCATCTGACTGGTGATCAGGAGGACGCGGGTTCGATATGTGCCGGGGTCGGCAAAATTCTTTCGTAAAGATTGATCATGAAATCTTTCTACGGTCATTCTCTCCCTTCCGTTGATTCGAGAAGGGTAGTTATCAGTTTCTAGAGAAAAAATGTGCACAGCTTACGTATACGCCTGCCTAGGCAATATGTAGATAGATAAACTGACTGGCTCCAAATGACCTAAAATAATGTTGACTGGGCTGTCAAACTCCAAAATACAAACAACTATTATCCATGCCAATGGGAGAAAGCAAAAATAAAAAAATGACCCTGCATCATGCTTTCTGTTAATGCCTACTACTGTCAAACATAGGTTTTGAGTACCGTTTGAAACTGTTCCATACTTTGTTTTGACGTCAACACAGAAAATAATCACGAAAATACACCTATATTATTTTGACCCCCTTGAACCCCACATTTATATAGTAAAACTGGGGTTTGCAGGGGTAAACCTTATTTTTCTTATTTCTGCTCAAAAATATAGACTGTGGGTACTCGTTAGAACCGCCTCGATGAGGCGGTTCTAACGAGTACCCACAATCCATATTTTGAGCAGAAATAAGAAAAATATTACAACTTTTCATCATAAAATATTCATTTTTTTTTTCAGCGATAAAGTTTACAATGTATTTGTATAGGTGTGTTTTCATAATTAATGTATACCCATATCAGTTCAAACATTGGTATTAAGTCCTCGTTGGAGACTGTTTGTTTGTTTGTTTTGAGGTTTAACGTCCCCGTCAACACTGTAAAGGTCATTTTGGAGACGTTGCTTCCAATTTTGTGGGACTTTTACCCGACATTGAGATGAAATTACATCTCAAGCCTTGTCGCCCAATGAAACCAATAGGGTTTATTAGCATGGACGGTCCGCCTCGCACCGCGGTTCCTGGACAGGCTTAGATCCTCTAAGCGGTTTACCAGTACTAGTGTGCGGACCGGATTCAGCTCTGCGTGGAAGCATCATGCAGCCCATATATTTCTTCAAGCCCCTATGGGCGGGGGCCATGGAGACTGTTCTTGACTTTACTTGATAGATTTTGTAAGGTAACCGGGCGCTAAAAGCACATAGGGGCTACCCCCATCTCGCTAAATGGGATTAGTTTATGAACTGCTCTTCCCAGGGCCTCCAATGTGCTGGCACTTGTCAATTCGACAGGTGTCAGCTGACCAATGGGAATATACTGAACTCTTAATCGGAGGAAGGCACAAATCGCACCCAAGGTACAGCGTTTGTCCTAAGAAACACAGTTCTATAGCGATTTTAGAATTTTGGGTGCAGGAATCAGACCAAAGACGGGCTCTAGTATGTGATGACGTGTTGCCAATTTCGACTGCCAAATGTGTCAGAGCACAGCCCTGTTTTCGAATGTCTGGCCGAGGAAAAAAGCTAACATACATTATCAGTTCTGGCTTCCATTATTCTCTGCCTCCACCCCTGACATGGCAAAGAAAACGCCTTCGGTCACGATGCTTGTTAAAGGGTGATAACGCATGAAATTTTTGAATTTTGAACAGGCATCTAAAGTGAGCCAGGATGGGTGACTAATAGACCAGCCAATTCCGGCTATTGCAAAAAGTCCTAGTACCCGTGCTCTCATCAGGGAGACCTGCCTATGCAAGTGGGGTTCAAAATTGGACAGGTGTGTCTTCGTGATGTGTTTGGAGGTATGTTTTTGTTTGGGAAAGGCAGTGATGAGGCTAATCAGCCGTTTTGCAATCCCGCTAATTTTTATTTTTGAATGGTCTTCCAAAAGGCATTTTTAAGGGACTTCCTATTTCCAAATACCTAGCAAATGGTGGATATTGCCGTTGCCCCGCCTATAAAGATATTTAGCGTGTGACCTGTCCCCGTTTGTATGCTCTGTTCTGGCAGTATTTATGCCTTCGCTTTGCCTACTTCAGGGGACTTCATTCTGTTGGTACCTAGGGGGAGCCCAGTACGGGCTTTCTCCCAGGTGCCCTCAGGATGTTGTCCTGACGGGCTCCGTCGAGCCTCCTCTCGTTCCTGAAATAGAAAAGTCGGATTAGTGCTTTGGGACCCCATGTGTGCGCTCGGATCAGTGTAGTTGTGTCCAGTTTCTTGTCCCCCGGGGTCCCACCTGTACCTGTAATACAAACAAAAGTCATTAGTTCATATTGTGCTTGTGCTAATATGACCCCGCCATCCATCACATATTTTGGCTTCCCATTCTGTGCACAGGGCGGGCCGGGCTTGTGAGGGGGGTCCCCCCACAAAGGCACGGTCCGGCTCTTAGGGTAACTTGTTCAAAACCAAGTTAACGGGTGGCGCGGTTATTGTGAAGAATACCCTTCCCATGGGGGCTGCCTGTCCTGCAGCGGCATGTTACCTCATCGGAACACTCATAAGTGCAAAGCACATGAGCCGCAACCACAGTGTCCCGAATCGGCTTGTCGCCGCAGGTTCAAGCATGTCCGTGGGAGTTTTCGGGCTATGGGATTTTCTTATGATGCACCCTTGCCCGTGGTCTGTTATGATGTTGAAGGTATGGGAGGGTCATTGGTTTGTCCTTTGACGGGGGTAGCCTCGGCGGGGCACCCATAAGTGCAAAGCAAATGAGCCGCAACCACAGTGTCTCGCTTTGACGCCCCCGTCTCAAGTCCAAGTGCAGATTGACGGTAGGTGATGGTTGCCTAAGCGCGGTGTGTGGGTAACAAAAGCTGTTTTTCTTATATTACTTCCCAATAATTTGTGTCTTTAAGGAATTTCTTAACCACCTCGGCTATGGCCGAGCAGTGTTTTTCGGGGGGAGCGAGGAGATCTTGTAGGTGTACCGATTCATAGCCTAATTTGAACATTTCAGATTTTATCTCTTCTCGTGCATAGGCGTTTGTTACACATTCAAACAAGATGTGTTGTGTTGTTTCTAGTTCATAGTTATCGCATTTTCTGCATAGACCCGTTGTGTTTCCTAGTTGAGTGAGGTTGGCATTTAGGCCGTTATGGTTAAATCTCAAACGGGAAATTACCACGTCTAATTTTCTGTTGTTGCTAAATTGGTGGGCAGATTTACCTACTGTGGGCTGGAGGAGTTGGTAATGCCTCCCGGTGTTGGTTGGGTTTCTATCCCATAGAGCTTGCCATTTTCTCGTTATGGCGGTGTCTATGATTGTATAGATCTCCCGTTTTGAAGGGAGAGTATAATCTTTAATACCTATATCTAGTGCTAATCTGGCTGTTTCGTCGGCCGCCTCATTACCGGGGATGCCGACGTGGGATGGGATCCAGTCGATTTCAATGTATTGCCCTTCTCTTTTTGCCTTATCTAGTTTAGACAGGATTGAGTCAATTTGGTCAGGTCGTGTTTTGGATTTTCCTGACTGTAGGGCCTGGATAGCGCTAAGGCTGTCCGTGAGTACTGTGGCTTTGGGTGTCTTAACTGTGATGGCCCAGGAGATGGCCCAGTGAATGGCAATCAGTTCAGTTGTGAATACTGAGAGGTGTTGGTTTGTTTTAATCGGTACGTGAAGATTTCTCTCTGGGACAACGAATGCGGCGCCGGTTTTTCCTGTTGTGGGGTCCTTACTGCCATCTGTGTAGATTAGAGTTTTCCCAGCATGGCTGGTGCGAACATAAGAGAGGCTTTTATTTTTCATGTATTCATTTGTATTTTCTTCTTTCCTCCCCAGGACCTGATGGAGGTAACAGGAGGGTGTGTTGTGTTTGAGATCCCATTTGGATCTGTACTTGGGTGCCTGGATCTTATCGGGTATGTTGTGCTCTTTCAGGAGGGCACGGACTTTCTTACAATATGGGTTGTAGTTCTTGGCTCTCCTACATGAATAGCAACCATGATCTGTTAATAGATCATTCACTGGGAGGGATTTGCCAAGTGGGGAGGATCTAGCCCAGTATTTTAGTATGAGTTCTTCCCTTCGTAGATGTAGTGGTTTAAGTCCACATTCTACCTCTAGTGCGTTGATTGGGGTAGATCGGTATGCTCTTGTTGCTATCCTGAGGGCGTGGTTTTGAATGATATTCAGAGTTTTAAGGATATTCTCTGACGCGGAGTTGTAAGCCTGGGCTCCATAGTCTAGCTTACTAAGAATAAGGGCTTTGTATAGGATCAGGAGTGTCTTTTTATCAGCTCCAAAGGTGGTACCTGACACTACTCGTAGTAGGTTCAGGTCTTTTTCACATCTTTCTTTGAGATCTTTAATGTGATCTCTCCAAGTCAGATGTTTGTCGAGGATCATGCCCAGAAATTTGATGTTCTGGGCCCATTCTATTTCCCTACCAAAGAGGTATAGTTTGTTTTGAGTGGTCTTCAGATTTCGTCGTTTACTGAATATGATTGCTTTAGTCTTTAGGTTTGATACTTTGAATCCCCATCTTAGTGCCCAGGTTTCGATTTCTCTTAGAACTGATTGTAGGTCTTTGACCGCCAGTTCTAGAGTAGAGCGTTTCCCCCACACCGCGCTATCATCGGCAAACTGTGACAGGCCTATATTATTATGTGGTTTCAGGGCCTCGTGAAGGGTGTTAACAATTACGTTAAAGAGTATGGGACTTAGTACTGCGCCTTGGGGGCAGCCGTTTTCCAGGATTAGTTCCTCTGAGGTATTGTCCCCAACTCGGGTTTGAATTTTTCTATCCTTGAGAAAGCTATGGATCCACTTTAGCATGTTTCCGCTTATTCCGTATTCCTTTAGTTTGGTTATGGTGCCGGTTGACCACATGAGGTCAAAGGCCTTTTCAAGATCGAGGGCTACCGCTACTAGGATTTTGTGTTCCATGAAAGCCATGTTTATTTCTGATTCCAGTCGGACAAGTTGATCAGTTGTGGATCTGTTAGGCCTGAAGCCTGATTGGTTGTCTGAGATGATATTATTAGCTTCTAGATAGTTGGAGAGGCGTTTGGCGATCATGGTTTCCATAGTTTTACATGTGCATGAGGTGAGGGAGATGGGTCGATATGATTGTGGATCCAGCTTATCCTTGAGTGGTTTTTTTATTGGGATTGTTGTGGCTAGTTTCCATTGTGTGGGGACTTCTCCTCTACGCCAGGAAGTGTTTATGAGGTCTAAGAGTTTTTGTTTGCTATCTGGTGGGAGCTGTTTCAGCATTTCATAATGAATTTTGTCCGCTCCTGGAGCTGTGCTGCGTTTACTCTGCAGAGCCTCATTAAGTTCAAATAGGGTGAAGTCGCAGTTCAGGTTACTGCTTCTTCGGTCATCGTTGAAGAGGTCAGGGAGAGATTGGTTAAAGGTTCTCTCCTCGGTCTCTTTTATTGTTTGGAAGGCAGGATCTTGGTTGGAGGTTTTCGACATATTATGGTAGTGGTTGGCAAGGGCGTCTGCTTTCTCTCTATCATTAGTTATGGTCTGGCCGTTAATTTTGAGGCAGTTTATCTTTTCAGTAGGTTTACCCCTAAATTTATTAAAAGTAGACCACATTTTCTTGCTAGTGGTCTTATGGTTAAGTTTGTTGACTATTTCTTGCCACCCTTGTTTTGTGCTATTTGTAGGGTGGTTCTAGCGTGTGCCTTAGTTTTATTGTAGTTATTCTTAAGCTCGGAAGTTCTATTTTTCAAGTATTTCTTCCTCGCTTGCTCGCGTTGATTTATGGCTTTCCTACAATCTTGATTCCACCAGGGTGGGAGTAGTTTTTTATGTTTAACTGAGGTCGTTGGAATTGTACTGTCACAGATCTCTTTTAGGGTGGACGTAAACTGGTTGGCAATTTCGTCTATGTTTTGGTTGTCACTAATTTCTAATTTTTGTGAGCAGAGATTTTTAAAGAGATCCCAGTCGGCCTTGTTTAGGTTCCATTTTTGGGAAACGGCTGCTCCCGTGGTGTTGTATTTGGCATTATATTTGGACAAAATGGGGAGATGGTCACTACCACAGGAATTGTCAAGGGTATACCATTCTGAGCGGGCTGAGAGGTTTGGGGTGGCTATGGTGATGTCAGGTGAAGATTCAGTTTCTGCCATGGTTGGTGCCCCATCATTGAGGATGGTAGCCCCGTATTCAAGTAATAACTCTGATAGTGCCTTCCCCATTGGGTTCTGCTTTGGGCTCCATAGCGTGTCATGGGCGTTAAAGTCACCTACAAGTATGTAGCTTTGGTGCGGGATATGGTCGAAAAGTTTTCTTAGTCTATCTAGTTCTTTTGTTGCGTTTTTATTGCTGGGCGGGTCGTAACAGTTTATCAACGCTACTTTACAGTTTTTCAGATGGATGGTGACAGCGCACGATTCAAAAGTGGGGTCATTGATATTTAGGTCTAGCTTTTCGAATGGGATGTTATCTTTCATATAAATGGCTACGCCACCTCCTCCTTTTTCCTGTCTGTTGGAGATGGCGGCAAGTTTGAATGTCGGTATCGTAGGGGTTCTTTTATTATCTTTGAACCAGGTTTCTTGTAGGCATATAGCGTGGGGGGATATTGTTTTTTTCATCTAGAAAGGCTCTAAGTTGATGTAAATTGACAGCGCTACGGGAGTTCCACTGCAGAACGTCAAGTCGGGAGGCTGGTGGAGGGGGTTGTTTTGCAGTGGAGTCCACCATTATATATCCTTATAGGGTCGGGTGGGTGGGGGTCGGAATGTCTATGGGCTTGGGGTCGGGTTTGTTGGGTTGGGTGTTGAGGTATCCATGGGAGTGGGGTTGTCTGCTCTTAGTGCTGCTATACGCCTGTTGGTGGCATTTGTATGGCAGTGCGTTTTTTGTCTAGCCGGGGTGTCTGTTATGTTTGTACTCAGGTGTGGGTTTATGTGGGTGTGGGTTCTGACGATATTTCCCACTGCTTTCGCTTTGTCTTTTGGGCTAGGGTCAATTTATCCAATTTCATCACCTCAACGAGGATGGTGATGAGTTGTTCTGTTGTAACATACGTTTGGTTATGGCTGGGTGTATGGCTAGGGTTAGGATTAGGGTTAGGTATGGGATAATTTGGTACTGATGGGCTGGCTATGGGCCGTGTCTGCATCTGGGTTATAGTGGGAGGTGTTTGGGTGGGGTTATGAGTGGGGGCATCGTCTAATGGGTGTGCAACATGAACGACGGACTCCTGTATACGCCTAATGTTCCATTCCTCCCTGGTTATTCTGTTAAGGGTATCTACCTTCCTTTTGTATGTGAGGAAGGTAGGGCACTGGGGGTGAGCTGCACCGTGTGGCCCCCCGCAGTTTGGGCATTTCCTGTATCTATAGTTGACTTGGCATTGGTGATGGGAGTGCCACATGCTACAGTGGGGGCAGACTTTTATTTTGTTTGGGCACTTCCCCGCGGAATGACCATGAGACTGGCAGGAGTTGCACCGTATGTACGGTACCCTGCACGGTTGGATTAAGTAGGTCCTATCAGCTGTTTTAATAATGCTGGGCGCAACCTTTTCTTGAAAGGTCACTTTCACTGCCCTGGTTGGTTTTTTGTTTCTTGTGAGCACACGTTTTGTTTTTATTATGTTGTGCCCACTTGTGTTGAGTTTGACCTTCAGCTCTTGTAGGTCAGTGGCTATGGGGACATTTTCGATGACGCCTGTGCTTTTGAGAATGCCAGTGCCAGTATTGGAGTTTATTGGAGGGTCGGGTCTTTGGGTCTTTGGACCCCTTTTTCTGCCAACTGGGGGGCTGCTTGACAGCTGAGCTTTTGGCTCGAAGGACAGCCTGTGGTTGGCTGTGTAATGTTTTGCTTTATGGCTGGCCTGGCTTGTTATTTTGAAGGTGATCCCGGGGTTACCTTCTGGTCCAAGGGTGTATTTGATATTGTCGTATTTAAGAAAGGCTGTGAAGTCCCTGATAGTTTCTTTCCTTTCTGACTTTGAGATGGGTCCCCCGACCTTTGTAATGGTGACGTAGGTGAGGGATGGGGATAGTGGTGGGGATCGGGGTGGGCTTGGGGAGGGTGTAGTGTTTGGGCTTCCATTGGATCCATGGCAGCTCATGTTGTTGACTGCCATATTGACTACATTCTGCAAGGAGCGATCAAAGGAATTGTCCCCTTCATTGGGGTTGATTGGGGAGATGCCTACGTTGGCTCGTTTGGGCTGGTCGTCTGGGTAGAGGGGGGATCTGTCGACCTGTTTCCTCTTTTTAAGAGTTAAAGGGGTAGCCGGGTTTTGATTTGAATTGGACTGTAGGCTGACTGTGGGGCTGGTTTTAGGGGTATAAAATTTGGGGGATTTGGCGGTGGTGTGGGTTATGCTAATCCCCCCCATTATGATAGGCCCAGCCGCCGTGACCCCGGTGGGTCTAGTGGCGGTTGCTTTTCTTCTTTGGGGCTTAGGAGTGCTGGAGCTGGTATTTGGGCTTCCTGGACTGGCTGTGCTTGGGGTCTCTTGAGAGGGTGACTGCGCCATAGTCCCTATGGTCTGAGGGCTCTTGCCTTGTGGGTGGGACTGGTGGGATTCTGTCATGACAGGGGAGGTTAGACCGGAAGCGACCTCGGCATAGGTCCGCGGGCTTCTATCCTGGGAGGGGGAGGGGGAAAGTGACCCAGAGGTTTCGGATCCCGACAAAATTGAAGTCCCGGGACTTGAGATGCTGGTATTGGGAGTTTCCACCATGATGGTCAGGTCCCCTTCTCCCCGACCATATGAGCTGTCCCTAGAGTTTGGGGAGCATGGAGATACAGGTAATGGGGTGTTGATCATGGTATTGATCATGTTCTCCAAGGTTTGGGATGAGTTGCTAATGTTCATACTCATGTGTACCTTTAATAAAATAGCTTCCAAAAATGTGATATAGGAGTATAAAAACAAACAGTGTATGATAGTTGGTAAGAATAAGGGCACTAACCTCTATGTTATCTGTAATAAACAAATATAATTATCCAATATCCCAGTATTACAATGACACAATAGCACAATAGCACAAACACAAATGTTATCTGTAATAAACAAATATAATTATCCAATATTGCAGTGACACAATAGCACAAACACAATTAAAACACAATTAAAACACAATTAAAATCCTCTGTAATCCGCCTGGAAAATCTGCAAGAGAAAGATATTCACTCGTCAGTAGCTGAAAAGAGAATGCAGCCCATATATTTCTTCAAGCCCCTATGGGCGGGGGCCATGGAGACTGTTCCAAAGAGTTCCTAAAACATATGTTTTGACCGCATTAAAACTCAAAGAATACTAATGGATATCCACTTTTCTGTATATTAAGCAAGGTTTACATTAAGTGAGGTTTACATGTGCTCATCACATGGACTCGTTAAGTAAACAGATGCATGTCACTACCATTGTCCGAGCATGCACTAAAACAACTACTCGACAACATCCCCGTTTGAGTACGTCGGAGCGTACACCATTGAACAAGACTTCAGAAGCTGTGATGTGGTCATACTCGTCCATGCCTAAGACACATGCATCGATCGCTCTTAATCCACCCATCCATCCATCCATCCATCCATCAGACCGCCAAAATAAAAAAAGGCTTTGACGGAAGTAAGGGCGAGGATTGTGGCCATGTAAAAAGTCCCCCCCCCACACACACACAGTGGAATTCGTTTAGTGGCATTCGTTTCCGCTGACCGTTCCAAGGCGGTTCTTCTGTCGAGGCTTATTTTTGTTATGGTTTGTCTTTGGGTGTTTGTGTCGCTTATATTATTTTATTTTGGATAGCCTATTGACCACTTTGTGGGAAAGTAACTGTTATTTTGGCTTTCCGCTGTTTGTGTCTCCATTAGGTCTGTTGTTTCATGTTTGTGTTTCTTTCCTTTTGGTGTCTCCGATGCGAGCTGTGAGTTGATTGTATCGATTCCTGATCATTACCTCCACTTCTGTTTTGAAAATTGTCATCCTTTTGTATGGCAAATTAGCAGTTCAGTTATCATAATTAAAGACGCGAAAAATTAACAAGAAAACCATTTAATTGCACACATTCTTGACAATTATCCAATTTTACAGAGCCGCTGTAATACGTCCGCCTGTCCATCTATCCATAATGTTCCGGATAATGGCGTTTATAAAATCAAAAATATAGTGATGATTTTTTGCGACAGCAAGTTGTTTCTTAACTATATATGAGCCCCGCCAAGCGAATTTGTGTCTTCGAGCATTCCGTCATGACAACTTGTAACTGCGCATGCCCAGCCATTCAGAGGGGCCAGGGATATGGCTTTCTGTCTGAAGGTTCCTCTTGATTCACTGCTTGTATGAGCGAGCAGCGAGGTTCTGGCGAGACTGCGCGGATGCGCAGGCTCGCCTGAACCTTCGCTGCTCGCATAGGCGATAAGTACCAAAATCGCTTGACGGGGCCCATATTATAAACGGTCCTACTCAAAGAAGCCCTGTCCGACATCAGTGTCAGGTCATGTTCATTGCTGCTTTTGGTAACATGTAAGCCAGTTCAACCTGTTGCACGCAGGCAGATGGGACTCGACACCTCGGGAGGGCAACCGATCAAGGAGTGGCTAGATCTCTAAACAAAACTAGCGTGGGTAGGTGGTACCCGTAGCCTTGTTTGGCAATCAACCTAGGGGTTTTAGGTCCCTAAATACAACCTAGCCATGAAGTGGCAGGGGGACTTACTTTTTTCTTAACTGAAGTGTATCCGAGTTAGCAAGGACAAATTACTTAGTTTATGCTTCGTGAAAATAAGGTAAAACGCACGACAAAGCTAAAGTGAAAAGACAAGAAAATAAATACACACTAAGTTATGTATAAATATATAAACGATATAATTTGCTGCTCTAAAAGTAGTCCCTGATTGACAAGGGAAACACAATATTATCTGAAGTTACATGCCCTGAAGATGTATTGACCCCGTCCCCCATCCGCACCAGGTCTCAGTGCCGAGAACCACAACAGGGAAACTAATATTCTTTTTTATTTATATATACATATATACTATACATTCATTTAGAAGCCTCCGTGGTGTAGTGGTTATGCTACTCGCCTTGTAAACTAGGGATCGCAGGTTCGATCCCGGGCTTCTCCAGACTTTCGGATGAGTCTTTAAACCGAGGTCCCGTCTCCGTATGACCGTAGCTGTTGGTGAGACGTAAAACACAATCACTCACTCACTATACATTCATTTATGTACATTATACCCTGAAGGTAGTCATTTTTCCTTAATCACAACGGTAATATGAAAAAAAATCCTTTTTTTACGTCCATTTCCGTAACTGAAAATAAACATTAATTGCGATTTCATGCGAATAGTAATACCTTCAAGGGTTAATACCTTTGAAAGCAAGGAATGTGTTCTTTACCGTCAAGAAACCACATCTATGTTAACAGGTCCGTGTATGAAAACCCCTCTGTACCCGACTTTATACAGACACACCTGGGGTCTATAGGGGTATACATTATTATATTTTTCTTATGTCTGCTTCAAAACGTAGGATGTGGGTACTCGTTAGAACCGTCTTATTAATGAGCACCCACATTTGGAGTATAAATAAGAAAAATATCACATAATTCCGACAGACCAGCTACCATTTTGGAGTTATCGAAACATGCACTCCTGCCTTCTGGGCATGCAACTACAGTAAAATTCCTATATTAAGACCACCTTTGGCACTGTTCAAAAGTGGTCTTAAAGACCACTTTTGAACAGTCCCAAAGGTGGTCCCTGACCGGAGGACATTGTATGCAGAAAACACAAAGAAAGAATAACTGCAACTTACTAAATAAGCTTTTTAAAGCAGAAGTAAAATTCCTATATTAAGGACCCACTTTTGAACAGTCCCAAATGTGGTCACTGACCAGAGGAATGATGGACAGAAAACGCAAAAATCATTATGATTAAGCATACCCTTCATAACAAGCTTTTTAAAGCAGAAGTGGTCTTAATCTCAGGTGGTCTTCATAGCGGAATTTCACTGTATGAAAGATAGAAACCGACCTGATCAGTGTCATAGCTGATTGACACTTTTGTTTGTTTGATTTGAGGTTTAACGTCCCCGTCAACACTGTAAAGGTCATTTTGGAGACGTTGCTTCCAGTTTTGTGGGACTTTTACCCGACAATGAGATGAAATGACATCTCAAGCCCTGTCGCCCAATGGAACCAATAGGGTTTATTAGCATGGTCGGTCCTCCTCGCACCGCGGTTCCTGGACAGGCTTAGATCCTCTAAGCGGTTTACCAGTACTAGTGTGCGAGCCGGTTTCAGCTCTGCGTGGAAGCATCATGCAGCCCATATATTTCTTCAAGCCCTTATGGGCGGGGGCCGACCTGATTGACACGCCACATAAAAATGAAAAATTCCAGCGTCACAGTGTGAATTCCTTGGCGTGACAATCGCACATTACTTGAGATGGGATTCACATTCAGTGAAATTCCGCTGTTAAGACCACCTAAAATTAAGACTAATTCTGCTTTTAAAGGCTTATTATGAAGGGTGCACTTTATATTTCTTTGTGTTTTCTGGACTACCTTTGGGACTGTTCAAAAGTGGTCTTTTAGACCAGTTTTGAACAGTCCCAAAGGTGGTCTTAATAGAGGAATTTTACTGTATTAGCAACATGTAGAACGCTTTGTTTCCCGAGGCGAAATCCTTACCGATGTCTCCAGGATGCAAACGAGGCAGCATATATAAAAGGTCTTGGAATACGATAGTTGTATCTGGCATCCCCAGGGAGTGGTACATCAAGAAGAAACTTTACTCTCCAGATGAAATGAGAGAAAAAGTTTTTATCCTTGTATATCCAACTTTTCCCAAATAAAGCTGGCTGAAGTGTGTTTATCACACCAGCTGATAAACCGATCCACCAAAATTATCATTTTTTCATACCTCAAAAAAGGTAATTTTCTGATGAAAATGTGTGATATTTTTCTTATTTATACTCAGAACATAGGTTTTGGGTGCTCGTTAGAACCGCCTCATTGAGGCGGTTCTAACGAGTACCCACAACCTATGTCTTAGAACAGAAATAAGGAAAATAATGTTTACCCCCGTAAACCCCAGTTTTCTCTATATAAAGTGGGGGTTGAGGGGGGGTCTTTATTTCACGGACTTGTTCACGTGATGTTTTCGTATTTCTGCTCAAAACATAGAATGTTGGTTAAGAAATAGATCAGCCCATTACTGTGATTTGTTGTGTAATAAATCACAGTTTGGAGGTCAGTTGTAAAGAAGCGCGCGTCATTTGTTTACTTACAACTGACCGACAAACTGTGATATATTACCCAAAAAATCACTGGCTAGAGCTGATCTATTTCGATTCTAACACGCTGAAAATCGGCAATAATGTTGTTGTTTCCTTCAAAATCTCACAACTTTTCGCCATTGTTAGAAGAAATCCCGCTATAATTATCGACGGAAACACATGCATTTATATCCTTTTCTAACGTTTTCGATGCGAGAAAATGACGTTACACCGTCTAACGTCAAGTAAATCGACTAGTGACGTCATAAATTTGCAGTTTTTAATGACGTCACACGTCACGCTCTTCCGAGCTGTGATTTGTTGCAGAATAAAACACAGTTATTTTGCATTGCCTATATAGGCGCGCTGTGTTAGAATAAGAAATAGATCAGCTGTAACTGTGATTTGTTGTGTAATAAATCACAGTTTGGAGGTCAGTTATAAAGTAGCGCGCGTGATTTGTTTACTTACAACTGACCGACAAACTTTGATTCATAACTCAACAAATCACAGACTAGAGCTGATCTATTTGGATTCTAACACGCTGAAAATCGGGTAATAATGTTGTTTTTTTCTTCAAAATCTCACAACCTTTCGCCATTGTTAAAATAATCGACTGAAACACATGCATTTATATACTTTTCTTACGTTTTCGATGCGAAAAAATGACGTTACACCGTCTAACGTCAAGGAAATCGACTCGTGACGTCTTAAATTGGCAGTTTTTAATGACGTCACTCGTCACGCTCTTCCGAGCTGTGATTTGTTGCAGAATTTGGGCCTCACCACTTTGCTCTGTCTAGTGCAACTTGTTCTCACGACTCTGTTTTTATGTTGTTTTTTTTTTTGCCTGTATAGGCGCGCTGTGTTAGAATACTCGTTAGAACCGCCTCGTCGATTCTAAGAAGTAGCCACAATTTATGTTTCTCAGCAGAAATAAGAAAAATAATATATACACCTGTAAACCCTAGTTATACTATTTAAAAAGTGGGGTTAAAGGGGGCCAAATTATATTGGTGTGTGGAAACAACTCTATACATGTAGTTGCAAAGGTTGCTTCCCTTTGGAAATTATGCGAAATCAGTTCTAGTGTAAATATCCACATTAACTACAAAAATGTTCTATATATATGACTGATTTTATGTTTTAAAGCGTTGTTAGACTTTTAAATGATATTCAGTGTTGGCGACAGTATAGAATCATGATTTCACAACTATGCGTTTCAATTTTTCTGATGTTGAGTTGCTCGAAATTTAGTAACGCAGGAGTTCCGGACCCAGATGGGCCAGTTCTTAATGGTGATGCAGGTACACATTTGAGTCCCGCCAAGCGAATTTGTGTCTTCGAGCATTCCGTCATGACAAATTTTAACTGCGCATGCCCAGCCATTCAGAGGGGCCAGGGATATGGTTTTCTGTCTGAAGGTTCCGCTTGATTCACTGCTTGTATGAGCGAGCAGCGAAGGTTCTCGCGAGACTGCGCGGATGCGCAGGCTCGCCTGAACCTTCGCTGCTCGCATAGGCGATAAGTACCAAAATCGCTTGACGGACCAAAATCGCTTGACGGGGCCCATTTAATCCTGCTCCCGCCCATCGGAGCTGGGACAAATAGATTGAGCTGCATGGTTCCTCCGCACAGAGCGGAAACCGACCGAAGTAAGTACTGGGTACACTGAGATCCAAGCCTTCGCTGGACAAGTGCTGCTCCTAAAACCCAAACGATTTCTTTGGGTGGCAGGGCTTGAGATGGGCGGGGCGCTTAATATTATATGTCACTGTTATTTCGTGGATAGCATCAAATTAACCCATTCTATGCGGGAACCCCCTAAAGGGGTACCTTGGCAAACAGCACTGAGGGCCTGCACTATTTGCTAACAGAATTTTCCGCCAAAAATAGAATAAAAACTAAAATATATGCCTGACATCCCTTATAATACTAATGGACTTGGCAACATATAGAACTGGAAGAGTCCACTAGCATAAAAACGGTTATAGAGATCTGAGTGAGTGAGTGTTTGAGTTTTACGTTCCACCAACAGCTAAGGTCATACGGAGACGGGACCTCGGTTTATAGACTCATCCGAAAGTCTGGAGAAGCCCGGGATCGATCCTGTGACCTTTAAAGAGATCTGTTATATCACATGGTTACTGTTGCATTACGCCATTCACCTTATTTGTATTATCTGCTGGTTCCTAGTCTGAAAGTTATCAGTGTTGGAAAAACAGGTAACCAGACCCCCCTGACCTTAAAAGGTCAGGGGGGTCTGGTTACCTGTTTTTCCGATATTGACAATGTGCAAGCTGGGAGCCAGCAAATAATGCAAATGTGGTGAATGACGCCGTTCGTTTTTTTTCTTGAACATTTTCGGCAGTAACCGTTATATGATGAGCAAAATTTTATACTCATAGTTATTTCATACGAGCCGGGGCACACCATTTCTTATAACTTACATGTGCGCGCAGCGAAGAATCAGATCAGCCTGCGCGTCCATATAGTCTAACCAGAGACTTCTGTTGCTGTATGAGGGAACAATGGGCCCTAAGCTTTCCTTAGAGCGCACAACGAACACTCTGATCAGACTGCGCGGATGCGCAGGCTGATCTGACTCTTCGTTTGGCGCACATGTCTTATTGTAGGTTTTGTCGTGCGCTGGCTCATATGAAAATTGTGAAACTTGCCTGAGGCTCGTTTTATAAATATAATATTTACATCAGATCATATGGCTATCCTTTTTTTCTGACGTTGAAGGGGTACACCTTCAAGTTAAGAAATATGACCCTTTACTGATTTACTGCCATTTTATCATGGACTATTGTACATTTGTTTTTGCTTTTTATATACATTTTTTTTTCGACCCTTTTAAGATAATTTCACTTATATGAAGCCAATCATTAATCAGAGATTGGCGAAAACCGGAGAGCCCGAAACAACAACAACAACAACAAAGCACCTGACATTCCGTTGCCGAACTTGGCGACTTATAGGCTACGCGAGCGAGACTTGAATCCATGGGGGTGAGAGACCTGATGTTCGGACTGTATACCCCTTTTAAGATGAGATATCCATATCCGTGTTCACAGTCATCATTTCACCCATTGTATACTAGTGGACTCTTCCATTGCTATAGGTTGGATAAGTCCATTTGTCATATAAGGGGTGTTTGTCATTTCATCTCAATGTCGGGTAAAAGTCCCACAAAATTGGAAGCAACGTCTCCAAAATGACCTTTACAGTGTTGACGGGGACGTTAAACCTCAAATCAAACAAACAAACAAATAAGGGGTGTCAGGCCTATGTTTTCGTTTTTTTTTTCTATTTTTGACGGAAAATTCTGTTAGCAAATACAACAGTCCCTGATCAAACGGCGTCTGATCTGGGCCTTCACTGTTTGCCAAGGTACTCCTTTAGGGGTTTCCCGCATAGAATGAGTTAATGTCTCGTTGAAAATTCGATCATTCAAGGTGGTAAATTTGCTGATATTTTTGTTGAAAAAATGTGAGTAGCTTTTACACACATTTTGTCAGCAAAAATATCGGCGTATTAGATACTGCATCTGCCAAAAAAGTATTTAACCCTTGTCCTGCTGAATATTTTAATCTGCCACACCCACTACCAATTATCAGCCAATCAGATTACCTGGTGCAAATTATTACAACAAATTCACAATCTGAAAGGTCAACAATGTAGATCCTGATCAGATGGCTTCGTCTGAAGCCATCTAATCTGGATCTTCATTGTTTGGAAAATAAGGCATATCCGGGCTTAGCAGGACAAGGGTTAAATATTTCCACGTATGAGTTCGATTGCCAATTTAAAGGTTATCTGGCAATTTTCATTTATTGTAGGTTTTACAAAAGTCCTTTACTATAAGCATACAATGTAGCCCAAGATCAGACAACACATTTTGCGGCGTCTGATCTGGGTCTACATTGTTTGCTAATGCGTATTTTGGGGGACATGAGGCAAGTAGTGCAGGAGCCAAAATGAGATATCTGGCTTATTTTGCAAGTTTGTTGCGTCCCCGGGAAGGGTATTTGGTTGCTATCAACAGTCACAGACGTGTCTTGGGTACTTGGAAAGCCCTGTTTGACTAAGTCATCTGTGGTCATTTATCTGTAGTTAGCCTGTAGATAATTGTATCGCCGGGGATGAATGAAAAAGTGCCTTGAATAAACATTTTCATGATGAGAAAATTATGTAATCTTTTATGCAGTAATAGTCCTCTATTAAGACCACCTTTAAGACTGTTAAAAAGTGGTCTTCTAGACAACTTTTTAGCAGTTCCAAAGGTTGTCTCTCACCAGAGGACACTGTATTCAGAAAAAAAAAGAATAATTACAACCTACAAAATGAGCTTTTCAAAGCAGATTTGATCTTAATTTTAGGTGGTCTAGCCAGCCTTCCTATATATGTTGTTAGTCAGTCAAGAAAATTTTGCAAACATATGGTGTATTTGTGATGATCTATGCTATATCATCATCATCATCATCATCATCATCATCAAACTTTGTGAAGCAGGTAGCTTCCAATTAAATTTCAAACTCATAACCAGCATATTAGTAAACGTTTTGTAGTGAATTGATACCAATTTATGAGAGTCGGTCCCCAGCGGTTGGGGCTTGGAAGAAATATATGGGTTGCATGATGCTTCCATGCAGAGCTGAAACCGACCGCATACGAGTACTGGTAAACCGCTTAGAGTGTCTAAGCCTGCCCAGGGAAAGCGGCGCGAGTTGGTCCGTCTAGGTTTATAAACCCTATTGGTTTCATTGAGCGAGATGGCTTGAGATGTCATTTCAAATCAATGTCGGGGAAAAGTCCCACAAAATTGGAAGTCACGTTTCAAAAATGACCTATCAAGTGTTGACGGGGACGTTAAACCTCAAATCAAACAAACAAAACTAATTAATGAGACAGCAAACCTCAATTGGAACTAAACAACTAAGTGTAGGCTACTTTCCATACGAAAACACGCCTATTCAACTACATTAAAGCCTTTATCTCCGAAAAAATGAAAATTTTAAGATGAAAAATTGTGATATTTTTCTTATTTCTGCTCAAAATATAGATTGTGGGTACTTGTTAGAACTGCCTCGATGAGGCGTGGATATAGAAAGAAACTGCTTTATTCAACTGAAGTTCTGGAAGCCTCCGTGGTGTAGTGGTTATGATATTCGCCTTGTAAATCAGGGGTCGCAGGATCAATCCCGGGCTTCTCCAGACTTTCGATGAGTCTTTAAACCGAGGTCTCGTCTCCATATAACCTTAGCTGTTGGTGAGACGTAAAACTCAAACACTCACTCACTCAACTGAAGTTCTGAAGGGTAAATCTGACTGATCTAACCATTGAAATAGGTTTTGTCAACGTCGAGCTGAAAGATTCAATAATTTAGTTTGCTTTTCGAAAGGTAGAAGTGAAGGCAATGATCAAAAATCGATACAATAACCCACACCTCCCATGGAAAGAAACACACACAATAAATTACTAGACCCTAATGAAAACACCAGTAGCGGAAAGCCAAAATGACAGTTACTTTCCATCACAATGACCAAAGCAAAGGGATATAAATACTCAAAGACAAACCATAACAAAAATAAACCGCGACAGAAGAACCGCCTTTGAACGGTCAGTGAAAAGAATTTCACGCGGCCGCAATCCTCGCCCTTCAGTCCGCATGAAGGCTTCATAACCCACCAGTGCAACATCTCCACCTCCGAGAACACTAAAATCAAACAACCACAGAGCTGAAACAAGGGAGGGGGCTCGAGCTAGACTCCTATTGGCCCCACCAGAGGCAGAGCATCAGGTGCCAACTAACATTACATAAGTAAGCTTTACGCTGGAACCATCATAGAATCTGAGGCCTGACCCACCAGCTTGCAGAGGAAAGCGAAGCCAACAACCGTGACTGGGTCAACCACCACACACGCAGTCCGCCGCACAACACCTATGCTCCATCCAATCATTTAATATCGACGCATGATTTTAAGAAATTGGGTACCGAAATCATTGCAGGCAAATATTTTTCTGAACTTATATACAAAGTCGTCATAAAATTCGGGCTCCGACAGCCCCGCTGCAGAAGAGGTTCAAGACCAACATTGAATTTTGCAGTCTCTTTCATAAGAGAACAAGAACGAATCAGCCAGAATTCCAACAATTCGTTCAACATAGTAGTACCAAACTTAATATGAATATTGTCACGTATAAAGGTGAGAGCTTCACACCCTTTCTGACAAAGCTCATCATCAGCTTTGAGTTTGGTTTAACCAACACTTAGTTTTTAAGTCCCCAAGAATGTCTTCTGGCTCATTTATCGGCCATCAAAATAGAAGTGAAGGCAATGATCAGGAATCTATACAATTAACCCACTACTCCTAACAGAGGCACCGAATCGAAAGAAACATAAACATGAAATAACTAGACCCTAATGGGAACATCACTAGCGGAATGCCAAAATGACAGGTATTCCCAACAAAATGGCCGGTTGGCCATCCAAAACAAAAAAACAAAAAACAAAAAAAAAAAAAAATACCGTGACAGAAGAACCGCCTTGGAACGGCCATTGGAAAGTATTTCACCGGAGGAGTTGGTGTGGGATCGATCGTAAATCGATTTTACGTGGCCACAATTCCCACCCCTTACTTTTGTCGTTGTTAGACAAATAATTTATCCAGTCCGCATGATGGCTTCCTATTTCATCCGACAACATAAAAATCAAACAGTTACAGAGATGAAACAACGGTGAGGACTCGACAGCATGAAATATCTGAAATGCTGGAGCAAAAGGAACCCAACACTTAAACTCCGGTGGGCAGAACCAGAGACAGAGCATCAAGTACCAACCAACCGATGGCTATAACCGTCGTAGAATCAGAGGCGTGACCCACCGGCATGTAATTAAAATAGCAGTGAAGGCAATGATCAGGAATTGATACAATTAACTCACAGTTCCCATCAGAGACACCAAAGGGAAAGAAACACAGACATGAAACAACTAGGCTCCAATGGAAACATCAGTAGCGGAAAGGCAAAAGACAGCTACTTTCCCTCAAAATCGCCCACTGGCTTTCCAAAACAATATAATATAAGCGATACACACACTCAAAGACAAACCATAACATATAAATAAACCGCGACAGAAGAGCCGCCTTGGAACGGTCAGTGAAACGAATTCCACTGGGGTGGCGGGGCTGGGCTTAAATTCATTTTACGTGGATACAATTGCTGCCCGTAATTCCGTCGCGATTTAGACAAATACTTTGTTCAGTCCGTATGAAGGCTTCCTAACTCATCAGTGCAACATCTCAGTGAACACAAAAATTAAGCAACTACAAAGATGAAACAACGATGAAGACTCGACAGCAAGAAACCACTGACATGCTGAAGAAAAAGAAAACCAACAGTTAGACTCCGATGGGCCCGATCAGAGAGAGAGCATCAGGCACCAACCAACATTACATAAAATTAGATACTCTCTAATTCCCAGAAAGCCTTTACGCTGGAACCGTCATAGAATCTGAGGCCTGACCAACCGGCGTGCAATTAAAGAGGGAAGCAAAGTTGTCAACCGCCATTGTGTTAAGTCACGATGCATGAAGTCTGTCGTATAATATTTATGTTGTATCCCATCTTTTTATATCGAAGAATCATTTTACGAAACTTGGTGCTGAAGGTATTGCATTTATATATTTTTTTGCATTTATATACTAAGTCACGATAAAATTATGGTTTCGATAGACCTCGTTGCAGAAGAGATTTAATTCAGACATTGAATTTTGAAAATAAGTCGGAATGACGTCTATAAAATTTTGAAAAGGCTTTCCGTAGTTTATGATGCCGATAACCCTGATTAAGAAAATTAGAAGTTAACAATTTATTACGAGTGTTGAAGTCTGTTCCATAACTAGACACTCGGGCAAATCAAATTAATTGCGAAATATAAACGTCAATGGATGCCGCTTGAGGAAAATCACTATCCAAGAAAGGAGAATTTACAATCTCAAAATCAAAATCATCGCGTTTATCATAAATTTTGCAAGAAACAAACCCACCTATAATAGATATATGTAAATCCAAAAAAAAAACGGGGCCTCGGTATTAGAAGAATTTGCTTTATTTAACTGAAGTTCTGGGTGTTGTGGGGGGGGATTTGACTGATTAATTGTGGGTTAATTGTATCGATTCCGGATCAATGCCTTCACTTCTATTCTTATGAAATTCTAGAACACCTAGTTTAAGGTGACATAAAGACGCCTTAGGTTAAGGTTTAGGAGGTGATACGTTCGAATTTTGAGTGTAGAAAGAAATGCGTTTGTTCACAAGTTTCAGAATGCAAAGTTTCCATTCCTTGAGAGCTTTATGCTCAGCATACTCTCGTTTACACCATCGGTTACCGAATTCATTCAAGGCAGCAGCGATTTCATCTCTACACTTATTGAAATCAATTTTAGAAAGAAATCGATATTTCGGTCCTTAAGAAATTATATTTCGTATCCTAGAATCAGGAAAAGTTTTGAAATTGCCAGGAATAATATGACCAGCAGCAGGATAGCAATACACTGGATTTTTACAATCACACGTATCAGGAGTGATAGTGTCAATATCAAGATCAGAAACAAGTTTATTGAAATTAAAAATGATAGAAGTGGAGGCAATGATCAGGAATCGATACAGTCAACCCACAGCTCACATCAGAGACACCAAAGGTAAAGAAACACAAACATGAAACTACAGACCCTAATGGAAATATCAATTGCGGAAATCCAAAAGGACAGTTACTTTCCCACAAAATGGCTAATAGGCTATCCAAAATAAAATAATATAAGCGACACAAACACACAAAGGCAAACAATAACAAAAATAAACAGCGACAGAAGAACCGCATTTGAACGGACAGCGGAAACAAATTCCACTGGGGGCTTAAGTCGATTTTACGTGGCCACAATCCTCGCTCTTACTTCCGTCGCGATTTTGACAAATACTTTTTTCAGTCCGCATGAAGGCCTCCTAGCTCATCAGTGCAACATCTCCGAGAACACAAATAATCAAACACCCACAGAGATGAACAACGGTGAGGACTCGACAGCAAGAAACCACTGAAATGCTGGAGCAAAAAAAAAACAACAAAAAAAAAAACAGTTAGACTCTAACAGTCAATCGCGACGGAAGTAAGGGCGAGGATTGTCTTTGGGTGTTTGCGTCGCTTGTGTTGTTTTATTTTGGATAGCCCATTGTCCATTTTGTGGGAAAGTAACTGTCCTTTTGGCTTTCCGCTGCTGGTGTTTCCATTAGGGTCTGTTGTTTCATGTTTGTGTGTCTTTCCCTTTGGTGTCTCTGGTGGGAGCTGTGGATTGATTGTATCGATTGCTGATCATTGACTCCACTTCTATTTCAGAAATGCAAGCATTGAGTGGCGTCCATGATTCAATAATATTATCGACCGTCACTTCAGCCTGGTATTGTTTCTTTTAAAAGCACGTAATTTACGTTTATAATTGCCATTTTTTCTGGTGCCGTGCGATCTAGTTTTACGCTTTAGACAGTCCAGAAGCGAGAAAATATCAAAATCGGGCATTTTAGATATATTACCCTCATGATGAATGTTGTCTTTAAAGCCCAATGGAAAAGGTGTCTGTAATAATTTAACCCATTTTAATTCAGTTTCAAGTCCTTTAAAAAATTAAACCTAGCTGTAGAATTTACATCATACTGGCTGTATAAGAACATCATTTATAGAATGACCTGCCCGTTTGACATGATAGTACAAGAAAGTGTAATTTTTTTTTTGGCTTACTCATTCTACGATAGTGTTCGTTAACTCTTGTTTTTAACACGCGCTTTGTTTGCCCGACGTACTGCATTTTACAATTTGCAGTCTTTCAGGTTATTATATATATTAAATCCGTAGACTTACATGTCATATCTGACATGTTAACTGCAGAAAAGCGTCTACCGTTTACAGATGAAGAAACGGTATACGCAGTACATAAATACGAACAGAACCTGCACCTCTTAGCATTGCACTTAGAAATACTAGGAGACATTCCACTTCTTTTGAAAGAATTGGGATATTTTCTAAGAATGGACGATTTGCAAGGAGATAATCTAACTCTTAGATTATTTTTAAATGAATTAGTACTGCCTGCTCCACTTAAATTAACGGAAGCGGCAGGCAGAAAACAAGTGACCAATACCGACGGCAACAAAGCTCTAAAGTTATTAATAGAATGGGGAATCCGTACAGAAGAAGCAGAATGTAAGCTTTGAATAAAATATGTTCTATAAAAGGTTTATCCCCTTGAAGCAAGGAACTGAAAAGTGTGGGAAGCACACTTGGAAGCTCTTGGAAGTAGGGCTGGCTAATCGGAGCTGAAAAGATAATCGATTATCAGTCCTGCAATTGCGATCGATAATCGATTAGTAATCGCTACGGTTTTTGTCATAATTCTACCTGTCTGGATTTCTGTCTGAGCATGACTCTTACCATAGGTTGCACTTTACCATATGTATATTTGAAAAGACAGGCCTGAGCAAACAGTGTAGACCCAGATCAGGGTTTGCACAGTTTGCCACTCATCCAGCTATTCTAGGCATAAGTTTGGGTACTAAATTATACCTATCAAGTAATCGATTAAAAGCGAATCAGAAATGATAATAATTTTTGTGGAATTAATCGATTATACGATTAATCGTGTCAGCCTCACTTGGAAGCACCGCTGAACTGAAAAGTGTGGGATGTGCAAGTATTTCTAGGCCGGATTAGCTAGTTTCGGCCAATTAGGTATCATCAGTAACCATCAAATATTTTCAAAACTCGCAAATGAATCAATGTTTACAAAGGACAAAAAAATATACAAACTACACTATGATGAAGGGCAGGGAGACGTTTTACAACCGCCACTGTTTCTGAATGATGTGATTTTATATTATTATTCAAACGTCCCACGTCCGTTGGGGCTTGAAGAAATATATCGGCTGCATGATGCTTCCACGCAGAGCTGAAACAGACCCGCACACGAGTACTCGTAAACCGCTTAGAGGATCTAAGCTTGTCCAGGCAAAGCGGTGCGAGTCGGCCCGCCCATGCTTATAAACTCTGTTGCTTTCATTTGGCGGCACGGCTTGAGATGTTATCATCTCAGTGTCGGGTAAAAGTCCCACAGAATTGGAAGCAACGTCTCCAAAATGACCTGTACAGTCAAGCTCAAATCAAGCAAAACAGACAAACAAACAAACAATATTATTATTCAAACATGCTTGTATTAACCAAATTCTGCATTGCATGGTAAATGAGCGCGTGTTTGTAAGTCGGAAAGCTTTGACAAGAATTCGGATAATACCTAACATAAATAAAGTTTTTAAATTTAAATGACATTAAAAATACATTTAAATAATGTGTATAAAAAGTATTATTCTATTCACACTGATAAAATATTATAAAAAAAATAGAAGTGAAGGCAAGATCAGGAATCGATACAATTAATCCACAGCTCCCATCAGAGACACCAAGGGAAAGAAACACAAACATGAAACAACCAGACCCTAACGGAAACACCACTAGCGGAAAGCCAAAAGGACAGTTTCTTTCCCACAAAAGAAACGAATTCCACTGGGGGGGGGGGGGGGGGGGGGGGGGGGGGGGGGCACAATCCTCGCCCTTAAAACATTGTAGATATTTCAAATAGTATAAAACAAAACAAAAAATGAACTATATATTCAGATTGTAATCGGATGAAATGAAACAAAAAGTAATAACGGAAATGACACGTTTGAAAGAAAACTCTAACTGCCTTTAATAACTATATAGTTTATTTGATATGGATTATGCCTACAAAATGTATGCAAAATATATTGTTTTCACATACAAAACGGTGCAGTATAGATGTGCATTGTGTTTGTTTTCATTTGTCAGATTTTAAAATTTTGAAATTGAAAATTTGACCACTGGTTACTCAGTAAAATAAGAATTACAGAGCACTGCTCTTTCCGAGCACTGCTATAGATGCACACCTAATGCATGGTATTAATGGCATTTCCCTGCCTGGGAGGAGGTGGTAGTGGTGGCAACAGATACAAATTTTAAATATCGGCTCCTAAAACAGGGTCATCAAAATATATATATATATATATATATATATATATATATATATATATATATATATATATATATATATATATATATATATATATATATATATATATATATATATATATATATATCATCTGCTTTAACGGGACCAAATATATTTATTGTTATGTATTAGGGGGACCGCTGGATTAAGTGGACATTTTTCGGTCCACCTAATAATTTAGCTTATCCCCATATGTAGGCCAGTGGATTCCAACAAATAATTTCGAGATAGTGGCTTCAAATAAAAGTCAGTTTATCATTCTTTTGCTATTTGTTGACATTGCACTAACCAGTAAGGAAAAAAGATCATTAATTAAGATGTGACTGTATATTTCTTTGGTCACAAAAATGTGTTTTCAGGGGACCACACAAAATATGAATTAATTCGTAATATTGACTATATATCAAAAGGAAGAAACGGGTTTTATTTAATTTAACATCTTTTCAACACGAGTGAAAAACAAAAAAGTCTTAATTCCCTAAAATGAAAAAATCGATAATTTGTACCCTAATTTCTAATTTCAAATTTTCGCCCGTGAAATATACTGGTGGGTATAAAAGCCGGGAGTAACGGTCGTGATTAAAAGTCGGAAGTCAAATTTGACAACCGAATATAAAGGTATAAAAGTAAAATAATAATAATAATAAAAACAAAAAACCTATATCGATGAAATTTGGAACTTAAGTAGAATATAGACTCCTTATGATGCATGTAAGATTTAATGCAACACTATCATTATGTCTCCCCCTGTTTTCGGGGAGACATATGGTTTTTCCCCGGGCGTCTTGTCTGTCCGTCTGTCATAAAACCATTCAAGCTATCTTCACGAAACTCCATACAAATATTAATCAACATTAAACGACGTGCAGAGCGCAAGAACTATAACTCGCGCTTTTATACTTTTTGAGTTATCTCCCTTGGAAGTTTGTCGGTTTGTATGGGCAAATCGAGTCCGGTCAATAACTTTCTTATTTTTTGATGGATTTTGAAATTACATGGCGGAAATGGTAACCACCATGAGACGATGTGTCGGGCGCATGACCCAGGTCAGTACCTCAAAGGTCAAGGTCCTTCTTACAGGTCAAAGGTCAAAAAGGGGCATTTTTTCGTGTTTGGTCAATAACCTCATTTTTAGATGGATTTTGAAATTACTTGGCAGAAATGTTAACCACCATGAGACGATGTGTTGCGTGCATGACCCATGTTGGTATCTCAAAGGTCAAGGTCATACTAAGAGGTCAAAGGTAAAAAAGGGCCTTTTCGTGGTTGGTCAATAACTTTTTCATTTTTAGGTAGAATTTGAATTTACTTGGCAGAAATGTTAACCACCATGAGACGATGTGTCGCGCGCATGATTCAGTTTGGGTATCTCAAAGGTCAATGTCATACATAGAGGTCAAAGGTAAAAAAAGGGACCATTTTTGTGTTTGGTCAGTAACTCTTATTTTTAGATGGATTTTTAAATCTTCGATATCAGTCACCTCGCCAGTGCCGCAAAAGTTATTCCCGATCCTAAAATATGCGGCATGGTCCTATATTTCAGATTAAATCGTGAAAAATTATTTGTAATAATATCAAACCTTCTATGCATGTTGAAGAGGAGTCTGCTTTTGTTCCGCCCAGATACTGTCAACAGGATATAGTCAACAGTCAAAATTGACTTCAGATGTGCGGCCGTTGGTCCCGGCTGTTATACTCCACCATTTGATCCCGAACTTTCTCGCGTGATCCGAATCAGATGTCATAAACGGCGGCCATTTTAAAAACAGATGAACTTGTTGACAAGAGAACAGAAGCGAGAGTTCTGCATTCCAGATGTTCATATTCACATTAATATTCTGGTATTTGTGTTATTCTTCGGAATGTACAACTTTCAAAGACAAATCCGATAAATGAGTGCATAAAGGGGAGCGTGATAGCTCAGTGGTTAGCTGGTATTTTAAAGTGCACTTGCGTCTGATGCTTCGGATCGGGACGTTAACTGGAGGCCCCCTGTGCAGGGAGAGTCATCCCCTGCATGGGCGTAGCTGTTGGTGAGATTGGTGCGATTTAGTCGCACCAATATTTTGTATTGGTGCGACTAGTCTCACCACCGTGGCCACAAACAGACTGACTTGATTATCATGGACTTCGCTAAGGCCTTTGACAAGGTACCTCACAGGAGGCTATTGTATAAATTGGATTACTATGGGATAAGAGGATCCACACACAGGTGGATTAGCTCAGGGCGCTCACAACAAGTTGTACTTGATGGCCAAGCGTCTGATCCAGTCCCTGTTTTATCTGGTGTCCCCCAAGGTTCGGTCCTTGGACCGGTCCTTTTCTTGGTATTCATTAATGATCTCCCTGATAACATCAGGTCATCTGTCCGTTTGTTTGCTGATGATTGTGTCCTTTATAGGAATATATATTCTTCTTCTGACTGTCTTATTCTACAAGATGACCTGAATCAACTAGCACAGTGGGAGGCCGATTGGCAGATGAAGTTCAATGTGGCCAAATGTCATTCAATGAGGGTGTCGCGACACCCTCCTGACAAACAAATTAAGTTTGACTATAAACTACACCAGCAAATCTTGGAGCAGGTTCAATCCGCCAAATATCTTGGTATCACCATCACTGATGATCTTGATTGGGGTCAACACATTTCAGAAATTACATCAAAAGCAACTAGGACTTTAGGATTTCTTAGACGAAACTTGGCTTTTGCACATAGGCAGACAAAGGATGTTGCATATAAAACATTGGTTCGCCCTCAGCTAGAATATGCATCACCCATTTGGCATCCCTATGTTAAAACTCAGATTCAGCAGGTGGAGAAGGTGCAGAGGACAGCTGCTCGATGGACCTGCCGACGATGGCCAGGGCTTTAGATAAGGCTGCGTACCGCGTAAATTACGAAAATAATTGGGAGGATACTCCTTTTTTTCAAATCTGCTGCGTATCAGGTACGAAAAACAAATTAGCATTACGCATTTAATATATTTTGAGAGCGTATTTGGAATGCACGTGAAATAAATGACGTGTGTAATAAAAGGCGGGAAATTCTCACACGGGAAAATTATGCATTCATAAATTATTTCAAGGGAATCAAGTTTTATTGGGGTTGGGGTTACGGTCCTTTCAAGATTATATCACATATAGAGCCGATCCGATCGTTAATCAGGTGGGTGTAAACCGGAGTAATCTGAACTACAGTAAGATGAGCAAGCAGTGAAGTCTCGGATCAGTCAGCGCATGCGCGCAAGCCTTCATTAGCCGTATTGATTGGATGAGCAGGTCATTGATCAACAGTATCGACACGCATCAGTCTGCGCATCTCTGATATTACAAGCTGGGTTATCCAAACGGACTTGCGTAGTTGTTGCGCATGTTGTTCTGACTTACATAGTGGTTGCGCATGCTGGTCTAAGTCTTCGAGTATCGTGCGACCAGTGAAGACTCGGAGTAGCCTGCGCATCATTGCAAACTGCTCAGTCTTCGCTGACTCCAAGAGACTTTTGCAGGGCTACTCAGAGATAGGTGAGAAAAAAGGTTGCCCGGGTTGCACATGTTGATCTGGGTCTTTGCAAGGTGTTGTGCGACGCAGCTCGGTATACACACTGTTTACTTGTAATACTGTCGCAGACTGATCAAGCCGCGGGGATATACATGTAGCAAACACTAGCTTCGCATTTTGATAGAGTCTTTGCAGATCATTGGCAACCAGTGAAGACGCACGTTCAGCCTGAGTTCTGAAACGTCAAATGACATGGATAATTATTGAGTAGTCTCCCTTGAACAGATTACTTATTCAGTCATCGGTTATTTTATGTATTGCTTTAATAACACGCTTTCAGATTAATCAACAAATTATGTTTTATTTAAATATTATAATTCTATATTAAAAGATACCTAGAAGTTAAATGTTCAAATGTTTTTTTTACATAATAAACGTTGCTATTGCTCCGACCCAGTACACCACTTACTTGTGAAATGCATGTAAATATAGATGTATATAATTCCAGTAGAGACATCAGTATCATTAGCTTCACTAACGCGTGAGAAGCCATTGATCATAACGATTTTGATGGCATTTCATAAACCAAAAATTGGTGCCCAAGTTTTTCTTCATGCTAAAAAGCCCTGCCCAGCCTAGCGCCCCTCTGCCCTAAAATCCCAGCTGGAGCACTGCAACCCTTAAGTTCTTTTCAGCTGATCAGGAGTCTGTCTCTGCCGCACTTTTTGTAAAAAAGGTCCTGACAGATTTTGACCCAGTAACTGGTTCCGATTATAACATTGCCTGTAAGGAAACACGATGGG
The DNA here is from genome assembly GCA_963580285.1 of Lucinisca nassula. Classification (NCBI taxonomy): domain Eukaryota; kingdom Metazoa; phylum Mollusca; class Bivalvia; order Lucinida; family Lucinidae; genus Lucinisca; species Lucinisca nassula. The sequence goes on along the minus strand of OY757022.1, from coordinate 119,942,569 downwards.
TCCCACGATCGAAGGGTGGAAGAAAATTAATATCCATGGACAATACATGATGAAATTGAGAATATGGTTTTGAAAAGGAATTATAAAAGTTTTTAAAGAATATGAGTTTCACTCCATATCTTGGACAATAAAGTGAAGCTGATATTCTAAATTTTTAGAAACTCTTTGGCCACAATAATCAGCCATTGAAGTCCTGCTATCCGCCAAGAGAACTGAACCCCAAAAGTTAGATTTCTCCGCCAACAAACTGCTCAGAAAGGATTTCAATATGGCATTGTTTTGTCTGATTTGTGGCCAGGCATACTGCTTGTTTTCTAATATAAAGTTTTTTGGTTTATTTTTCAGTACTCTTTAAATTTCTCGTTACTCCTTTTTTTAAAAAAGGACGAGTACTGTACTCTTTTGAAAAAAAAATTATCTAAAGCCCTGGATGGCGCAATAGAAGCAGCGTCGGTGACATGCTTAACGAGCTAGAATGGCCGTCCCTAGAGGCCCGTCGTGAGCAGTCCTCTTTAACCTTCTTCTATAAGATACACTGAGGTACAGTGGCCGTTAATAAAGATAAATACTTGACCCCTGTGACAGTTTCAACTCGAACAAGGGCATCAAAAGTAAACAACTCACAGTATCACAGGTACCAGTCCTACAGTGATGCCCTGAAAAATTCCTTCTTCCCTAGGACTATTCCCCAGTGGAATAGTCTTCCCTCTTCTGTGGTGAATGCTAAGACTGCAGAGGAGTTCAAAGCCCATACAGTGTAAGATTGAGACTCAGAGGTATGCGTTTTAGTATACCTCTGTTATTCAGATTGTAAATAGTTTTAAGGACTCATCCAGTGACTTCTCTTTTTTTTTTTTTCAGCTAAATTCTAAATTTAGCTATGCACCCAACTGAGGTAATGGCCAAATATGACCGACTCAGTATGAGAAGATAGATAGATAGATAGACCAATAGCTTGACACAAATAGAGAATAATTCTAGGCAAAAAGTGCAATATTGTTGCTATCATTCGAGCAGAGAAAACCCTTCCCAAAATACGCCAGAAGTCACCAGAATGAACCATTTATTTTTTAATTTTTTTTTTTGAAATTTTCCGTGGACCCCCCACCCTACCCTAGGAGATTTTCACGCCTTGGGCGCTGTATAAGTTTTTGTCCCACCAATATCAAATTCATGGCTACGCCTCTGCCCTGTGCTGGTGTACCCTTTCGGTACCAAATGGAATCTTCCTCCTTGTATATAGCAGGAGTCCATTTCCAAAATTTAGGGGTGTCAGGTTGTGTTTTGTTCATAGTTCATTTGGAAAATGACTGAACATTTTGCAAACAGTGTAGGCCCTGATCAGACGCTGTGTTCTTCGGCATCTCATCTGGGTCTGCACTGTTTTCCAAGGTACCCCTTTTGGGGTTTCCGGTACTAAATGGGTTAAAGACCCCTACCACAATTATGGACTAGCCATTTGTAACAATAGTTCTACAGATAGAACGTCAATGGCCCTTTTTACATTTTTGTTTATATCGGACATTTTCATTTGTATTATAGTTGGGTAGTCAATGAAAACAAAAATGAAAATATCAGTATAAAAACATAATAGATAAAAGTCAGGCTACCCGAACTCTCATGTATGGGAGAATTGTAACCACTGCCCCCCCCCCCCCCCCCCCCCACCTACGGGGAAAGCGGCGCTAAGTAATTGGGTAATTACCCTGTGTGTTCCCCCGCAGTGCCAGGTTAATGCAGGGGTTATGATATTTGTGAAAAGTCGTTGTCCCTGCTATCCCCCTATGTGGGGGGGGGGGGGGGGGGGGGGGCAGTGGTTACAAATGACTGGTGCATTACGATGCAGTCCGGTAACATTACGCACATAAGGTTTTGATACCTTCGTGTGACTTTGTTAAAGCCACCTTTCTGTCACGGGACGGGGGTTTTATGGGTTGGCTAGCTGTTTCCGTGACTGTACACAGTGTGTACTTGATATTGTGGGTTCTCTGGAGTTCAAAACACAAGGGAGCCTACTGTTGATGATGATTGTTTAATGACGATGATCCACAAACGACGATACACATGATGACCCCCATACGACGATACACATGATGATGACTGTACAACAATCTGTAACAATAATGGAAACACTTATCAATACATGATAAACATGTATGGAAATAAACTATGAATACATGATAAACATGTATATAGAGAGATGAGAAACATAGTTGTTTACTCTCACACAACTGACTGGCAAATGCCCTGGAGCAAAACAACATAGTTATGCTAATAAAACAGTAACTTATTAACATCTTATTAATGCTAATTAACTTTCTAATTAAAATATCTATAAAATCAGATTGAAACAAACAGACTAGCGTCTTATGAAGACGTTACGTACTTTGGAATTAAGGTTAACATGTTATCTAATGAATCCTAATTAGCAAAACTAGTCAAGTAAATCTACTAACCTGTAACAATAATGGAAACACTTATCAATACATGATAAACCTGTATGGAAATAAACTATGAATACATGATAAACATGTATATAGAGAGATGAGAAACATAGTTGCTTACTCTCACACAACTGACTGGCAAATGCACTGGAGCAAAACAACATGCACCCGATTACACCAGTGAGTATTATTTGATACACAGGTTAATACTTGATTCACTGTATAGGACATTTTACGGAAACTTATAGGACTAAGGAGCAGGAAAACAATGGCGTTATGTACCCGATTAATGGACGGGAAATAGAGAGACGTTTACATAACGAAGTTGGATAAAAGAACAACAAAACAACTGTAATAATTTCTTGTTTTATTTCTACCTATGACACATTTCCCTGCTATGAAAAATGTCGTCCTCGACATCATATTAAAAGAAAGCAAATTGAGTCGGTATATTCCAAATGACTTCCAACCTGCAATATTAGCACGAGTAAAGCATGTATAAATTTATTTACAAAAATATTTATTGTCTAACCGATAACTAACTTGCTAAACATACTAAGTAAGTAAGTAAGTAAGTAAGTAAGTGAGTAAGTACGTAACTAACTAACTAACTAACTGACTATAACCAACTAACTAACTAATTTTTACTAACTATCTAAGTGACTAACTTACTTATTGGCTAACTATTACTTACTAACCAACTAACCTATTAACTAACTAACTTATTAACTAACTAACTAACTTACTTGCTGACGGACTGACTAACTGACTAACTTAATTACTGAGTGACTAACTGACTGTTAGACTAACTTATTGTATGAATAAATAACCGCACATTACCGCACGCACTGCGTATCGTAACTGCATGCGATATATCAATTCCAGCAGTTAAACGCATCGATGATATTTTATACATGGGGGCGGTCATCAACCATAAATGACAACTGCTGTCATTGACTTATTAGCTAAAAACGGATTGATTGTAATGAGAAATGAGCAGCAACATATATCATGTAACTAGAATCGAACAAAATGGGTCCACAATATTTAACCGGGCTACAGAGTTTTAAACTTATGCAACTGGTTAAGTCAAGGCAAGGCACGTTTCAGACTTAGTCAGACCTACCTGTGCAGCAAAACGTTCTGCGCTGCAATTATTGGAGAAGAACGTCCGACGCTTTAAAGTTAGATGATCGGTGAAATATTCAATTAAAAAAAAATAAAAGAAAGAAAAAAAATGTTATACTTCCGGCACTATTTACAATAAAACAAGTGTCTTTATCTGGAACATTCTGTCTTTGACACTACTGAGCACTATTTATTGCACTGCCAAATAGCCGACCTCGACACAAGCGACGGCTATAGAAGCCACTGACCAGTAGTCATCCACACGGGAGGTTTTCTGTGACGCTGTAGCCGCTTTGAAGGTAGACGACAGGGTTGGTCTGATTGTTTTTCAAATAGAACTTTTTCGTCTGGGGTATCACCTCTGTCAGTTCTATCGCTATCGGAGGAAGAATCAACTGAGTGGTTATCCTCTTCCGACGATGTCGATTCTAGTTCGATGGAATCGGCCGAAAGAGTATCACCAACCATGTCAGCCTTCGTAACGCCTGCATCACTCGGTAAACAAGAGTAAGGCAAAAGCTTATTTCGGTGGAGTGTCTTGACTCGACCTACACCATCTTCCCTCATCACCTTGAAGACTGGTATGTCTGAAAGTGGCTTCTCAAGAATTGTGTAAGGTTCTGTCTCCCAGATGTCAGTAATTTTATGCTTGCCTTTGTGGCCTACCTTTTCCACAAGGATTCTGTCCCCAACTTCAAGCTGATTTTCTCTGACCCCTTGGTCATAGTAGCCTTTGTAGCGCTCAGCTTGTTTGGCTGCTGCTTCAGTCGCCCTTTTATAGGCAAAGTCGAGACGCGTACGGAGTTTCTTAGCAAACTCAGTCTGACTTGTACCGCTCGCTGAATCGGGCTTGACGCCTAGAAAGGCATCTATCGCCAGTCTAGGCTGACGACCAAACATCAGATAGAATGGCGAAAACCCTATGCTGTCGTGCCTAGTGGCATTATATGCATGCACGAGCGATGGTACATAGGATTTCCAGTCACTCTTTTTCGAGTTATCTAAGGTTCTCAGCATCTGGAGCAAGGTCTGGTTGAATCTTTCAACCTGGCCGTTCCCCATCGGATGGTATGGGGTGGTCCTGGTCTTTTTGATTCCACCAATCTTGCACAGTTGCTGAATAACCTTAGATTCGAAATTTTGTGCCTTGTCACTGTGAAGGCGTGCTGGGAACCCATAATGGACAAAATAGTTGTCAAATAGGGCTTTCGCTGTCGTTCTGGCCGTCTGGTTCCTAGTCGGAATGGCTTGAGAGTAGCGGGTAAAGTGGTCTGTGATGACAAGAATGTTCTCTATGCCACCTTTGGAGGGCTCCAGCGTCAGATAGTCAATGCACACAAGGTCCATAGGAGCACTTGTGGCTATGCTTACTAATTCTGCAGCCGGAACAGGGCGTCGCTTGCCATGGCAACATCTGTCACACAGTTCCACTCCCCTGCTTATATCTCCGTCCATTCCGAGCCAGAAAAATCTTGTCTTAATGAGCCATGCCGTACGGTCTCGGCCCTGGTGACCTTGGTCGTCGTGAAGGGCTTTGAAGATAATGTCAGTCATTTTCTTTGGAACAACAAGTTGTTCATAGTTGTCACCTTTAACTATAGCTGACCTGTATAAGACGCCATTTTTGACACTAAGCTTGCCCCAGTCTCTCAAATACCGTCCTACTTCGGGACTCTCACTGGCTCGTTCTCTTGCAGTCGGCGGGCTTTGACACTGAAGCAGAGTCTTTACTCTGGCAAGAACACTGTCCATGTCTTGACCCTTCGCCCAGTCAGTAGCGCTTAGTGCAGCTGACTTCAGAACATCCTGAGGTATGAGATCATCTAGAGCCTGAGCCTGCATGATCTTACTGACAGTGATGTTATCGGCCAGTGACGGTTCTTTCTCTGGCAGTACGCAGCTGTTTATTATGGCTTTCAGCACATCCGGATAAACAGTGTGCATAGTTTCTGTATTTTCATTTACTCTGGACAAGCCATCAGCGTCTGTGTTCAACCGACCGCTCCGGTAGGTGATGACAAAGTTATAATTGGCCAGAGCTGCAACCCAGCGATGACCTGTAGCATCAAGTTTTGCTGTTGTTAAGATATATGTCAGCGGATTATTGTCTGTCAATACTTCGAACTCGGCTCCATAGAGGTAGTCGTGGTATTTATCCGTGACTGCCCACTTAAGAGCTAGAAACTCTAGCTTATGGGCGGGATAATTCCGTTCGGAAGGTTTCAGACTACGGCTTGCATACGCTATCACGCGATCCACGCCCTCTTGACGCTGGTAGAGTACAGCACCCAGCCCACTACACGAGGCATCGGTGTGCAGCTTAAATGGCAACTTGTAGTTAGCATATGCCAAAACAGGTGGGCTAGATAACTGCTCTATTATGGTATCAAACGCCTTCTGCTGTGGTTCCTCCCATGCAAAAGGGGTCTTTCTTTTGCAGGGCTTTTTCGTGGAGTTTCCCACCAGCAGATCATTCAATGGTCGAACAATGGACGCGAAGCCCTTCACGAACCGCCTGTAATACCCGGCGAATCCGAGGAATTTTCGGACATCCTTAAGACCTTTTGGGGATGGCCAGTCCTTCAAGGCCCTAATCTTCTCTGGATCCGTCTTAATACCGTCTTCGGAGACCACGTGACCAAGATAGGTCACTTCTGATTTAAAGAATTCACATTTTGAAGCTTTCAACTTGAGGTTATATCGGTGAATTCTTTCGAAGACGGCCTCAAGACGTTCCAGATGCTGTTCGAATGTTTCCGAAAATATGATGATGTCATCCAGGTATATGAGGCAGTCCCTGAGGTTCAGCTCACCCATTGCTCTTTCCATCAGGCGCTGAAAGGTTGCGGGAGCGTTGCAAAGGCCAAAAGGCATCCTATTGCATTCGTAAAATCCAATATTGCCAACCTGGAATGCCGTTTTGGCCTTGTCCTCTTCTTTCAGCTCTACTTGCCAGTATCCAGCTTTTAGGTCAAGCTTTGTAAAGAACTTGGACCCAGCAAGTAGATGAAGAGAATCTTCAATTCTCGGAATGGCCTGTGCGTCCTTTATTGTGCGAAGATTGAGCTTACGGAAGTCTATGCAGAATCGCAAAGACCCGTCTTTCTTACGTACAAGGACCACATTCGACGAGAATGGAGAATGTGAAGGACGAATAGCATTTGCTGCTAGCATCTCCTTTATATGCTCCCGTACCTCTTCAATCATTGCTGGAGATATACGGCGGAAGGGCTCCTTGAACGGTTTTTCATCCGTCAAGTTGATTTCATGTTTCACGAGATTGGTATGCCCTAAATCCGTAGATCCTCGTGAAAAGATACTTTGCCATTTGGCGAAAACAGCTGTTGCCTTTTCTTTCTGTTCATCGGACAACTTTGAGTCAGAGAGATTAAGTCCGATATCTGAGAGACTGAAAGCCTGTTCACTATCTTGTGTAGCGCTATGATCGTTTGTACAGGCAGACTGCTGATTTGTAGAAGCATTATTTTTGCTGTCATCGACAAGGTTACAATTGCGAAGTACTTTCACTTCCTGTAATTCACAGAGGACAGCTTTTGGCGGAATGGTCAACACTTTTGCAGACATGTTAAATATGCGGACAGGCACTCTGGCAGTCTTGCCAGGTTTGTAAAGAGTAACTATCCTTGGGCATACACCAATCCTGCTAGAAGCCGTTTCCGTCTGTTCAGTAACAGCTGAGTCTATATCTCTGTCTTTTCTTACTAATCCTGACACAGTTACTGTTTCGAATGGCTGGAGTTGTACAGTACTCTTATTAGTGGAACGAACTACTCCACCAAAGCCACTCTGAACAGCAACAAATGCAGAATTCCACTCCTCTGGAATATTTTCTGTTCCATCACACAAATTTTGCACCTCACTTATGACATTTGTGCCAATAACAATGGGCACCTCAGCATGGTATGAAGTTGTTGGCACAACTACAGCCGGCACAGCGATTTCTCGGCCAGGTAGGAATTCGGCTTCAACTGTTGCCACAATACAGTCCAAATATGGAATCGACTTGCCGTCTGGCCCTTTCAATACCAAATCCTGAATATCCACAATAGCTGGAGCATTCGGGAGTGATCGGAGAAACGCTTCCGAAACTGTGGTCACTTGTGATCCACTGTCGACTAATGCTCTTGTGTCGACGCCACAGAACAGAATTCTTGACTCATTTGACCTTCCAATAAGCTGGGCAGCTTTTGTTTCTTTAGGGCTCTTATTTGTTGGGTCTCCTATCTGCCTTTGATAGAGACCGGATTTAGTTTAAATCATTTTTGGGACCAACTGCTTTCACTTGAGTCTCCTCTTCCTTTTTCGTAGAATCTGTCGTAGCAGTTCTTTGATTCTGTTGACTACCTCTTCCTCGGCCTCTGCCACGGCCTCTTCTTTGTCCTCTTCCATATCCTCTCTGATTTCTTTCCATTATTTCCATTCTCTGGACTAATGATTTTAAAACTTCAAGATGGTCAGCCGACATTTCCACTACTGGCTGATGTTGGACTGTTTGCCTTCCTGCTTTCTGCTTTTGATCTTGCCTTAACTCAGCTTTCCTCATTTCATATTCTTCTTCTCTGACTTTCCTTCTGAATTCCTCGAAACTTTTCATACTGTCCTTATACATTTTGGTTGCGTTCTTAAGATCTTGACTATGCAGAGACCTCCAAAACTTGCTTTTAAGCATATCATTTCTGTCGCCTGTAACTTTTTCCTTTTCAATAGCTCTCTGCAAAATATTTTCAAGTCTCAAACCCCAGTCCACTATATCTTCATCAAAACGTTGCTGTGCAGTATAAAACTCCTGCAAAATTGCTTCTCCACTTGCAACGTTTCCGAAGTTGCTTTCAAGTCGTGCTATAATATCATTAGGTCCAGCAGTCGGTGACATGCCCTGTAGCACGCTTTTAGCACGTCCACTCAGAGACTTGCGCATTGCCTGAGCAATGGAAATATCAGGGTATATCTTTGCTGCTTTGAGACTTTCAACCTCTAGTTTCCAGTCATCAAAAGAGCTTTCCGACCTCGGGACTGGGTCTGAACCCGAGAATTTTCCAACATATGGCTTTGGGTAAATTCCCTCGTGCAACGGAAATTCTTGAACTTTCGCAGCTCTAACATCCTTTACTGAACTATCTTTATGCTCATCAGTATTCAACTGGGTTGCTTTCGTTATTGGCCTACTTTCTGTCGTATTTCCACTACCGTCATCTTCGTGGGTTCTATATTGGCGTTTAGAGACATAAGTCGGTACTTGATTTTCAGTATTCCATACTATCTTTCTCTGTGTTTCTGACTCTTCGTGCTCACTCTTTAACCTGGATGCTATATTCCTTTCGAATTGTGTTTGCTGCATCTCCTCCGCATACTGAGTGTCTAAACGTGTCTGCTTCTCTACAGGCAATGAATAAAATGTATTCTTCTTTCTTGCCCCGTCTAAAATGTCTCTGTTCTGTTCTGACCCTTGAGGGGAAGGTTGTAAGTTAGCTTTCTCCCTCATTTCTCTTTCTATCTCCTGTCTGACTTGCTCTAAATATGAATTCTCAATGAGCCTTTCCTGGTTCCTCCAACTTGCTTTCTCTTGCCGTAGCGCCTCTTCTCTTTTCCTGAGCTGATACTCTTTCTCTTCAGCATCCCTTCTTCTCTCTTCCATTTCTGCCTCCATATTTTGTAATATTGTTAAACTGTCTTGATACATCTGTTCTTGCATTTTCTTTCTCATTTCTTTCCTTATATTATCTTGTCTTTCCGTTAATCCTTCTTGAAAATGCGATCTCCGCTGCTGAAGTTCTCTTTCTTGCAAATTTGCCATTTTTTCTCTCCTCATAAGCTCTTGGACCTGATTCTCCATTTGTTGTCTACGTATTTGATATTGTTCTGTTCTCTCCTGTATTTCTGCTACTCTTTCTCTTACTAAATGTATTTCTTCTCCTTCCTCTTCCAGTTCTGAGGCACATAAACTCAAGTCTTGAGTGGTCTCCCAACGATCATCATCACCTGCACGGGGTGATTGGTGATTGTGCTCCTCATCAGAAAATACGACGCCCTGGTTTCTTAACTCTTGCGTCGTATTGCCAGGATTATGTGTGCTCATGTTAACTTGACTAGGTGTTCCAGTTTCACCAGTCATAGAGACAAACTCTTTTTGAACAACTGGTGGTCTCTCAGTCGTTTGCTTTTCTGCCTGTCTTTTCTCATGTATTCCTCTGGTTAACGCCCTTCTATCCGCTCGCTCTCTACGAGCCCGCCTTTGTTCTAGAGCTGTCTTGCTCTCCAATTGATTTCTGCCTCCTGGCCTCCCTGTCTGTCTACGACTTGTCCTTTCTCTGTCCATGTCATAATTTGACGCCATGGTTTTATATTCTTACTGTCAACGCAATGATTTAGTTTACATGCAGAGGAGCTGATTTTTAGCTGACATAAGAAAACAACAAACAATCTTCTAAACACCAATCAAGTGATCACGCACTAGCCGTCGACGGCGCGGGGGTAATGTGTATTACACAAACGGCCTCGACTGTGCGGGGGTATTGTGTACCACGCACAAGGATTCGACGGTGGGGGGATTGTGTTTCTCGCACAAAAAGCCTCGACAGTGGGGGGATTGTGTTCACGCACAACACCTCGACAGTACGGGGATGGAGCGGGGGTATTGTGTATCACGCACAAGGCCTCGACGGTGGGGGGATTGTGTTTCTCGCACAAGGCCTCACCGGCGGGGGGGATTGTGTTTCACACAAAAATCCTCGACAGTGGGGGGATTGTGTTCACGCACAACACCTCGACAGTACGGGGATGGAGCGGGGGTATTGTGTATCACGCACAAGGCCTCGACGGTGGGGGATTGTGTTTCTCGCACAAAAAGCCTCGACAGTGGGGGGATTGTGTTTACGCACAACACCTCGACAGTACGGGGATGGAGCGGGGGTATTGTGTATCACGCACAAGGCCTCGACGGTGGGGGGATTGTGTTTCTCGCACAAAAAGCCTCGACAGTGGGGGGATTGTGTTCACGCACAACACCTCGACAGTACGGGGATGGAGCGGGGGTATTGTGTATCACGCACAAGGCCTCGACAGTGGGGGATTGTGTTTCTCGCACAAGGCCTCACCGGCGGGGGGATTGTGTTTCACACAAAAAGCCTCGACAGTGGGGGGATTGTGCTTACGCACAACACCTCGACAGTACGGGGATGGCGCGGGGGTATTGTGTATCACGCACAAGGCCTCGACGGTGGGGGGGTTGTGTTCACGCACAACACCTCGACTACGGGGATGGAGCGGGGGTATTGTGTATCACGCACAAGGCCTCGACAGTGGGGGATTGTGTTTCTCGCCTCGACGGTGGGGGGTTGTGTTTCACACAAAAAGCCTCGACAGTGGGGGGATTGTGTTTCTCGCACAAGGCCTCACCGGCGGGGGGATTGTGTTTCACACAAAAAGCCTCGACAGTGGGGGGATTGTGTTCACGCACAACACCTCGACAATACGGGGATGGAGCGGGGGTATTGTGTATCACGCACAAGGCCTCGACGTCGGGGGGATTCGGTTTCTCGCACAAGGCCTCACCGGCGGGGGGGGGGGGTTGTGTTTCACACAAAAACCTCGACGGTGCCTGGCTATTGTATATCACACCCCAGGCCTATACGGTTCGGGGGTATTGTGTGAAGAAAGAAAAAAAAAAGGTAAAGAGAAAAAAAAAAAAGAAAGAAAAAAAAATGCTTGGCGCGAGGGCGATTTGAACCTGGTCGGACGAAACCGCAGATGTCTAGCGATTCTTGCCTTTGCGCATTACCGACTGAGCTAGCCGGAATTTGTAAACACAAGTGGTGAACTATTATATCAGCTGTAATATCGTTTATCGAAGGAGCTGATCACACGTTTGTACCGTATTTGCTCATATGAAAGACAGCACAATTCAGTTACCTGAATAAGGGGATTGAATAAGGATATTTCGCATTATGGCAAAGTCGAAAATACACTTGTGTGTGTCACGCACCTGGTTTTGACTAGGTGGGGGTATCGTATATTATGCGCAAGGCCTCGATGTTGTGGGGGTATTGACTATCACGCACTAGACCTTGAGAGTGCGGGGGGGGGGGATATTGTGTACAACGCAAAAGGACTTGGCGATGCGGGGGTGTTTGTGTATTTCGCAAAAGGCGTCGACGGCGCGGGGGTATTGTGTACGAGACAAAGGCCTCAGTGGTGCGGGGGAATATTGTGTAGGAGACAAAAGCCTCGGCTGTGCGGGGGTATTATTTATTACGCAAAAGGCCTCGACGGTGCGGGGATTGTGTGTTGAGAGAAAGGCCTAGACGATGTGGGGATATTGTTTATCACGGCATAAAGGGTTTTCCACTGACGCAAGGGGAAGACGGGGTAAGGACTGTTTGAGGACTCGGAAGTAGGGCTTGGGCAAGCGCTCTGGCTTCTCTAGGACTGTGAAACTCTCAAATAAAATCACTTGAGATTCTCACACCTCCTGAAGTCTTGTCGAGCGCTTAATACGGTATCAAGTTTGTGTATTTACTATACCTAAAAGCTGTATACTATAAAATGCACCGGTTATATGCCTGTTAGCTAAACGTCACACAATACTTTGTACCCAGATGAAAAAGTGGGGACTATCCCCGCAAAAACTGCTGCGCACAATGTGTAGACTGACTGTGTATGCAGTGGAAACAAATATGTTCCAATGAATTCACTGCATACAAGCTAACAGAGGTTTACACACCCAACCGCTCTAATACGATGTAACTGCCACCGTACAGGTTTCCTATCAGCAGATGACTTCTACGCGAAGTAGTACGGCTGGTAAGACACACTGCGGCTACCTATATAACGGTTTTCGCTGTCAAAATTTGTTTTTGGCCGGCGCTTTTTAATCGAGACTATTACCAACCCATGATGTTCAGTACCTTTTAACAAGAACTGGCTTAGTGTGTGTATGGACGTTAAGAATGGGTTTCTTGCATATATATAGGAATGTAAACACCGACCCTACACTCACTTCCAAACAAAACCTTTATCACCACAAATACAGGTCTCTCAAAACAGACTAATAAAGCTTAATTTGGGGTGTATCTTACCAAAGCATGGCTATACTATTCACACTTTGAATTTCTCACCAAAATGACATGTTTACACTTAGCTAGGGAAGGTCAATTGATACGAGACAAATTACTAAACTGTTCAGAATGCTGGACAATATGTGAACATCACACAAAATATATATACCGCCGTAAGACGACAGACAGATCAAATACAGACGGCGACAGACAGACACTATCTATATCGCTTAATGACGACGGACAATATATAGCTCGACGAGGACACGAGTGTACAACGTAGATCAGACAATCTTAGCTAAAATGAACCACATTGTGATGTAATGCTGCACTTTGAAGGCTGATTGCAAGAACTAGAATACGACAATGGAAACTTGCGAAATTATGCTCATCACCTGTCAAAATGCACCCTTACAACACAACAAACAATAAACTAACAAAACTATGATAAGCTAATAAACTAAGTAATTACCTCTTAATCCTATGATCAGCATGCACCTTAAAAACAACAATCCTACTACACATATAGAATGTATGTTAAGTCAAAGTAACTGATTCACTAGAGTTCACAACACACTATAACTAGGATCGCGGGAACAGTCTTGCGTTAACGCTGGTCGTTGTCAGCTGGCTGTCACCGTTGTCACTATAGGTTCAGCGCGACAAATAAGTCCCGGGCCCGGAATCCAAACAGAACACAGCGATCGCATTCGAATCAGGTAAACTTAAACTCATAACTCCAATATTTACCAGAGATTCAACTTCAGTGAAGTTGATGTCGCACCTGCTCCCCACCTGCCCCACACAGAAAATAAAGTTTCTTTAAGGCAGAAGAAATGAATATAGGGCTTTGAGAAGAATCCATAGCTCATATATCTGAGGTAAAAAAAGTAAGTTCACAATGTGATAAAATGAAATAAAATGACCCAAGAACTATATCCTAAGCACATGCACATTCTTATATCATGGAGAAAACACATGTTAAGCTTCAAAATGATTAGTATAAAACTGTAAGAGGAGTTGCTATGAAAAGAGGTATCTACTGTATATCAATTGAAGATTAAAAATGACTAAGTGCATTATGTGTAAAAAGTGACAAAAAATTATCCGAGAATTATGTGCAAACACATGGTTTGTTAACATTACTTGATCAATGTAATGTTATCCACCTGAACAAAGCATTTTAGTTCTATGATGATGTTAGAGGCTTTTTTATATAGCAATGCGATTGTAAACATCATTCTGAAGTAGGCACCCTGTTTGTTTGCCAGTCGATTTGAATAATTTACTGATTTATTGAGTTACTATGGAGCTTTTGGGCATTTTGGTTTAATTTTGTTGTCGGAATTGTAAGTTATGCCAGAATAACAAACATCCATGGTTATTTCATTACATTAACATTTGTTGGATCCGTTGGAAGATATATGACCATTTGGCTTAGCAGCTTCATGTTCAAAAACTTCCTCAGGACTCGGAAAATGCTAATGCATGGAAAACAGATGATCCATGTATTAGACAATCATGATGATTCAAGTAATGTAATTATGAAATTTATCACATAGGCAACCAGTAAAGGCCCAGACAATATTGTACATTAGCAATCTTGTAGGAGCCTGTTTTGTTTATACAAATTAAGTTTGAAATAAGGTGATTGTCTTAAATATGTATTAGTCATCAAGCTACCGTGTATGACTGTGGATGCCCATTTGAAAAATGCCACTATCTCCTGATAGTGTATATATTTAGGGTCAGTTGTTCAAAGCATCATTAGCTTAACGAGCTCATAAGTTGTTAACTGTTCTAAAATTTTGATAGTTTTGCTTAAAATATGTGAGCAGCTTTTTCATCTGCAAAAGCTGCTCTCATTTTTTTCAGCAAAAATATAAAAAGTTTTGAATATTTAGGGTTCAAAGTTTTAACAATTCGTTAACTAATGATGTCATTAGTTATGAGCAACTGGCCCCAGATGGATTATAAACATTAAAAATTACCATAACTACAAGAAGCTGCTGGACAGGATGCTTATTGAATTTCTGTCTGCTGTTTGTGGTCATATCCGTAGCTTTTGTATCACCTCTTACAGCATCACTGTAAACATAGTTTTGTATCTCGCACTAACACAAACCAATTTTGCAATTTTGTTTTCATCCCTGAATATGTGTGATTTTTGTTTTATGACAGTTTTAATATTGTAGTGATTGTATGACAAATCGTTCTGGTTGAATTATTTTCTCACTAACCATTCCTTTATGCAGAAAATAATGTCGGCTGTTTGGCAACACATATATATATGGGTTTATGATAGCTGAAATATGACTCTAGCACTCCAGTAATACACTTGTTCTGACTGATATTTGTGAAGATTAGGTCTATGGTAGTTCTTGCATCCGTTGTGTAATCTTTGATTACTTGTTTACAGTTTAGTTTTTTTAAGATTTCACTAACTGTTGTGAATTTAGGGGTATGCTCATCACTGTTTATATTGAAGTCACCAAGGATTACAATAGGCTCTGTTGGCTGTAGTTTCAATACAAGATTCTCTAGAGCTTTCTGTATGTCCTGGAGGGGTTCTTTTGGACGTATGTATATTGAAACTATTTGTAGTAGTGGTATAGGGGAATGTATCCTGATAATAGTGATTTCAATCCTTCCACAATTTTCTTTGGATACTGCGCCTGCTACAGACTGACGTGTATATATAGCACTACCATATGCTGTCCTGTTGTAGCTGAAGTCATTTCTGAACAACTGAAAGTCTGGTATGGTTATAGAAGTGTCTTTATCTGTGTGACAGAGTTTTGTTTCGACAAAAAAGCAAACATCGGAACTTGTAAAGTTGTCATCTGCACAGACATCATTGATATGCAATCGCAATGACTGTGAATTATGAAAGATTATCTTAAAATATTTCTTGTCTAAAGTATACAATGGTCTAAAGCACAGCTGAAGTCTTCCTGTTGTCCTCAGACGTTTCATTTCCTGCTTAACATGTGGACAAACAGTGACAAGAGTTGGATCAAATTTATTCAATATGTATAGATTATTCAAACTTGTAACTCGACTGAAAGCTACGTAGTGTATGTGTGTCTTTCTTTGATCTGGCAGCTTTAATGCTGCTTCTGTATATGTTTGTCCCTGAGATTTGTGAATAGTTTTTGCACAGGATAATTGTAATGGGAACTGAGTTCGTCTTACTTTAACATTTCTATATCTTCCAACCTGAAATTCTCTAGATATTGGACGAATAGGTGTCCATTGTTTGTCAATCTCGTTAGTGTACATATTTCTACATTCTCTTCTGAGCTTTGGACCAATCTCTCGATCCTCGAACTGGACCCAAATGGTCTGGGGCAATCCAGTAGCAGGTGAATAGTCAATCTGTTTTGTTACACAGACTGCTCCATTAACAAGACCATCTTCTACATCTAAATTAACAGTCATATCATTTTTCAGTGACACCTTAGTTTTAAAATATTTTGATAGACCCATACTATCACCTGCCTTTGTAGGTGCTTTAGCTTTTATATCCTCTGCAACTTCAGAAGTTACATCACCTATTACTATATCTGTAGCTGTCATTTCAACCTTGGCTGTATTGGTGGCTTGATATATGGAATCGTTATGAGCATCTACATCTTTATTCCAGAACATCATGTGTACTATATGATGTGGGTAACTGGAATCCTTAACTTGTCTGTTTCTGAGAAGTTCGATGTCAGAAATTGTGTGTTTGTCTTCTCTGAGTCTGTTCAGAGCTTCCGAGAAGGGAACATCATCAGCTTGTCTCATAATCTTCGTAAGCTCATACATTTTGAAATTTTCCTGCCATACATTTGGAGCTAAATACCCATAGTCTTCATTTGGGTATTGGAAAACTGAACGGTCCTTTACAGGTTTTAGCTGATATAAGTCTCCAATGGCCAAGACACTAACATTGCCAAAAATTTTACTTGTGCCCATAACTTCTTGAAGTCTCATGTTAATGAAATTTAATAGATTTGTACCACACATTGAAACTTCGTCAATGATTAACCACTTAAGATTGGAATATTTACATCTGAAGCTATTGAGTTTCGCTGCAGGAAGCATTTTATATGATAATTTTTGGTTAACAGGAACACAAAAAGCAGAGTGCAAAGTAAGTCCTTTGATTAAAAATGCTGCTTTTGCAGTGGGTGCAGTTAGTAAAATAGTTGTTTTTTCTGGTTGAACTTCAGTTGAAGTGTTGAATATGCGCCATAATGACTGATAAATAGCTTTTGTTACTCTTGTTTTACCGACACCAGCACCACCACTTAGAAATATGCACTGCTGATCATCTGTTGTTTTAGCTTTGTTCAATACATGATAAAAGATTTCTTTCTGGTCTTGATTTAAGCTCCTTATAAGGGCTCGATATTCCTGGTCTTGCATTCTGTTGAATATAATTTCTTCTTGAATATCTGATCCAGCAGACATTCCCAGATCAGTACCAAAGTCATAACCTGAGGCATTTTCTTTCTGTATTTCAGGATCAGTTTTCTTTTTTTCTCTGTCAGCAATTTCTGTGTGCTGTGTTACTGGAGCTATATCATCCCACATTTCTTCATCAACTTCATTAGCAATCTGTTCTTCAATATGATCCAGCATTTCCGAATCTCTTATGTCATATTCAAATTCGAGTCTTTTTTTCTTAACTACTTGAGCTACTTCAGAAAAAGCTTCTTCATATGTCTCAGACTCTCTTTTTATTTTGTCTTCTTGATACCAAGGATAAAACAAAAGTAACATTTCACGATAAAAGTTGTCAGGGTCTTTTTCCTTTGAATATCTTACATATCTAATTATTTTCTTTTCTGTTCGTTTCTTCATTACAGTACCATCAATCAGTTTTATTTCTAAACTTTTTGATGTAATAGTCTCTTTATTTGGATCATCATCCAGATTGTCATCCATGTCACTTTCAGACAGTTCGTCTACACAGACTCTATTTGTTTTTTTTCTTGTGTACCTTTTAATATCATATAATGAACAAAAGTCTGCAAGACATAGATCCTTCTGACTTCTTGGCCGTTTTGCATATCTGCTGAGCATGTTTTGACACTGTATATCTTCAGAGTCATCATCTAATGCCTCTAATTCAGCACTAGTTTTCAAAAGAAATGGTCTCTCTTCTGCTGGGGAGGTATTTATGAATATTGAGCTACGTGATGACTTTCTTAATGGTATTTGTAAAACCAAATAGACAGCTTCTTGCTCACTTATTTCAACATGTCGATTGAATTTGTTTCCAATGGCCCTAACTTGAGTCTTAAGTGTTCCCCCATCCTTCCTAGCATCTTCACAGGCATGTCTTAGGAGGTCTGACATTCCTCGTTGGCCTTTGCTTATGTAGCCTACAACATACATTCCACAACCATAAGGACTAGTAACAAACTGGAGGTCACAGTTCGCCTCCCAAGCTTTAAGTATATAAGGATTATAGCCATTTACTCTAACTGCATCAGGATCTCTTTTATGGAGTACTTTAGTATCTGTGATTGAGGTTCTAAGGGCCAATATGTATTCGTCTTCAGATAGACCAAGTTCTTTTAGATAATCATCAAAGTTCATGTTACTACCAGCTGAAATTGTCTCCAGAAAAGTAGTTATTTTAGTATAGTTTTGTCTAGCTGTGTTGAAACTAGGATCAGTGGGATCTCTGAATGGTTTAAGTATTTGTGTTTTTCTCATAGGAGGCAAGGGAAAGTTGAAGCGACATGCTTTCTTTTTCCTCTTTTTACAAGTGTGAGAATGACGATGGCACTGAATATTAATAAGTTCATTAGGGCAAGGGCCATGTCTATCTGTTGTGATACGATTAGCAATGTACCGTTCAACTTCTGCATCAGTATTTTGACCTATACGTGGAGCGCCTTCAATCCATAACAGTCCATGGACATGGGGAGATCCTCTTTGTTGGAACTCTATCCTGTAGAAATGATCTTTTAATATTCCTAATGGACTAGCATTACTTTTGAGAAAAACCTTCAGGAAGGAGTCAACTCTGTGTTGAAAGTATCGAGCACATGTGACAGGATCTGATCGTATAAGCCGACATTTTGTTTCCCAAGACATTGTGGATACATCACTTTCTGAATACTTCTGACCATCGACCAACAGTCCAAGAGTAGATAGAAGAGGCCACCACTTTGTTTCAGCAGCTGACAGACTGAAAAACCATGTAGGTGTCCCTAATTGGCGAACCATGGCAAATATGTCTTTCTTTGCCGATTCCCAGTATGGTGGTGATCCTCGTAAAGAGCGGAAAATTTTGTACCCTTCATCTAGTTTGGTGATATCTTCTGCAGCAGTTCCATGCTTGAAATCTCCTGCTGTGAAGACTTTTCCTTTTGTTTTACATCTTTTCATTGAAAGCCAAACTCTATCTTGAATTTGTTTTGTTTGTATCTTTTTCAGTTTGAAAAACAGGTTTGTTACATTTAAGGCAACACGTCTATCTTTGTTACGGAGTTCTGCCTTGCATATGTCACTGTATTTCACAGGTTTAAGTCTCTGTTTATTGTTTGGCCTAGAATTTCCACAAAATATGGTAGGAAAAGCAAGTTCTTCTAAATGTTCTTGAAAAATAGGTACTGGCTGATTACCTTCTGAAGGCGCTACAGAATAACTATGTTGGCCATCATACTCATCAAAACTGGAAGGATACAATATAGTATCAGAACTCCCCATACGCTGTTGATGAGGATCTTCCTCTTCTTCACTCCAATCACTTTCATTGTCTACTGAATTTATGTCAGCATTTTGTGAAATTTCATTTCTTGTCTCACAGGAATTACTTGTTTCCTCGTTTTTGTTCTCATTAATTTTCCCTGATACTGCTGATTTTTCATTTACTTGAGTTTGAGAAATGTGATTGACTGTGACTAAGGAAGAACTTTCTCCATTTGTATTTAGTGGGCAATCTATTGATTTTTCCCTATTTATCTCTGATGAGCTACTCCCTATTTGATTGACTGTGACTAAGGAAGAATTTTCTCTGTTTGTATTTTGTGGGGAATCTATTGATTTTTCCCTATTTATCTCTGATGAGCAACTCCCTAGAAAAGCTTCTGGTCTAATTCCACAGCTGTATTTGTTAATCCATACAGGATCCAGTCCATCTGGAACATATTTACTGAAAAGAGGCTTGGTCATTAGGTATTGTACAGCCTGTATGCAGGCTTGCGGTCTTATGTTTTCATATAGCACATATGACTTATAACGTAAACGTCTCTTCAGCTTCAGTGGAATGGTGTTGCAATGTTCAGGAAGTCTTGGTAAGGATGATACAGTATTGATATTGTCACATGGAACATTAACAACATTTCCATGGACTGACTGTTGCTGTCCTGATGGTAAGTCTCTGAGTTGCATGAAAACATTAACAGGTGATACTAGTCTTTCTTCAAGTTTATTAAGTTGCAATATTTGAGTTTTATCAGGAAATGTAAAACCATTTGCAACAGACAAGAAAGGAATGTTTCCCTTTTTTAAAGACTCCGCACAAGTGTGACAAATCCATTGTTTACCATCAACACTTATTACTCCCAAAATGCATAACTGCCTGAGTTTAATATCTCCACACTGAATATAATCAGCTTTTTGAACAGAATTTCTGAACCAAATCTGATGGCAACAAGTACAAATGTATTCACATGATTCTCTGGTTGCTTTATGGAACTGCTGTATAATAGTCTCTGGATCAGATTCATGTTTTTGTTTCAGTTTCCTTTGTTTATCATACTCTCTTTCTTTTTCTTTATTCAAGGTGTCTGATCTCCTAAGTCTTTTGTTTTCTGCATCATATTCTCTTTCTCTTTCTACACACAAAATGTCAGAACGCTTATGTCTCTTTCTATGTCTATCGTATTCATTTTCTATTTCCCTATGAACTGGGTATGAACGTTTAATTTTCTTCTTTTGTCTATCATTGTCATTTTCTATTTCTCTATATGCTGGATCTGAACGTTTATTTTGCTTCTTTTGTCTATCATTGTCATTTTCTATTTCTGTATATGCTGGATCTGATCTCTTACTTTGCTTTCTCTGTCTATCACTGTTATTTTCTATTTGCTTATGTACTGGATCTGATCTCTTACTTTGCTTTCTCTGTCTATCACTGTTATTTTCTATTTGCTTATGTACTGGATCTGATCTCTTACTTTGCTTTCTCTGTCTATCACTGTTATTTTCTATTTGCTTATGTACTGGATCTGATCTCTTACTTTGCTTTCTCTGTCTATCACTGTTATTTTCTATTTGCTTATGTACTGGATCTGATCTCTTACTTTGCATTCTCTGTCTATCACTATTATTTTCTATTTGCTTATGTACTGGATCTGATCTCTTACTTTGCTTTTTCTGTCTATCACTGTTATTTTCTATTTGCTTATGTACTGGATCTGATCTCTTACTTTGCTTTCTCTGTCTATCACTGTTATTTTCTATTTGCTTATGTACTGGATCTGATCTCTTACTTTGCATTCTCTGTCTATCACTGTTATTTTCTATTTGCTTATGTACTGGATCTGATCTCTTACTTTGCTTTCTCTGTCTATCACTGTTATTTTCTATTTGCTTATGTACTGGATCTGATCTCTTATTTTGTTTTCTCTGTCTATCACTTTCATTTTCTTTTTGCCTATGTACTGGATTTGATCGCTTATTTCGCTTTCTGAGTCTGTCGTTCTCTTTTTCTGCTTGCCTATACTCTGAGTTAGAAAGTTTTTTCCTCTTGCTTTCTCTGTAGTATTCATTTTGGTTTTGCTGATTTAATGTGTTAGTTTCTTTCTTTCTTTTACGTTCCATATCCTTTTCTTTTTCAACAGATTTGAACTGTAGGCCTTGTCTTTGAGTCTGTTTATAAAGTTTTTGGTATTCTTTTCTGTTTTGAGGAATACTTTTGTTAAAACTGTTAAATCTTGAGACTGTATGATATAGTTTTTGTTTTTGAAAATACGATGCTAAGAGGTTATCACTGGTAGGAAACATTACAACCTCTTGGAATTTTATGCATTTTTTTAGGTGCATCCGCATGTTTGAAACATCAAAATCCTGTGTTTCAGGTGGAATGCCTAAAAATACACTAAAGGCAGCAGCAATAGCGAATAAACCACAGGTTGTGTCAGTTCCTTGCTGCTTTATCGGAACATAATGTATTTTAGAAACATGCCCATACAGTATGTTCAACTGTTTTTGTAACTGATTTATTCTACCATTTGATTTTAAAGAATCATATACTGTAACACTTTTTTTTACTGGATCATAAGTGGATGTCACCCAGTGATTATTTACATGATGGATATTTATACATTGTCTTGTATGCTGAGTGATTAACAATGGCATGTTAGAAATTAGAGCATGTTCCATTTCAGCTGGTGTCAGCTGCCCTATGAGAAATGTTTCATTTGATTGTTGTCGCATAATGTCCAATGCTGCGTTGACAATCTCATCAGGAATGTAGTTGTCGTCTACATGCTGTATTAGCTGGCATGTTTTTTGAAATAACTGCGATGTGTCAGAATCTGTATCCATGGCCTGAAAGGTTAGAAAAAAATATGTTGTTAAATGACATTATTAAAACCACCTCTACAGATTGAAAATTTTATTTTGAAAAAAGGATATGAGAAATTTTGATTTTTGATAAAAATTCTGTTTTCATATTTCTGCTCTATATACATATTGTGGGTCCTCATTAGAACTAGCTTGTTGAGACAGTTCTGTTCTAACTAGTATCCACAATATATATATTTTAAGCACAAATAAAAACAAGCAAAATGACTAATGATAGTATGGATGTTTTATTAAGCACAGTTTTAATGAAAGCAAAGCTACAACCTATATAGCTCGCCGATAGGGGCCTTAGTTGAACAAGTTATCAAATATAAAATTTCCATTATGCATTTTGTTTTCCAACAAGAAAAACGCCAAAAGGCATTATGGACAGGTTTTTGAAAAAAAGGTTAACCAAAAGGTAAACCGGGCCGCCCGGCTGCCCGCACGGACATCGCTTTTCTAAAGGAAAAACCTTGAAAAACCTGTCCAAAAAAGAATGAAACTAGAAAAAGTGTCCATAGGATACGGATGCCCCCGCCAAATGCCATTCATAAAAAATATTACAAATGTACTTCAAATCAATCATAAATTATATTAAAATCATAAATGTAGGCGGTAGAGCGATGACAAAGTTTTTCTAAAAATAGCCACAGTGACCTTGACCTGAGGTCATGACCTTGAAAGTCAAAGCAACTCAAGATATTATCATAAGAAACATTTGTGTGAAGTTCTATTAACATCCATCAATAAATATAGGCACTAGAGCGATGACAAAGTTTTTCTAAAAATAGCCATAGTGACCTTGACCTTGAAAGTTGAAATAGCTCGAGATATTGTCATAAAGAACATTTGTGTGAAGTTATACTTAAATCGGTGAAGCAATGCAAGCGCTAGAGCCATGACAAAGTTTTTCTAAAAATAGCCACAGTGACCTTTACCTTGAAAGTCAAACTCGCTCAAGGTATTGTCATAAGGAACATTTGTGTGAAGTTATATTGAAATCAGTGAAGAAATGTAGTCGCTAGAGCGATGACAAAGTTTTTATAAAAATAGCCACAGTGACCTTGACCTTGAAAGTGGAACTCGCTAGAGATATTGTCATAAGGAACAATATATTGAAGTTATATTGAAATCGGTGAAGAAATATAGGCGCTAGAGTGATGACAAAATTTTTCTAAAAATAGCCACAGTGACCTTGACCTTGAAAGTCAAAATCGCATGAGATATTGTCATAAGCAACATTTGTGTGAAGTTATAATGAAATCAGTTAAGAAATGTAGGCGCTAGAGCGATGACAAAGTTTTTCTAAAAATAGCCACAGTGACCTTGACCTTGAGGTCATAACCTTTAAAGTTGAACTCACTCGAGATATTGTTATAAGAAACATTTGTGTAAAGTAATATTGAAATCAGTGAAGAAATGTAAGCGCTGAAGCGATGACAAAGTTTTTCTAAAAATAGCCACAGTGACCTTGACCTTGAGGTCATGACCTTGAAAGTCGAACTCGCTCGAGATATTGTCATAAGAAACATTTGTGTGAAGTTATATTGAAATCAGTGAAGAAATGTAGGCGCTAAAGGGATAACAAAGTTTTTCTAAAAATAGCCACAGTGACCTTGACCTTGTGGTCATGACCTTGAAAGTCTAACTGGCTTGAGATTTTTTATAAGGAACATTTGTGTGAAGTTATATTGAAATTGGTGAAGAAATGTATGCGCTAGAGCGATGACAAAGTTTTTCTAAAAATAGCCAAAGTGACCTTGACCTTGAGGTCATGATCTTGAAAGTCAAACTCGCTAGAGATATTGACATAAGAAACATTCATGTGAAGTTATATTGAAATCAGTGGAGATATGTAGGTGCTAGAGCGATGACAAAGTTTTTCTAAAAATAGCCACAGGGACCTTGACCTTGAGGTCATGACCTTGAAAGTCGAACTCGCTCGAGATTTTTTTATAAGGAACATTTGTGTGAAGTTATATTGAAATTGGTGAAGAAATGTAGGCACTAGAGCGATGACACAGTTTTTCTAAAAAAGCCACAGTGACCTTGACCTTGAGGTCATGACCTTGAAAGTCGAACTCGCTCGAGATTTTTTTATAAGGATCATTTGTGTGAAGTTATGCTATATCCCCCCTCACAACTATGTTGTGCGAGGGGATAAAAATATTACAAATGTACTTCAAATCAATCATAAAATATATGCATCAAGGGCAGATAATCCAAAAAAACAAAAATGCAAGAGTTGTCTTCCTTGTTCATGACACATCGTCGTAGTGTGATGAATGCACCTGGGAAGTTTCATGAATATATTCCATACGGTTTAGGAGTGGCCCGGACACGGTTTACTGTTTGGTACTAAGTCAAGGACAGATAATTCAAAAACCAAAAATGCAAGAGTTGTCTTCCTTGTCCATGACACATCGTCTTAGTGTGATGAATGCACCTATGAAGTTTCATGAATATATTCCATACGGTTTAGGAGTTATGACCCTGACACAGTTTACTATATGGTACTAAGTCAAGGGCAGATAATTAAAAAAAAAAAAAAGCAAGAGTTGTCTTCCTTGTTCATGACACATTGTGTCAGTGTGATGAATGCACCTGTGAAGTTTCATTAATATATTCCATACGGTTTAGGAGTTATGGCCCGGACACGGTTTACTATATGGTACTAAGTCAAGGGCAGATAAATCAAAAACCAAAAAAGCAAGAGTTGTCTTCCTTGTTCATGACACATCGTCTCAGTGTGATGAATGCAACTGTGAAGTTTCATGAATATATTCCATACGGTTTAGGAGTTATGGCCCAGACACGATGTCACCGAACGAACGAACGAACGGACAAATGGAGGGACGGACGGACGGACAGGGGTAAAACTTAATGCCCTTCCGGTATTCTCCGCATACGCGGGGGCATAAAAAGAAAGAAAAAAAAAAATGTCTCCACCGGGGTTTGAACTCACGCCCCTCAGATTCATAGTCAACAATAGGATTCGTAGTCCACCACTCTATCCACTACACTGGCTTTTGAAAAAAAGGTTAACCAAAAGGTAAACCTGAAAAACACAAGTTTGAAAAATGACAATTTCCGCCAAAATTTTAGTCTTTTGCGCCATTTATGGATAATACATGAAAGTGGTACCTCCACTTATGCATCAGTCCTGTTATTAAAACAATCTGCTACAGAATAGATGAAAAATATCACTTTGAAAAAAAGGTTAACCAAAAGGTAAACCTGGGACGACGCCCGCCCGCCCGCCAGCAGGACGCCCGGACATCGCTATTTTAAAGGACGGATTTTTTTTAAGAACCCATCCAATGACATTTTGTTTTGTAAAACAGTTACAGATCAATAGACTGCAGAAATTCACAGTCAACATTTGAGTTAAGTTAAACTTAAATCCATCTATAAATGTTACAGGCAATACAGTGTTGACAAAGGTTTTCTAAAAACAGACAATGGCCTTGACCTTCAAATAATAGTAATGCGTTACATCAAACATTTGAGCGAGTAATTGTATGCGTGTATGCATGTGTGCCTGTATGTGAATGCATGTATGCATGAGCACGGATACATGCATGTTTGAGTGCATATGTGCATGCATGTGTGTCTTTACATGCATGCTAAAGTGTGTGTACATGAATGCTTGTATACATATGTACATTCCACGTATGCACTCATGTGTGCATGTTTGCATTCATGTGTGCATGTATACCTGTTTGTGGTCATACATGCATGCATGAGTGCATGTGGGTGCATGCTTGCATAAATCTATTTATGCATGCATGAGTGAGTGTTTGTTTTGTGTGTTTTGAGGTTTAATGTCGCCGTCAACACAACTTAGGTCATTTTGGAGATGTTGCTTCGAATTTTGTAGGACTATTTCCCGACATTAAGATGAAATGACATCTCAATCCCTGCTGCGCAATTAAAACAATATGGTTTATATGCATGGTTGGGCCAACTCACAGCAGTTTTTCTGGGCAGGCTTAGACCTTCTAAGCAGATTATGAGTACTCATGTTGTACTTGGTATCAACTCTGCGTGGAAGCATCATGCAGCCCATCTATTTATGTATGCACGAATGCCCCCCAACATGCTGAATACAGTGGGTATAATAAGTTACTCACATGAAAGTAATCTTCATCAGCAGTGTTGATAGGGCTTTGTGGTGTTCTTAACAGGGCACATAAATTTTCATTGCCATTTGACAAATGAAATGTCTTTGCAGAACTATTTTTCTCTGAACTGTTAGCACAGTCTGACTGAGTAATATTAGCTGCTTCTACATGCTGTTCAGTGAAAATTCGAGAAAGTCTCTTGTTCTCTCTTTGTTGTTCTTGTCTGAATCTGTGTCCTTTGTTTTTTCCTTTTCGTGGCATTTTTAGCGAAAAATTACAGATATATCACACTGATCCTAAAAAAAATAAAAAAATCTTTATTTCAAATGTTCATAATATAACATTTAAAGGCTCCATATTCCTATGTAAATGAAACTTTATTATCCAAAATAGATTCAATATACACCAGGACCTCGTTATAACACGGTTCATTATAACACGGTTTTTGATATAACACGGTTTCAGGATGGATCCCAAAAATGCCTAGATTATATAGAAAAATGACCATAGATGGTCATTTTTCTATATAATCTATACATTTTGATCCCAAAAATGCATAGATTAGATAGAAAAATGACCATAAATGGTCATTTTTCTATATAATCTATACATTTTTGTTTGGATATAACACGGTTGTTTAACTAACACGGTTTCTGTTTTGGACCCCATTAATAGTGTTATAAAGAGGTTGTGGTGTAGTTATACATGGTACAGTAGATTTCCAATGTAAAAAGCACCTTTTAAACTTTTCAAAAGTGTTCTTTATGACCACTTTTGAATAGTCCCAAAGGTGGTCTCACTTTTGAATAGTCCCAAAGGTGGTCTATTATTATGAGACACTGAGTGTATTATCCAAAATAGATTTAATTTTGTGATAATTATATGGTACAGTAGATTCCCTATGTAAAGGGCACCTTTTGTATGGAAAGGGCACCTTTTGAACTGTTCAAAAGTGGCCTTGAGAACAACTTTTGAACAGTCCCAAAGCTGGTCTATTATTCGGGTGTAGAAAACACCAAAAAAGATTGACTGAAACCTTCTAAATAATCTTTCTAAGCAGATTTTGTTTTAATTTTAGATGGTCTTAATAGCTGGGGATTTACTGTACTTAAATGCATGTGACAGCCTATATGATTTCATTTGGTCCCTCATTATTGAGATGGATGATCAAAATGTTATATAAATCTTATTAGTTTGCAACATCAATTCAGAGACAAAATAAAATATCTTTTCATTTTGAGTCTAGTCCAAGGATAAACAAAAATGATATAGTCTATGAGACCCTATCCTACCATGTATAAATTTTATTTCTTGGATAATAAAATGACTATTTCATGGAATATGAAGCCTTAAATCAACATGTTCATGTATATAGGGGCTTTTAACCCATTTTGTACCAGAAACCCCAAACGGGGTTAACAGCAAACAGTGGAGGCCATGATCCCAAAAGAGATTAATAGTAAACAGTGTAGGACCAGAGCAAACATCACATTCTGCAGCCTCTGCTAAAGGCCTACACTATTTGCAAAACACTCACAACCAGACACCCCTAAATTTTGAAATGGACGCCTGCTAAATATAATAAAAAGGAAGATTCCATTCAGTACAAAAAGGGTAAAATGCATGGGGAAAATTGTCTCATGGTAAACCCACAAAACAACAGAGTTGGGTCTGCTTGTCCAGATTTCAACTTGGCCCAGCAATTCACCCAGTCTGACCAGAATCTTTGTTGATACATGATACAGTAAAATTCCTATATGAAGACCAATATTGAACAGTCCCAAAGCTGGTCTATTATGAGGAGACACTGGGTGTATTATCCAAAATAGATTTAACCCTTTACCACTCAGGGATTTTGTGAATTTCGCTGATTTTCACAGTGTTGCACCTGACAGCAACTTCAACTAGCCATTGTTTGATAATGGATGGTCTGTTTTACACCAAACTTGGTATGAATGTTCATTGGGCAGTAGCCTTTCAAATGCAACCCCTCATGACTTGATCATTGTTGTCATGGTAAAGAGGGGGCATCTCAAAGTTGGCAAAAAGTGTGTTTTCACATGAATTTTGGACCACATTTTAATCTTCACACAGCTGTCAAGGCAACAATTAAGGTGGTTGGCACTAACCATTTTCACTGTTTGCAGCATGTTTTATCAGCATCAATTTCAGGCACGTTTGACCCCAGACACCCTCAGATATAAATTTTAGCGGCCGGTTGGGCCATAAACCCAAAATTTTTCGGGATGTGAGGGGGGCGTTGTCCCCCTTCAATCCCCCCCCCCCAGAATATTTTTAGTGGGGAGGCGCGCGAAAAAACAGGTCACTTTTTTGCCCAACAAATCCTAAAGCAAACATAACTATCCAGGGGTGGAAATGCAGATTTAAGGTGCTTCTGGGGCTTCAAATGGAGGGGGGGGGGGTGCAGACACGTAAAAACCAGATCTGAGTGGTAAAGGGTTAATATAGTGATACATGGGACAGTAAAATTCCTATATAAAGATCACCTTCCAAACTGTTTAAAAGTGGTTTTGAAGACCAATATTGAACAGTCCAAAGGCTGGTCTATTATGAGGAGACACTGGCTGTATTATCCAAAATAGATTTAATACAGTGATAAATGGAACAGTAAAATTCCTATATAAAGATCACCTTTTAAACTGTTTACGACAACTTTTGAACAGTCCCAAAACTGGTCTTTTATTATAAGACACTTGGTATAGAAAATACAAAGAAATAGATTGAGCTGCAAGGTGCTTCCATGCAGAGTTGCAATTGACCACACACAAGTACTTGCAAATTGCTTAGAAGGACAAAGCCCACCTAGGCAAAGCAGAGTGTTGTTGTTGTTGTTTCATTTTTTATGTCCCATCAACACCTAAGGGCATACGGAGACGGGACCTCGGTTTAAAGACTTATTTGAAAGTCTATGAAGAAGCACAGGATCAAACCTGTGATCCCTGGTTTATGAGGCGAGTAGCACAAGCACTACACCATGGGGGCTTCTGCAAAGCAGTGTGACTCAGTTGCAATGTGATTCTGACCATCCAGTGCATATAAGTCTTTTATTTTATTGGGCTTGAGATATCATGTCAACTCAATATCAGGTAAAATCCTTCAAAACTAGAAGCAATGTCTCCAAAATGACCCAATTTGTGTTGAAGGTGACTTTAAACCTGAATTCATCCAAACAAACAACTAACTAGAATTTGTTTTTTCTACAAAAACACAGATGTCTCCCTCTTTTTGATCATTCAGGTGCCTACCTGATTCTTGCGGGCAACACATTGTCTCATGATCCCAGCCCCCAACCATCGGGGCTTGAAGAAATAGATTGGGCTGCATGATGCTTCCATGCAGAGCTGAAACCAATCGACATGAGTACTGGTAAACAGCTTAGAGGTTCTAAGCTTGCCCAGGAAAAGTGGTGCAAGTCAGACTGCCCATGCATATAAACCTGTTTTCATTGGGTGCCATGGCTTGAGATGTCATTTCATCTCAATATCGGGTAAAAGTCCCCTTCAGAAATAAAAAAGTTATTGACCAGACACGGAAAAAACTTTTTTGAGCTGTGACCTCTAAGTATGACCTTGACCTTGGAAGTAATGACCTGTGTCTTGCATGCAACACGTCGCCTCATGATGGCTAATATTTCTGCCAAGTCATTTTAAAATCTATCCATTAATATGAAAGTTATTGACCAACCACAGAAAAAGACCCTTTTTTGGACCTTTGACCTCTAAGTATGACCTTGACCTTTGAGGTACCGACCTGGGCCATGTGCTTGACACATCTCTTCATGATGGTTAACATTTTTGAAAAGAAATTTCAAAATCCATTTAATTGACCGGACACAATCTGCCCATACAATACATACAGGATTTTCGGACCAACTAACTTCCAAGGCAAATAACGCAAAAAGTATAAATGCAAGAGTTATAGTTCTTGCGCTCTGCACGTCGTCTTATGTTGATCATATGAAGGGGGGGGGGGGGGGGAATGGGTGGACTCGCATCAGTTTTCCTTGGCAGGCATAGACCTTCTTAACAGATTACCAGAACTCATGGGCGGTCGGTATCAGCTCTTGTGCAGCCCAATTAATTTCTCCATGCCCCAATGGGCAGGGGCTAACTTCATGAATTAAAAAAACAAACACATCATGAAAACACACCAATATAATTTTGACCCCTTAACCCCACTTTTGTAAAGTAAAACTTGGGTTCACAGGGGTATACACAATTATCTCCAGTTAAAAACATAGATAGTGGGTTGTCTTTAGAACCCCAAGTCTAACGACTTCCCACAATATATGTCTGGAGTGGACCAATGAAAAAACTCAGAATTTTTTATCAGACGACTTTCATCTATTAGTGGTATTTTTTCAATTATATTTGTATAGACATGTTTTCGTAATGAGGACATTCTCCAAACTAGTTCTATAGTCTAATTCTTCATTAAATAAGTCACACTCTCAGCACAATGGAGATTTACAGGAGGATTCAGTATTTTCATTTTTTGGGTTTCCTCTGAGGGCTTTGTCAGTGAATTGTATATTCATCATCTGCCTGTGCTGACTAAATACACTTGGTATAGAAAATACAAAGAAATAGATTGAGCTGCAAGGTGCTTCCATGCAGAGTTGCAATTGACCACACACAAGTACTTGCAAATTGCTTAGAAGGACAAAGCCCACCTAGGCAAAGCAGAGTGTTGTTGTTGTTATTTCATTTTTTACGTCCCATCAACACCTAAGGGCATACGGAGACGGGACCTCGGTTTAAAGACTTATTTGAAAGTCTATGAAGAAGCACAGGATCAAACCTGTGATCCCTGGTTTATGAGGCGAGTAGCACAAGCACTACACCATGGGGGCTTCTGCAAAGCAGTGTGACTCAGTTGCAATGTGATTCTGACCATCCAGTGCATATAAGTCTTTTATTTTATTGGGCTTGAGATATCATGTCAACTCAATATCAGGTAAAATCCTTCAAAACTAGAAGCAATGTCTCCAAAATGACCCAATTTGTGTTGAAGGTGACTTTAAACCTGAATTCATCCAAACAAACAACTAACTAGAATTTGTTTTTTCTACAAAAACACAGATGTCTCCCTCTTTTTGATCATTCAGGTGCCTACCTGATTCTTGCGGGCAACACATTGTCTCATGATCCCAGCCCCCGACCATCGGGGCTTGAAGAAATAGATTGGGCTGCATGATGCTTCCATGCAGAGCTGAAACCAATCGACATGAGTACTGGTAAACAGCTTAGAGGTTCTAAGCTTGCCCAGGAAAAGTGGTGCAAGTCAGACTGCCGATGCATATAAACCTGTTTTCATTGGGTGCCATGGCTTGAGATGTCATTTCATCTCAATATCGGGTAAAAGTCCCCTTCAGAAATAAAAAAGTTATTGACCAGACACGGAAAAAACTTTTTTGAGTTGTGACCTCTAAATATGACCTTGACCTTTGAAGTAATGACCTGTGTCTTGCATGCAACACGTCGCCTCATGATGGCTAATATTTCTGCCAAGTCATTTTAAAATCTATCCATTAATATGAAAGTTATTGACCAACCACAGAAAAAGACCCTTTTTTGGACCTTTGACCTCTAAGTATGACCTTGACCTTTGAGGTACCGACCTGGGCCATGTGCTTGACACATCTCTTCATGATGGTTAACATTTTTGAAAAGAAATTTCAAAATCCATTTAATTGACCGGACACAATCTGCCCATACAATACATACAGGATTTTCGGACCAACTAACTTCCAAGGCAAATAACTCAAAAAGTATAAATGCAAGAGTTATAGTTCTTGCGCTCTGCAGGTCATCTT
Source organism: Lucinisca nassula (assembly GCA_963580285.1). NCBI lineage: Eukaryota > Metazoa > Mollusca > Bivalvia > Lucinida > Lucinidae > Lucinisca > Lucinisca nassula. The sequence continues at coordinate 119,910,387 of OY757022.1, read as the reverse complement.
ATGTTGATCATATGAAGGGGGGGGGGGGGGAACGGGTCGACTCGCATCAGTTTTCCTTGGCAGGCATAGACCTTCTTAACAGATTACCAGAACTCATGCGCGGTCGGTATCAGCTCTTGTGCAGCCCAATTAATTTCTCCATGCCCCAATGGGCAGGGGCTAACTTCATGAATTAAAAAAACAAACACATCATGAAAACACACCAATATAATTTTTACCCCTTAACCCCACTTTTGTAAAGTAAAACTTGGGTTCACAGGGGTATACACAATTATCTCCAGTTAAAAACATAGATAGTGGGTTGTCTTTAGAACCCCAAGTCTAACGACTTCCCACAATATATGTCTGGAGTGGAACAATGAAAAAAATCAGAATTTTTTATCAGACGACTTTCATCTATTAGTGGTATTTTTTCAATTATATTTGTATAGACATGTTTTCGTAATGAGGAAATTCTGCAAACTAGTTCTATAGTCTAATTCTTTATTAAATAAGTCACACTCTCAGCACAATGGATATTTACAGGAAGATTCAGTATTTTCATTTTTTGGGTTTCCTCTGAGGGCTTTGTCAGTGAATTGTATATTCATCATCTGCCTGTGCTGACTAATGCTTTTGAACTGACATTTTTAATTGCCTTGCAAGGCTATTTCTGTAAATTTGCATCATTCTCTGTTTGAAAGTTTAGAAAAATTGGAATAATTCCATTAGGAAAACAAATACAATTTTTGGCCAAAAAATGGAAATTGTAAGATGAAAAAAAAAATGATAGTTTTCTTATTTCTGCTCAAAACATAGATAGATCGACGACGGGGTTCTATCGAGTACCCACAATGTATGTTTTTGAACAGATATAGGAAAATTAATGTTTACCCCTGTAAACCCTGGTTTTACTATGTAAAAGTGGGGTTTAAGGGGGTCAAAATTATATAGGCTTGTTTTTGTGATGCAAATTTACAACAATTTCCCAGAAATAATACCAATATTGGATTAAATGTAATTTTTCTGTTGGAAAATAAACTGAGCTTCTTGCTGCTATCAACTGAGAATTTCTTTCTCGTTAGGTAAAATTCATGTTATTCATGAATTAAAAAATAAAAAGGAAATTCTTGAAGACTGGTTGGTTACGCTTATTCTTTGAACAAGTCATACTGTGAGCATGATGGAGACTTTGAAGAAGTTTTTGGTGTTTGTGCCCTTTTAGTTCCCCTTTGGATGTGCTTCAGTGGACTGGTATCCTCATCCCCTGAGTCTTCATTATTTGGATGTTTAGTTTCCTTGCTAGGTTTTTCCTGTCCAAATTTACCATTGCCGTCTTCATCATCTTCATCACCTGCCAATGCAGATAAAGCCTCCTGGCTTGAATTCAGATCATCCTTAATTTTTTTGTTCTGACTGAGCAGTTCATCTGAGTATAGTTTTGCTTCAGATAGACTTCTCTTTGTTTTTGCTAAGTTTTTGTTGGTTGCCTCTAATGTTGCTTGCTTATCAAGGACCTTCTTTTCCAGCCCTGACGCTTGTTTCAGAATAATTTCAGTATGATTAGTGAGAGAGTCAGTCAATTTATCCATCATTTTCATATTTTCATCGGAGACTTGTCTTGATTGTTTCATCTTAAATGTCAACCCTGTCAGCATGAGACTGGTCTCTTGTATGGAATTGATTGACCTCTTTATTTCTTCCATAATCTGAAAAATAGTCTGTCTTAATTTTTTGGCATTTTTTTACAAAGTCTTGCCTCATTTCACACATAATCTATAATAGACTTATATCAGAGTTAGCTCTTTAAAATAACTGCCAGAGATTTATAGATCAGTACATGCCTGCAACTTATGTTTCTTATGCAGCTCTTTTTCTCTTTGCTGAATTAAATTTAAAGTGTTCATTTTTTTTCTTTTCTTTTTTCTTTTTCTCACGCAAGACATGTAAAAGTCCATTAATGAAAAAAAAAAAAAAAAAAAAACGTTCAAAATGAAGCAGACACGTTTAATAAAAGCTGTCATCAAATAACATAGATCGCCTGGAAAAGTGTCTATAAAGTAATCAAATATCTATCTCTATATATAAACCAAATCCAATGAAATGCTTTGGAAAATATGATGTGTTAAAACTCTTTAGTATAAATTTTCTCTCAGTTCTTGATCTTCAGGTCATGAGCATGAAATGGATGGGGGTATAGCTGAACAAACCTTTGGATGTGTATGACCTTGAATTTATTACCATAGGGGTAGATGTTGTAACTAAATAAAACCTTTTATCCATATCTATTGTTTTAAAAACATATGAACAAAATAAATGAAATGGTACTATGAGCTATTAAAAACTTAAACACTAATTATTTCAACATTGTGACTTTGAATTTGAAGTCATTGGTGTGAGTATTGATGCATAAAACTTTGTGTTAATCATCATACCAAATACCAACAAAATCCATCATGTGATTAGGATATTTAGAGCTGTAAAAATTAATAAACTAATATAAAAAGGCTTGAGTGGCTATCTTCACTTCAGATCATGAGCATAAGGTTGGGTAATGCTGTAAGAAATATTAGAGAAAAAAACATATACCAAACATGATCCATATTTATGGAATGGTCTGCAAAATACAACCTCTTAAATATACTAATTAAAAATAAATGAGAACACAAATGCCATCGTCCATGCCAGGGTAGTGCAATAGGTATTCCTGTACTTTGTCAAAATTGATGTAGGAACTGTTGTTTCTGAATAAGCTCTATTATAGAGATATATACACTGTGTGAAGGACAAGTCTTTATCATGAAGATGATGCTTGTTCTTGTAATGTTGCATTTTCATCAATGAAACAGGCATATGTGATCTGTTTTGGTCAAATAACAGTTTTAGTAATATTTAATTTTGAATATCCATTTGTTTACATAAGCGGTGAAAATAGTTCTACTCTGACCAAATCAGATCTGGTACCAATAGTGGCTCCAGCCAAATCCAAAATGTCAGTCCTCAATGATACTATGTATTTGGCTAGGCCTTTAGCCATTCATCACACATACATACTACATCACATTAATTAACCCTTATCCTGCTAAATTTTCAAATTTAGCCACACCCATTTCTGACTTTAAACCAATCCAAATATTTGATGTAATTTATTTTTAAAAATTCATAAATTACATGACAAACAGTGAAGATCCTGATCAGATGGCTACTTCTGAAGCGATCTGATCTGAATCTACACTATTTGCAAAAATAGGGGTTGTCGTGAACAGCAGGATAAGGGTTAAAATTAAGGCTTTTAGCCATTCCTCACTCATGCATACACTATATGTTTTATTCAAAAAAATATATTGCTATCCAGAATTTAGAATATACAAATAAAAAAAAAAAACAAAGGCACAGCCACCACACACAATATTGATGTGAGATTAAGTGATACTTGGCATGTTTTTCTGAAGCATAGTCATGCACACAAAGGTGATATGAGGTGAAATGTAACAAATTGACTAATATTACACTAGTGACACAACAAAAGCATAAACTGGGTAAGCAGCAGATATAGTGAAATAGCTATTCTAAAAGCATGAATGAAGATTGTTTCCAGCACCGGTACGGGGACCCAAGCCTTTTACATTCCAATTATGAGCATGCAAACATTAAAAGATATACTAATTAATTTTTGGTAAGTTTTTTAAAGGATTAAAAAGATTATTAAGAGCAAAACATTTATCAATGTATAGCTCACCCAAGTGTAGCTAGAGGCTACTTTAAATCAGCCATTTTATAACAAAACCAATTACAACATTGCTCAAGGGCAGGAACAGACAACTCATTATGGTAAAAAATTTGTAAGTAAACAAATCATCATTAGCGACATTTGTTGCAAGTCTGAAAAATAGTAATCATCTTAATGAAAAGTAGAAGCAATGATCAGGAATCGATACAATAAATTTACACCTCCCACCAAAGTTATAAAAACTAAAGGTATTGGTTGACTGGGCTGTGAACGCTCAATACAGTGAAACATTTCAATGTTATCAGCATTTGAATTACTGAGAAACTTATTATTAACAGTTTCCACAAAAGAGTATTCTTGAAAGGTTTTTATTAGGCATCTTGGTGGACCATGACATTTTGAGAAAACCTTTGTTCTTCCATCATATATAAGCTTCATATGAAATGTTGCATGGCTTTAGCCAGTGTTTTATTGTGTGAAGATGTATTTATAAAGAGTTAAACAATGACAGCGGACGCCTTCCTATCCCTTAAGCTCACTGAATGCACCTTTGGCACAATGAGCTAAAAATGACTTTTGAAAGTACCGGTAGCTGAAATATAATTTCTGAACATGTAAGAAAAAGGAATGCTCGTAATTGTAACTGGTGCCATCATGTGAGCACATTTCATATAACATATATGAAAACAAAACTAAATGCAACAGTGTATAAGAGTATCTGCAAAAGTTGTGTGACTAAAGAACAGATATACACATGTCATGCAGATGTCATCATCATGACTAGTTCACAATCTAGAAACATAGTGTGACCAAAATTTACCAAAAGATATTGTATAAAAAATAATATTGTACAAATGTAAGAAATAAGTGTACATACCTGGAATCTACTGTGTTTTCATGGTTTCAAAATATACTGAAAAACATCACTGTACATACATGTACATTCATAAGAGTGAAAAAAAGGGGAAAAAAAACACACAAAAGAACAAACAAGAGGGCCATACCAAATATCAACAAAGGCTATAATTTGAACAACCTTGGCAAAGGTCCACTAGATGAAGCTACACACCAAATATGGGCCTTGTGGTTTCAGAGAAGAAGATTTTTTTTAAAGATATTCCCTACATAAGCCTATGTAAAACGAAAAGGCCCCGGGGCGGGGGCAGTTTTGGCCCCATGGCTTTAATTTGAACAATCTTGATAGAGGTCCACTAGTTGAAACTTTACACCAAATATCAAAGACCTGGGCCTTGCTGTTTCAGAGAAGAAGATTTTCAAAGATTATCTCTATATAAGTCTATGTAAAACCAAAGGGCCCCGGGGCAGGAGCATATGTTGCCCAAGGGCTATAATTTGAACAATCTTGATAGAGGTCCACTAGATGAAGCTCCATACCCAATATCAAAGACCTGGGCCTTGTGGTTTCAGAGAAGAAGATTTTTCAAGATTTTCCCAATATAAGCCCATGTAAAACCAAAGGGCCCCGGGGCAGGGGCATTTTTGCCTCCAGCACTATAATTTCAGCAATCTTGGTAGGGGTCCCCCAGGTGAAGCTTCATACCAAATATCAAAGACCTGGGCCTTGTGGTTTCAGAGAAGAAGATTTTTAAAGATTTTCCCTATATAAGCCCATATAAAACCAAAGGTCCCTGTGGCGGGGGCATTTTTGGCACCAGCACTATAATTCGAACAATCTTGGCAGGGGTCCACTAGATGAAGCTTCTTACCAAATATCGAAGACCTGGGCCTTGCGGTTTCAGAGAAGAAGATTTTTAAAGATATTCCTTATATAAGCCCATGTAAAACCAAAGGGCCCCGTAATGGGGGCATTTTTGGCCCCAGCACTCTAATTTGAACAATCTTGGTAGGGGTCCACTAGATGAAGCTTCATACCAAATATCAAAGACCTGGGCCTTGTGGTTTCAGAGAAGAAGATTTTTAAAGATTTTCCCTATATAAGCCCATATAAAACCAAAGGGCCCTGGGGCGGGGGCATTTTTGGCCCCAGCACTATAATTTGAACAATCTTGGTAGGGGTTCACTAGATGAAGCTTCATACCAAATATCAAAGACCTGGGCCTTGTGGCTTCAGAGAAGAAGATTTTTAAAGATTTTCCATTTATAAACCTATGTAAAACCAAAGGGCCCTGGGGCGGGGGCATTTTGTGCCCCAGCACTATAATTCGAACAATCTTGGTAGGGGTTCACTAGATGAAGCTTCATACCAAATATCAAAGACCTGGGCCTTGTGGTTTCAGAGAAGAAAATTTTTAAAGATTTTCCCTATATAAGTCTATGTAAAACCAAAGGGACATGGAGCAGGGGTATTTTTGGCCCCAGCACTATAATTTGAACAATCTTGGTAGAGGTCCATTAGATGAAGCTTCATACTAAATATCAAAGTCCTGGGCCTTGTGGTTTCAGAGAAGAAGATTTTTAAAGATTTTCCCTATATAAGTCTATGTAAAACCAAAGGGCCATGGAGCAGGGGTATTTTTGGCCCCAGCACTATAATTTGAACAATCTTGGTAGAGGTCCATTAGATGAAGCTTCATACTAAATATCAAAGTCCTGGGCCTTGTGGTTTCAGAGAAGAAGATTTTTAAAGATTTTCCATATATAAGCCTATGTAAAACCAAAGGGCTCCGGGGCGGGGCATTTTGTGCCCCAGCACTATAATTTGAACAATCTTGGTAGGGGTCCACTAGATGAAGCTTCATACCAAATATCAAAGACCTGGGCCTTGTGGTTTCAGAGAAGAAGATTTTTTAAGTTTTTGGTGAAAAAATCTATTTTTGGGTCCTGTGACCTAGATGTGCAATGGACCGGAACCATTTGAACAACTTTGAAAGGGGACCTTCTAAGGATCATTCCTGTAAAGTTTGGTCAAAATCCAATAAGTGGTTTAGGAGGAGATGTCGTTTGAAGAAATTGTTTACGCACGGACGCATGACGGACGACGGACAAAAAGTGATCCCAAAAGCTCACCTCGTCACTACGTGACGGTGAGCTAAAAAAGTACATAAGGGTGAAAAAAAGGGGAAAAAAACACAAAAGAACAAAAAAAAGTACAAAGTTTACATTGGGAAAAAAGATGGACAAATGGACGGACAGAAACTTGCACATGACTAAGTTCACAATGTGCAAAAAGAGAGAAAAATTAATTCGAAGATTAAGTCCAAACCACATGCGCATCCTCATACCATGCCAAAAGCACATGCAAAGTTTCCAAATGATCAGTACAAAAGTGTAAGAGGAGTTGCGATGACAAGAGGTACCAACCCAATACCAATTGAAGGTTCAAAATGACTAAGTTCACAATTTGGAAAAAGTGACAAAAATTGATTCGAAGATTAAGTCCAAACCACATGCGCATCCTCATACCAAGGGAAAAGCACATGCAAAGTTTCCAAATGATCAGTACAAAAGTGTAAGAGGAGTTGCGATGACAAGAGGTACGTATCGCATACCTAAAAATGACTAAGTTCACAATATGGAAAAAGTGACAAAAATTGATTCGAAGATTAAGTCCAAACCACATGCGCATCCTCATACCAAGGGGAAAGCACATGCAAAGTTTCCAAATGATCAGTATAAAAGTGTAAGAGGAGTTGCGATGACAAGAGGTACGTATCGCATACCTAAAAATGACTAAGTTCACAATATGGAAAAAGTGACAAAAATTGATTCGAAGATTAAGTCCAAACCACATGCGCATCCTCATACCAAGGGGAAAGCACATGCAAAGTTTCCAAATGATCAGTATAAAAGTGTAAGAGGAGTTGCGATGACAAGAGGTACGTATCGCATACCTCAAAATGACTAAGTTCACAATATGGAAAAAGTGACAAAAATTGATTCGAAGATTAAGTCCAAACCACATGCGCATCCTCATACCATGGCGAAAGCACATGCAAAGTTTCCAAATGATCGGTCTAAAAGTGTAGGAGGAGTTGCGATGACAAGACATCCAGTGTAAAATGTTGACGGACGGACGGACGAACGGACGGACGAACGGACGGACGGACGGACGGACGGACGGACGGACGGAAACTTGCACGCCTATGTCTTCCTGCTAAAGCAGGTGCGACAATAAACACATCCACATGGCTAATTACCATGTCCAGGTATAGATAAAAACATACTAAATCCGTGTTACTATGAATATACAAGGGAAAAATCCTTGTAGTAACAGTAGGTCCACTGAAATATCACTCCACCAACGTTGGGCGCCAATGTCACGGGACGGGGGTTTTATGGGTTGGCTAGCTGTTTCCGTGACTGTACACAGTGTGTACTTGATATTGTGGGTTCTCTGGAGTTCAAAACACAAGGGAGCCTACTGTTGATGATGATTGTTTAATGACGATGATCCACAAACGACGATACACATGATGACCCCCATACGACGATACACATGATGATGACTGTACAACAATCTGTAACAATAATGGAAACACTTATCAATACATGATAAACATGTATGGAAATAAACTATGAATACATGATAAACATGTATATAGAGAGATGAGAAACATAGTTGTTTACTCTCACACAACTGACTGGCAAATGCCCTGGAGCAAAACAACATAGTTATGCTAATAAAACAGTAACTTATTAACATCTTATTAATGCTAATTAACTTTCTAATTAAAATATCTATAAAATCAGATTGAAACAAACAGACTAGCGTCTTATGAAGACGTTATGTACTTTGGAATTAAGGTTAACATGTTATCTAATGAATCCTAATTAGCAAAACTAGTCAAGTAAATCTACTAACCTGTAACAATAATGGAAACACTTATCAATACATGATAAACATGTATGGAAATAAACTATGAATACATGATAAACATGTATATAGAGAGATGAGAAACATAGTTGTTTACTCTCACACAACTGACTGGCAAATGCACTGGAGCAAAACAAGATGCACCCGATTACACCAGTGAGTATTATTTGATACACAGGTTAATTGATTCACTGTATAGGACATTTTACGGAAACTTATAGGACTAAGGAGCAGGAAAACAATGGCGTTATGTACCCGATTAATGGACGGGAAATAGAGAGACGTTTACATAACGAAGTTGGATAAAAGAACAACAAAACAACTGTAATAATTTCTTGTTTTATTTCTACCTATGACATTTCAAACAATCACAATCAGAACGATTGCAACACTTCCTTATCTACTTGCTGCAATAGAAATTGGCCTCTGAATTTTAAACGGGCTGGATATATAATTGTATGACATTGGATACCCTTGAAATTTGATTACCAATTTTGTCGCCCAACATTGCGCACAATAGGAGGTTTTAGGAATTCTGTTGATGATGTCATTCTTGCGCATGCACAAAGAACTGGCTGTCAATTGAAACAGCCATTGCTATTCAAATGTATTGGCGGAACTTAAAATGCTAACAATTTTCAGTCATTTTGAGAGAAAATATACCCGTTTTCATTGAAATAATGCCTCGAGAAGGAAAGAATGATATTTTGCTTTTATTACCGAAATTCATTTATCCTAAATCCGTTTTTAATTGCCGAAAATCTCTTCGTTAATGACCCATGTCAATGGCTTGAGATACCGTTATTCCGAAAGCTTACTTACGAAATAAGTTTTTACGTAACTCTCGTTTTATTCGCTATCCAAGTCTATCTACATGTATCTATCTATTGAGAAGTCTGTCCGACGATCTGTCTACATGTGCAATTTAAAAAAGAATGTCCATACTGACAGTCGAAATAAACGAATCAGAGGACTGATGGAGGGACGTTGACTAAATGTTGGTTCGACGTCATGCCATCGACACCCACTCCAATGCACTTCAATGTCACATGGCCGTTCGCATGAGAGAGAGGTTTGACTGACAAACTGACAGTAGACACACAGACGACAGACAGACCGACTGATTGACTAACAGACGAATGGACGGATAGTTAGACAGACAAATAAACATACTGACAGCCAAAAAAATAACAACTAATGAGTGGACTGACAGACGGGCGTCGAGTCAACGTTGGCTCGACGTCAGGTCGTCGACAACCACTCCAACTCTCTTCAATGTCACGTGACTGTTGAGATGAGAGAGAGGTCTGACTGATCCCTGTACCCAAGAAGCCCTTAACCCTTTTTGTACAAAATGGAATCTTCCTCCTTATATATTGCTGGAGTCATTTTCAAAATTTAAGGGATTCAGGTTGTGTTTTCTTCAAAATTTATCTGGAAAATGGCCGAACTTTTTGCAAACAGTGTTGGCCCTTATCAGGCGCTGCGTTCTGTGACGTCTGATTTGGGCCTGCACTGTTTGTCACTTACCCTTTTGGGGGTTTCCGGTAGCAAATGGGTTAATGTAGACCTAAGGGCTGGGCAGGTTGAACCAATCTACAAATCTACCAGATTTTACTGTAAAATCTGTGCACTTGCGAAGGAGTGTTTAATTCTCATGCTCTGAAAGGGTGTTCTATGTTTGTTTTGAACTTAATGTTCCAATCCCACTGAGTTTTGATTGGGTCCGAGCACTGGGCAAATGACATTTTATTAAGCAACGCCGTATTATCGCCAACGCAACTTTCTGATGTTTCATCGACGTTGCAGCATCACTTTGAAGTTGGTTTGATGTAGACACGACGTTGTTGACACACTACATGTCAGCTGAAGTGGCGTCATTTAACGGCAAACTGTAATTTACATCTGCCTGCCCTCGCTAATTGTTGGTGCGCTATGAGAGTGAGAGAGAGAGGACCCTGTTGGGTCGTATGTACAATATATCATCTTCGTAATGCGAAATTTCACATCTGGCAGTGTTTCTCCCATTATCTTACATTAGAATTCGTCAAAAGTTTAAAAGAATTCCACTGTTTTACGCTGTAATTAACACTTTATCTGTCCCGCTGCATTTGAAGCAATACGACAGATGACGGCCAGGGCTTTTCCCGTTCTATTTTTAGAACCGGAAGTACGTCACGAAAAAAGCTCCTATAAGTTCGGTTACCCTAAAGTGCGAAAAGGACTCCTTTTCGCGAAAAGGACTTACCCTAATATGCGAAGAACCTTTTTAAAAAGGATGATTACTGTTAGCGAAAAGGACTGCTCTCTATCTACTGATACTGCATCGGTCACATTTGACAATTACCGCAGGTGTATGTTACATACATTCCAGGTTTTGCAGGATGAAAGCCTACACAGTAATGATGTAATTACGGTAGGGATCTTTACCCTGCACAGGGAATGGTTCTCCCTGCACAGGGGGCCTCTTGTTAACGTCCCGATCCGAAGGACGGTGCACTTTATGACATTCGTCCCTGCAAATGATGCCAATGGAGCGTGTACTCATTAGAATGTGGTTCTAACGAGCACCAACGACATATGATTGGAGTAAAAATAAGAAAAATACCACACGTTTTCACCAGAAAAGTAGCCATTTCGGAGATATCAAAAATGCACTATGTCGCATGGACGTGTTATTGTAAACCCCACTTTATATAGAGAAAACTGGGTTTACCGGAGTATTCACTCTTTTCTCATTTCTGCTGCAAGACATATGTTGCGGGTACTCGTTAGAGCGCGGTTCAAATGAGCACCCACGACCTACTATAGCAGTAGAAATTAGAAAAATACCACACATTTTCATCAGGAAATTAGCCATTTTGGAGATGTGAAAAATGTACTATGTCGCACGGATGTGTTAGCGTAATAAGATATTAAAAGTAGAAGTAAAACAAAGATCAGGAATTGATACAATTAACTTACTCCATCCATAAAAGACACCAAAGGGAAAGAAATACAAACATTAAGCGACTTGACCATAATGGAAACCTAAACAAAGGAAGGCCATATGGACAGTTACTTTCCCACAAAATGGCCATATGGCCGTAAGTAACAAACAACAACATAAATAAATCGCCACAGAAGAGCCGCCTTGGAACGGTCAGTGGAAGATTTCCACTGGGGGGCTTAAATCGATTTTACGTGGCCACAATCCTCGCCCTTACTTCCGTCGCGATTTAGACAAATAATTTGTTCAGTCCGCATTTGTTCATAAAATAAATAAATCATCACGAAAACACACCTATATAATTTTGACACCCTTGAAGGCTTGAACCCCGCTTTTATATAGTAAAATTGATGTTTGCAGGGGTTTACTTTATTTTTCTTATTTCTACTCTAAAATATAGATTGTGGGTACTCATTAGAATCACCTCGATGAAACAGTTCTAATGAGTACCCACAATCTATATTTTTATGTTGAAAAGACTATCGGTGTCTTCCTTCCTTCGTCTTGTCGTCTCTCTCTCTCTGCGACTGTTTTTCTGTCTGACGCTCTCGGCCTTTTGATTGCAGATCAAAAGAAATACCTTCGCAGACAAACTGCGTACAGGTAGATTATAATTCGATGGACATCTTTACTTAATTGGATTAACGATGAAGTTAAGTTCTTTATAACTGAAAAAGAGAGACATTCGAAGAAACACAAATTAAAGGTATCGCTCTCTTATATAAAAGTTGAGTTTATGGTTTCATAATTATAAACATGATAAAGGCATGATAAATACATAAACGTTTTAATTGATGTCACTAAAGTCCTTGACTGCTCATGTAGGAACTTCTGAAATCACTATTAGATAGTGTAATACAATACATAACAGAGAGCCAAGAATATTTATTGATTCATTTGGTTGCATTGCTGCAAATAAAAGCTTTTAAGATGACAAACATTTCATTATTATGAAATTATATTACTTTTAACGTGACTGATATTATAATTTGCTGACTGGGAGAGGTGTGAAAAATACAAGAAAATAACATATGTTCTCAATTAGAATTTTTTTTATTCATACTAACTTCAATCACAAATTACTCACAACCATGGCCCATCACTGTGGCACATGGCTATTTCTAGTCTGTTCTTACAAATGTATCCATTTGTCAATACATGATGTTTTAGGCTGATTTGTGCTGATTGCATAAAATGATTTCTGCTACCCATTTATGTCCAATGAACTCTTCAATTTGTATTATTAGACAGATGCATTTCAATTAATGAGGTTTCTGCTTATGTTTTATTATTTTTGCAAAATTTTACTATCTCTAGCAGTGTTATTGATAAGCTTTTGCCCGAGGAGTACTGTTACTCCTTCAACCAAAGACATAGGCGTATCCTGTGATACTTTGAGAGTATCGGTACTCCTAGATTAGAAACTAGGGTCGTATCTTCATCTGTCATCACAAGATGGCTGCTAAGTGCACTTATATTAATTTCAGACGTGGCAATGGTCATATGTAAAAGACGTTAAACACATATTCTATCATCGTAACATACCGACATACATTTTCATGTTAATAAGCTGGCGAACAGCAAAATGAAAAATTACTTTTTCTTCTAAAGAATGTAAATCCAGCCAATGTGGTCGTAATCTTCGCATGTGTGTTTGGAATTTCCCAGACGCTATTGAAGGCTCGTTTTGATCAGACTGTGCAGGCTGGTCGGAGTCTTCAGCCGTCACACAGATAATACTGTCATCAAAACGTTTTCAAACCCACGTTTTGTGTCTGCAGTGGCCCTATGTGCTACGCGTTCAATGGCGAGGGAAAATCTCTACTAATTGTAGCAACTGCATGCGATTGGTAAAAGGCGAGAAATTCAGCGCCCAGCAAAAATACAATAAAACGTGCGACCAGTGAAGACTCAGATCAGCAAGCGCATCTGTGAAAGCTAATCAGTCCGTCCTAGTTGCTGTGTTTGCGTTCTTTTATGATGTGCTGCCAGTCACTCTGCTTAATGTTCAAAGACGCCGGCGAGACATCTTAGGGTGTTAATTTAATCGGCTACTTGATAGATAGCGGTAAATAAGCATGCACTGCATGCTGACCTGACCACCTGTGATTCACAGAGTACCCAAGTATTACAGGTTAATCCTGCCATGGTGACTCAACAAATATAATTTTGCTCAAATGTAATATTCAGGATCGTATTTTTATGCACGCTTGTCATAAAGTTACTGCTCATGCTTCAGGCGTTGTTAATAAAGTTAATAATGCGGGCGGCTTTCCCTTAGATAATAAATACCGTTATGTAATCACGCATCAATAATCGGTTTCCTAATCATGTTGATAGTTGTCATAACTTGAGGCTGATTAAATATAAGCTCAATATATGATCGTCAAAAGGTAAGGTTGAAGGGTTTCAGCGTAATTAAACCAAATGCCATCATTCATGAATGGATGAATTTCAAATCGTTCTTGAAGATTGGAACAGTTTTTGTTGAAGACTATGATGCGGCGAAAATTACCGCGATTTCGATTGCTTTTTGTCAGGGGTCACGTTTATTTTTTGCTTTTGTTTTTCCATTGCCGATACGACTGCAATGGAACGACCTTGGCGTATCGCCAATTTGACGGTCGTATTTGGTACGACTGTTTCTTCATTTCTAGTCGTATTTGCTCGATTTTAGAGTCGTATTTACGACGATACGACCCTTATCAATTACTCTGACTCTAGAAAGTACTGTACACTTTGATAAGACATTATATTCTGTGGCATATGATCTTAATCTACACTGCGAAGGTCCCTTTTTAAGGGACTGTAGGCATTGATGTGTTATTCTGTGAAGTTACATGTATGTCATCTTCCAAAAGATTGCCTCAGGATAGAGAGAAGGGGCAAGACCTAGTGTTTTTACAACTGAGCCATGTTAAAGCAAAACCTACAAATTATCCACATGTATGAAATTCCAAATACTGGTATATTGGTGAGCTTTGTTTGTTGATAACATTTTAAAAATCTTACACCAAAAAAAAATGTCTAGGTAGTAAAATGAAAGTGAAGGCAATTTAAAAACTGAAATCCCAAAAGTAGAAATAGAAGGCAATGGGCAAACTAACTATTTTATTATGTGCTGGCCACCTTTGACACTTGCTTCTCACAAGAAACAGAACGATCACACTTATGTCCCTTATTTAGTTTCAGCAGTTACGAAAACATGCCTATATAGATACATTGTAAATTTTATCGCCGAAAAAACACAAATTTTAAGATGAAAAATTGTGATATTTTTCTTATTTCTGCTCAAAATATAGATTGTGGGTACTCGTTATAACAGCTCGATGGAATCATGGACAAAATCCCCCCACCCCACTGGGCAAAATCTCTCCCACCATTTGTTTAGGTGGACCCCCCCCAGTGTTGCGCCGAGAGGGGGCCATGGGGCCATTTGCCTACCTAAAGTCATTGATGGCCCTTTCAACATTAAACATGGGGCCCGGATGACCCTCAGAAATCAACAACGTTGCTTATATTTTATTTACTGAAGCCCCTTTAAAATATAAAATGACCCTTTGGAAAATGACATAAGGGCCATTGGTGTCCCCCAAGCAATCGAGCCTAGGCACAACACTGCCCCCCCCCCCCCGAACATAATCCCTGCTGCTGTTTATAAAGGTGGACAAAATCCCCGCCCACGCCTCCACATGCACAATTACTGATTTTCGAAAACAATTTGTATATGCACATGTATCGTTTTAAAAACTGCAGATTCCAAATTAGATTTGGAGTATACTAGCTATATTGGTGCTAATGGAGAAGCTATTGGTCATGTTGGTGCTAATGGAGAAATTATTGCAACACGCAGGTAGTACTGCACAAGTACAACAGGTGACAAAATATAGTTAGTGCAATTTGACATGAGACTAACAACCTCTTTTACCATAATTTCACACCGGACTGAAGGCATATATATATCTTCACCGTTTTCCGAAGAAGTCGATATTATTAGTCAATACATAGAGGCCGGTTAATTGGTCGCAATTCACGAGATGCCGAAAATGCATGAGAAGCTTACGAAAACCAACCTATTGGGCGATTACATTGACTAATTTATTCTTTGCATAAAGGTCAGTCTCATGTCAAATTGTATCTACTATACAGTACAGTAAAATCATCAATATGACTAAATTCTAACAATGAATGAGAACATTACAAATGAAACAAAGTAGTTCTTTAATCATGGCAAGAGATTTAATTCATTGAACTGACTTTATAATGTGTATTCAATTATGATCATCACCTTTAATTTACATCATAAAATTTATAAAAAAAAATGTGTCAGAAAGTCATCACAATAATCAAGCAGAATTTTCGAATGTGATATATTATCCTGATAAGGCTGTTCTAATGAGTACCCACAATCTGTATTTTAGAGCTGAAATAAGGAAAAATGGGTTTACAGGAAACCCCAGTTTTACTGTATAAAAGTGATTCAAGGGGGTCAGAATTATACAGGTATTTATGTGATGTAATGTATTTCATCAATCATTAGCTTTTGATTGATAAATTCTGCAGACACTCCAAATGATCTGTTTCATACAAGATCCTGTACACCTTCTTTGATTGTGTCTTAAATTGTTCAAGAGAAAACGAAGAGATGTGTATCTGTCTATGACCCAAATATTACAACAGTCCCCAGTTGTCCTTGCTTTGTATAAGTCCTCCATTTACTATATATAGATGGAAATGTATTCAAAAGTATTCTAAAATTATTTGAATACATTTGCAAAGTATTTGTATTCTCATTCGAATACATTCATAAAAAATGTATTTTTATTTGTATTCTGTATTCGTGAAATGCAAAGTATTTGTATTTTTATTTGAATACTTTTGAAAGTATTCGACCCCAGGCCTGATGTTTTCGCTATGTAAGTGCTCTTTAGAATTCACTAATTAATGCGGTCCTAACGAGTACCCTTAACTTCGCGAATTGTAGTTTTTGAGAAGTTAGTCCAGGTCATTTTCTGCCTGTTCAGCAGGCTAAAAATTCGGCCCCATTCCCAATGCCAAATAGCCTAAATTTTTCCCAATTTCACTATATTTTTCCCCCAAAAAATGAAGAAAGAAAATGCCACAACAAAAGGAACAGTGACAACAGTAATTAACATCAGACTGAGGTTAACATGAAGATTCACCACTGTAACTGAAGCTACAGCTGTATTGCACTGCTTAGCTATCAAATTCATAAGACTATCATGAGCAACATTCATAGTCCTGGCATTTCTCCGATGAAACTGTGTTCCCTATTTTGGTATTTTGTCGGTAATTTTTTCCCAATTTTGCCCAGGGGCCTTTTCCCAAATTACCTGGATAAAGACCTGTAGTCTCTCTCTCTGTCCCGTCCTCATATTTCAGTCGTTTCATACAGGTGCGTGTGTTTAATTTTCTCTCTCTCTCTCTGACTTTTATCTATCTGTCCCGTCCCCGCCCATCGGGGCTTGAAAAATAGATTGAGCTGCACGATGCTTCCACACAGAACTGAAACTATAATACACGACTCACTGAGGCTGATTTAACGGGTACAACAATATCTCGGATGAGAGAAAAATGTATACATATCTATGATAGGCTACATAGGCTTTATATAGTCAAAATCTTTAAAAATCTTCTCTGAAACTACAAGGCCCAGGTCTTTGATATTTGGTATGAAACTTCATCTAGTGGAACCCTACCAAGATTGCACAAATTATAGTGCTGGGGCCAAAAATGCCCCCGCTCTGGGGCCTTTTGGTTTAACATGGGCTTATATAGGGAAAATCTTTAAAAATCTTCTTCTCTGAAACTGCAAGGCCCAAGTCTTTGATATTTGGTATGAAACTTCATCTAGTGGACCCCTACCAAGATTGCTCACAGGGATTTTCCTAGTGCAACATTTGGGCCGGTAATTGGCCCCTATTTTTCCCAATTTGAAGACAGATATTCCCAAATTTTATTACAAATTTCCCAATTTCTGATGTTGTGCTTCATGTTGATAATAATTTCATGAAAATTTAACCAAAATTGACAAAAGTATAGCTGATTTAAATTCCCAACTATAAATATTAGCAAGCTGTTTTTCCCAAACCCAGCGGCCCCTGGACCCTGATTCTGAAGGGTAGGAAAGTCCCTGGCTCAAATTATAGTGCTGGGGCCAAAAGTGCCCCCGCTATGGGGCCCTTCGGTTTTACATGGGCTCATATAGGGAAAATCTTTAAAAATCTTCTTCTCTGAAACTGCAAGGTCCAAGTCTTTGATATTTGGTATGAAACTTCATTTAGTGGACCCCTACCAAGATTGTTCAAATTATAGTGCTGGAGTCAAAAATGCCCCCGCTCTGGGGCCCTTTGGTTTTACATGGGCTTATATAGGGAAAATCTTTAAAAATCTTCTTCTCTGAAACCGCATGGCCAGGTCTTTGATATTTTGGCAGGAAACTTCATATACTGGACCCCTACCAAGATTGTTCAAATTAAAGTGCTGGAGCCCAAAAAAATGCCCCACCCCCCCTCCGGCGGGACCCTTTGGTTTAACATGGGCTTATATAGGGAAAATCTTTAAAAATCTTCTCTGAAACCACAAGACCCAGGTCTTTGCTATTGGTATGAAGCTTCATCTAGTGGACCCCTTCCAAGATTGTTCAAATTATAGTGCTGGGGCCCAAAAATGCCCCTGCCCCAGGACCCTTTGGTTTTACATACACTTAATAGGGAAAATCTTCTTCTCTGAAACCACAAGGCCTGCATGTAGGTCTTTGGTATTTGGTATGAAGCTTCATCTAGTGGACCTCTACCAAGATTATTCAAATTATAGTGCTTGGGCCAAAAATGCCCAGGGCCCTTTGGTTTTACAAGGGCTTAGGTTACATATAGAAAATCTTTAAAAATCTTATTTTCTGAAACCGCAATGCCCAGGTCTTTGCTATTTGGTATGAAGCTTCATCTTGTGGACCTCTACCAAGATTGATCAAATTATAGGCCTTGGGCCAAAAATGCCCCCGCTCAGGGGCCCTTTGGTTTTACATACACTTAATAGGGAAAATCTTTAAAAAATTCTTCTTCTCGGAAACCGCAAGGCCAAGGTCTTGTATATTAGGTATGAAGCTTCATCTTGTGGACCTTTACCAAGATTGTTCAAATTATAGTGCCTCGGCAGAGCTCTCACTAGGATTTTGAAAATAGGATTCCAGGAATCCTTCCTTGTAAAAAGTAGGATTCACAGATAAAAAGTTGGATTCCCACATAAAAAAGTTGGAGTTCTGATCTTGATCGCGCATAGAACAGACAAAAACTTCTTATTATCAGGCTACACGTCCATATGAAAAACTATACTTTCATGGCTCCCAAACTTTTTTTTCTGATAAATGCATTTAATAACTTCGTTCCAAACATGTAGATTGTGGGTACTAGTTAGAAATATTTCACTGATGTGTCTACCCCCCCCCCCCCACTGCAGTTGCTCAGATTTATTCTCACACTTCTAGTCAAATAATGCCGCATAAAAATAAGGTTGTATTAGGATAACAGCAGATATAATGTAAACCCAGATCAGAAAAGCAGCATTCTATTTAGCTATATTTGTGCTTTCAAATTCGGACGTATATGTACGTGAGAGTAGCTCAATTATTTTTAATTGGTGTAAACAAATACGCATGGGAAGCATCCTAACCACGTCTGACTTCCTGTAATTGATAAAAATGATTGTATTTTGAAGAATTGCATACATTTTTGTCACCAGTAAACCTCGAAACACACTTTGACCGAGCGATAAAAAGTATGATCGTGTAGTCGCGAAAATACATGACATTGGTAATTCATCAATTATATCGTCTTCGCCGTAACCCTGGTTTAACTAAACTTGATATTTTACCGACTCATGCTAATCCGTTGATGATATGAGCTTACATCAATTAGTAAACTAATTAATTGTAATCCGTAATAACACGGGGATTAGCGCGGCGAGATTAAACAGGTACAATCATTTTTAACACGTGCCGCAAATCGACCACTTTCCAATATCGTCTCCCACTGAAGGTGCAAAAATACCTGTCAATATAGGTCACGCCTACTGATTTGTGGCACGTGCGCTTTCAACATAAAAAGCGGCGCCGCATTTGATCTTTTATTGGTATTGCATAAGCGGCCTAAATTAGCTTCTGAATTTACCGCTTCTTTAATTTTGGACGTGTGCCGCAATAAAAACATGCGTACACATGAATCGCCGGTTGTGAATTTTACGCGTACAACGGCAAAAGTTGGCGTAAAATACGCAGAATCCTGCGTTTCCGAGAGCTCTGCTCGGCCAAAAATGCCCCCGCTCCGGGGCCTGCCCAGGGCCCTTTGGTTTTACAAGGGCTAATATATGGAAAATCTTTAAAAATCTTATTTTCTGAAACCGCAAGGCCCAGGTCTTTGCTATTTGGTATGAAGCTTCATTTTGTGGACCACTACCACGATTGTTCAAATTATAGGCCTTGGGCCAAAAATGCCCTCGCTCAGAGGCCCTTTGGTTTTACATAGACTTAATAGGGAAAATCTTTAAAAAATTCTTCTTCTCTGAAACCGCAAGGCCAAGGTCTTGTATATTAGGTATGAAGCTTCATCTTGTGGACCCTTACCAAGATTGTTCAAATTATAGTGCTTGGGCCAAAAATGCCCCCGCTCTGGGGCCTTTTGTTTTTACACACACTTAATAGGGAAAATATTGAAGAATCTTCTTCTCTGAAACCACAAGGCCTAGGTCTTTGGTATTTGGTATGAAGCTTTATCTAGTGGACCTCTACCAAGATTATTCAAATTATAGTGCTTGGGCCAAAAATGCCCAGGGCCCTTTGGTTTTACAAGGGCTTATATATATGGAGAATCTTTAAAAATCTTCTTTCCTGAAACCGCAAGGCCCAGGTCTTTGCTATTTGGTATGAAGCTTCATCTAGTGGACCCCTACCAAGATTGTTCAAATATAAGTACTGGGGCCAAAAATGCCCAACCCCCAACTCCCTGTCCTGGGGCCCTTTGGTTTTACATAGGCTTATATAGGGAAAATCTTTAAAAAATCTTCTTCTCTGAAACTGCAAGGCCCAGGTCTTTGATATTTGGTATGAAGCTTCATCTTGTGGACCGCTACCAAGATTGTTCAAACATAGGCCTTAGGCCAAAAATGCCCCCGCTCCGGGGCCCTTTGGTTTTACATACACTTAAAAGGGAAAATCTTTAAAAATCTTCTTCTCTGAAACCGCAAGGCCCAGGTCTTTGATATTTGGTATGAAGTTTCATCTTGTGGACCTCTACCAAGATTGTTCAAATTAGAGACCTTGGGCCAAAAATTCCCCCTCTCCGGGGCCCTTTGGTTTTACATACACTTAATAGAGAAAATCTTGAAAAATCTTCTTCTCTGAAACCACAAGGCCCAGGTCTTTGCTCTTTGGTACGAAGTTTCATCTTGTAGACCTCTACCAAGATTGTTCAAATTATAGCCCTGTGGCTAAATGCCCTCGCTCCGGGGCCCCTTGGTTTTACATGGGCTTATATAGGGGAAAATCTTGAAAAATCTTCTTCTCTGAAACCACAAGGCCTACGTCTTTGATATTTGCTATGAGCCTTCATCTAGTGGACCCCTACCAAGATTGTTCAATTTATAGTGCTGGTGCCAAAAATGCCCCCGCCCCAGGCCCTTTGGTTTTACATAGGTTTATATAGGGTAAACCTCTAAAAAGTCTTCTTCTCTGAAACCATAAGGCCTACGTCTTTGATATTTGGTATGAGCCTTCATCTAGTGGACCCCTACCAAGATTGTTCAAATTATAGTGCTGGTGCCAAAATGCCCCCGCCCCGGGGCCCATTGGTTTTACATAGATTTATATAGGGAAACCTTTAAATAATCTTCTTCTCTGAAACTGTCAGGCCCAGGTCTTTGATATTTGGTATGAAGCTTCATCTTGTGGACTCTACCAAGATTGTTCATATTATAGCCCTGGGGCCAAAAATGCCCCTGCTCCGGGGCCCTTTGGTTTTACCTAGACTTATATAGGGAAAATCTTGAAAAATCTTCTTCTCGTAAACCACAAGGCCTAGGTCTTTTGCATTTGGTATAAAACTTCATTAAGTGGACCACTATCAAATTTGTTCAAATTATAGTGCTGGGGCCAAAAATACCCCCTCACCAGGGCCCTTTGGTTTTACATGGACTTATATATAGGGAAAATCTTAAAAAATCTTCTCTGAAACCACAAGGCCCAGTTCTTTGATATTTGTTATGAGCCTTCATCTAGTGGACCCCTACCAAGATTGTTCAAATTATAGTGCTGGTGCCAAAAATGCCCCCACCTCGGGGCCCTTTGGTTTTACATAGTCTCATATAGGGAAAATCTTTAAAAATCTTCTTCTCTGAAACTGTAAGGCCCAGGTCTTTGATATTTGGTATGAAGCTTCATCTAGTGGACCCCTACCAAAATTTATTAATTATAGTGCTGGGGCCAAAAAAGCCCCCACTCCGGGGTCCTTTGGTTTCACAACGATGCGCTACTACAAGCCATGACCAACATGGCATAGATATCGACTTTCACTCATGTACAAAATCACACATGACCTTGTCGCTATTCCAAGAGACCTCACAGACCTGCGAAGACAGTCTAGAACCTCACACCAAATGGCTTACAGACAGATCTCTACCCCCCACAGAATATTATATATAGCACTATTGTACACTGGAATTCCCTCCCTACAGCAGTAGTCTTGCTTCCCAAGGTTGATGAGTTCAACAGGGCAGTCGGCCATATCAACAACTGCTCACCTTAACCAACCAAAGCCTTAGATAGATAGATAGATAGATAGATAGATAAGATAGATAGATAGATAGATAGATAGATAGATAGATAGATAGATAGATAGATAGATAGATAGATAGATAGATAGATTTTCTTTGAAAGTCAGCTAATATGCCCATATTATTATTTACCTATTTACAATGTGTTTATATGGAACCAGGTGCTTTTTGCCAACCACGAAAGATCGTTATCAAAAGGAAAAGTAATTTTGCGCATGCACAGTGACATGTAAACAAGGTCATGTGTCAAAACATTGGATCCGTCTATAGTTAAACGATAAAAATAGATACTGGCATTTAAGGTGTTGAGTGGACTACCTGGCAGACAGCTGTGCTAAACTGTGCCATGGTAGGAAGAACTGTAATGTGGGCTGGCAGGGGTTTCAGTGATGCGGTGAAAGAATGTGTACTTGTAGTAGTCTCTCAAGAGTCGTGATCTGTCTGTTCTCTGTATGCAAGGGGGTGATTTTTGGTAGAAGGACATGTGTTCAGGATCAGGTTGTCAGCAGCAGGTATCGCAACAAGGTCATATGTGGCCTTATATAGAGGGACCAGGCGACTGTCTATGGGCTGTTGGTCAAGGGTACCCCAGTTAAGAACCTGAAGCATTGCTGAGACACAAGATGTATATCAGTAGTCTCTGGTTACCTATCTAGCAGCCCTTCTTTGAACTGATTCAAGCTTGTAGGAGTCAGATGCCGTGTAGGGGGGTGGGGGGGCACTTGGTAGAAACATACTCTGTGGGCGGACCAGAGTTTTATACATGTATGCTGTGTCTCTATTGTGGACCCGAATATTTCGCTTGAAGTAGCCTAGGGTCTGGTTGGCTTTTTTGCTTATATAAATGTTATTTACATGTACATGGTCTGTCCATGAGGTCATCTGAAATGGTACACAGCCATGAAGAATAGTTGGTCTGAAAGGGAGTTCTACGACCAGTCACAGCCAAGCTAGGTAGCTCAGTAGGATGCGTGTCTGACAGGAGGATGCTGGTTCGATACCTGCCGGGGTCGGCACCATTCTTTAGTGGAGATTGATAATAAAATCTTTTGTGGTCATTCTCTCCCTTCCACTGATTCAAGAAGGGCAGTAACTGTTGTCAGTTTTTGGCGAAATAATGTGCACTGTACTGGTGAACCGCTTACATATAAGCCTTTCCAGGAAAAGTGTAGATAGGTAAATTGACTGGCTCAACAAAATGACCTAAATTAGTAAATAGTGTACTGGGGCATTAAACTCCAATACAGACAAACAAAACATCGGGTTACATGAATTACCTGACACTATGAGGGATTAAAATTTGTGTCCCAGAGTTTTTCCCATATTTCAAGTTTTTCAAGGTCTTCCTGGGGGATCTTTGAGTCTTTCTAGGTACATGGCTGTGCCATATGTGAATGACCTTACTCTGGATCTAACCTGATCCGGGAGGTCATTTATATAGACCTAGAACAGCATGTGGCCGAGAACCGAGCCCTGCGGGACGCCTGAAGGAACTGGGATGTTATCAGAATTAGAGCCATAAAGTATAACTGACATCTGTTGTCAAGGAAGGCTTTTATCCAAATTGGTGTGTTCCCCCTTATGTCGTAAAAATGTAGTTTCAAAAGCAATTTTTCGTGTGCCACTTTGTCGAAAGCTTTACTGAAATCAGAGAGTATAAGGTCAGTTTGTTTTCCAAATTGCATATTTTTCGCAAGTTCATCGACCAGCATGATAAGCTACATGTATGTCTCCCAGGATCTCTTTTCCTGGAACCCATGCTGTAGTTCAAATAAGATATTATGGTCAGTGAAGTGTTTGGAGATGCCGGAAGCCACAACATGCTCTAGCACTTTGCAGAGAACACAAAGTTAGGGATATGGGCTGGTAGTTGGACGGGTCAGATTTATCACCTTTCTTAAAAATAGGGGTTACATTTTGCTTCGTTCACAGGGCAGGAGCTTTCCTGAATCAAGGGATCTTTGGTAGATAAACTGAAGTATAGGGGCAAGCTCTTTGTGAAGGGTCTATAGGACTATGGGTTTGAATTTGTCAGGCCCAGCAGCCTTATGTGGATTTAAGCCTTTCTGGAGTTTTTCAAGCTCTTTGTGATTAGGGTCTACAGGACTATGGGTTTGAATTTGTCAGGCCCAGCAGCCTTATGTGGATTTAAGCCTTTCGGGAGTTTTTCAATGCCTTGGGTAGAAACTTTTTGGGGTGTGAGCTGGGTTGTAACGGGAGATCTATTCCAGAATCATGCAAGTCCTGCAGGGACTGTCCTCTGGGCAAGTTGCTCTTTTCGGTCTAAAAACAGAAATAAATTATCCATTTGGTGGGTGTGCATGGGCACAAGTTGTGTGCTTCCAAATTCACAGGAAGACATTTGGGATTTTTTTTATTTATTTGGAGTAACCTGGATGAGTTAGTTTGTTATTTAACTCAATCTAACTTATAGACGGGCCTCCGTGGCCTACTGTATTTGTTAGGAGGGCTCTGATTCTTGATCATTAGGTCTCTCACCGCTGTAGTTCGAGCCTCGCTCGGGTCACATGTGAAAAGCCAAGTTCTGCAAAGGAAGGTCAGGTGGTTTTTCCCTGGGTACTCCGGTTTTCGTCCACCTCTGATAAACGATTGGCTCGATATGAGTGCAATAATCTTAAAAGGGTCGTAAAACCCAAACCAAAAAAAAAAAAAAAAAAAAAAAAAAATAATTTATAAATTTACTTCTTCTCTTTCAGCGTTTACCCTCACTTTGATACTTTTGTAATTTGAGTAGCCCTTTTAATTTTGTTTTGGTATTTTTCTACCTATGCACAGGAACCGGTTCTGGCAGATTGGCCGTTCTGTAAATAAACAACAATTAAAATTGGGAACTAAAGTGATTCACTTTGAAATTGTTCATCAGAGGAGACTTTCCTAGACACTTACAATTAATATATGCCCTTCTAATCAAAGGAAGTCACCAAACAACTCAATCATGAGGAGTCATTTTACATTTGACATCCTGTGTGGTGTCTGTTGCTTGCTGTTGGCAACAAGCTTGGCTTCTTTTTTTAATAGTAGAGGACAAGACCTACAGTGGAATTTCCTGTAGATCTTAAAACTCTTCTTGTCTGAAACCAGATGGCCCAGGTCTTTGATATTTGGTATGAAGCTTCATCTAGTGGACCTCTACCAAGATTATTCAGTTTATGGCCATGGGGCCTAAAAAGGCCCCACTTTGGGGCCCACTGGTTTATATGAAAACTTTTAGAAATCTTTTTGTCTTAAACCAGAAGACCCATGTCTTTGGTATTTGATATGAACCTTCACCTAATGGACCTCTACCAACGTTGTTCAGTTTATGGCCCTTGGTTTTACATAGACTTACATGCGAAAATCTTTTTGTTTGAAACCAGGTGGCCCAGGTCTTTGATATTTGGTATCAAGCTTCATCTAGCCGACCTTTACCAAGATTGTTATGCCCCCAACTTTGAAAAAGTTGGGTGCCCCCAATATTGCCCCCCTCATATTGCTTCTGGCTTGTCCGTTTGTTCGTACATTCGTCACACATTCTTCTGCATAGCATAACTTAAGAACCATGTAGGCTAGTGTTTTGAAATTTCATATAATGGTTTACTCATGAAAAAATAGTTGACCCATCCTTTTTATTTATCCGAATTATCTCCCCTTTTTGCATTATTTCCCTTTTAATTAAATAACAGAAATCTCGTTAGCAAGATATCTCAAAAAGTATTTGAGCTAGAGCCTTGATATTTGGTATACTGCTTGGGACTGAGGAGGAGATCACCTGATTAAATTTTCAACCAATTTATAGAAATTTTGTTAGAGACTTAGTTATGGCCCTTTGCAATTTCTGGCCATTTAATTGTGTTGCTTTCTAGTGCATACATGTAGCATAACTTTATAACCATGTATGCAAGTGTTATGAAATTTCATATATGGATTTCTCATGAACAAAGTAGTTGACTCATATTTTTCATTTCCAAATTATCTCCCCTTTTTGAGTGATTGCCCCTTTAATTAAATAACATAGAAATCAATTAAATAGCATAGAAATCTCGTTAGCAAGATATCTCAGAAAGTATTTTAGCTATAGCCTTGATAATTGGTATACTGATTTGGACTACGAATGAGATTACCTGTTTAAATTTTTAACCAATTTTATGAAATTTTGTAAAAGTTATGGCCCTTTGCAATTTCTGGCCATTTATTTGTGTTGATTTTTCGTGTATAACATAACTTTATAACCATGTATGCTATTGTTTTGAAATTTCATATTTGGTTTCCTCACAAAAAAATAGTTGACCTCTGTTATTTTTCTTATCTGAATTATCTCCCCTTTTCGTGTTAATTCCCTTTTAATTAAATAACATATATATAAAGCTTGTTAGCAAGATATCTCAAAAAGTATTTGAGCTAGAGCCTTGATATTTTGTATACTGATCGAAGACATATATTCTTGTAACAATAAAAAAAAGTATTGTTTGAATTTTTTGACGGGATGTTGTACCCAGATTTCTTTTTTTACCAAACTTTTTACTACGGTAGACAAATGTTACTGCAATCGTCATGCACCATTTTATGGCTTCTTGACAGTAATGTTTGTTGTTTATGGTATGACAGAACCTGGCAGTAACAGGCCTCTCTTGCCTCAGTGGATAAGAACGCTGACTCTTAATCATCAGTTCTCTCACCACTTTGGGTTCGAGCCTGGCTTGGGTCACATGTGGGACACCAATTTCTCCAACGGATGGTCAGGTGGTTTTTCTCCGGGTTCTCTGGTTTTCACCCACCTGATGTAGGACGGACTCCATATGAATGAAATAGACTCCAGGTACCCCAGTTTTCGCTCAACTCTGATTACCAATCAGTTTGATATGAGTGAAATAATTTTAAAAGGGCCATAAAACCAAATACCCCTAAAAAAACAACAAACCAGATGGTGCAGTCAATGGTATACCATTGCAAATTCCTGCTTTTTCTATGAATAACAAAAACCTACTTTTTATGCCCCCGCATCATATGATGCCGGGGGCATATAGTTTTTCGGTTTTCCGTACATGTGTACGTCCGTCTGTACGTGTGTGTGTACGTACGTACGTACGTACGTACGTGATCCTGTAACCTCAGGTTAAAGTTTTTGTAACAGGTAGAGCCTGAACTTTTAGAACTCATATTTTCCTAACCATTTGATGGAACTGGTTCATCTTTGGTATGATGATAGATATAGGTCCAAAGTTTTATTAAGCGATACACCCACCCATGCCTGTGACCTCATGGTCAAGGTCTTAGAAATGTTCAATGTTAAAGACTCAGGTTAAGGTTTTTGTAACAGGAAGACTTGAACATTTTAGAACTCATATTTTCCAAACCATTTGATGGAATTGGTTCATATTTGGTATGATTATAGATATAGGTCCAAAGTTTTATTCAGCGATACCCCCACCCATGCCCATGGCCTCAAGGTCAAGGTCATGGACTTAGAAGTTCTCCATGTTAAAGACTCCAGTTAAGTTATTTGTACCTGGTAGAACCTGAACTTTTATGATGGCTTTGGTTCATATGATGATAGATATAGGTACAATGTTTTATTCAGCAATACCCCCACCCATGCCTATGACCTCAAGGTCAAGGTCACAGACTTAGACAATTTTAATGTGAAAGATTTTAAAGAGCTCAAATTTTCCAAACTATATTATGGATTTGGCTTATGTATGCTATGATGATAGATACAGGTCCAAATGTTTATTTGACAATACCCCCACTCATGCCAATGGCTTCAAGGTCAAGGTCACAGACTTAGAAAGTTTTAATTATATATTTTAAGAGTTGATATTTTCCAAATCGTGCGATGGATTGAATTGATATTTGGTATGATGTTAGATACCTGTCCATTTTATTCAGCGATACCCCCACCCATGCCCATGAGCTCAAGGTCAAGGTCACAGACTTAAAAATTTTTAATTATCCCCTCGCACAACATAGCTCTAGTGTCTATATTTCTTCACTGATTATGCCCCCAACTTCGAAGAAGTTGTGGGGGCATATTGGTTTTGCCCTGTTCGTCCGTCCGTCCTTCCGTCCTTCCGTCCTTACGTCCGTCCCACTTTTTACTGCATAGCATAACTTTAGAACCATGGGTGCTAGGTTTTTGAAATTTCATATATGGATTCCTCATGAAAAAATAATTGACCCGTGTTTTTTTTCTCATCAGGATTATGCCCCTTTTTTGAGTTATGCCCCTTTGCAAAAAATACTATGAAATCTTGTAAGCAAGATATCTCAAAAACTGTTTGAGCTATTGCCCTGAAACTTTACATGCTGGTTGGGGATGATGAGTAGATGAACTGATTAACTTTTGAAAAAAATCCGAAATTTTTTTCTTGAGTTATGGCCCTTTGAAATTTTTCGCGTTTTAAGTTTGTAAGCAAGATATCTAAAAAAACTATTTGAGGTTTTTCCCCGCAAACTTCACAGACTTGTCGGGGATGATGAGTAGATGAACTGATCAACTTTTGAAAAAAATCCGATTTTTTTTCTTGAGTTATGGCCCTTAGATTTTTTTCGTGTTTTCAGCTTGTAAGCAAGATATCTCAATAATTGTTTGAGCGATTGCCCTGCAACTTTACAAGCTGGTTTGGGATGATGTGTAGATGAACTGATTAACTGTTGAAAAAAAATCCTATATTTTTTTCTTGAGTTATGGCCCTTTGAAATTTTTCGCGTTTTAAGTTTGTAAGCAAGATATCTCAAAAACTATATGAGGTTTTTCCCCAAAACTTCACAGACTGGTTGGGTATGATGAGTAGATGAACTGATTAACTTTTGAAAAAAATCCAATTTTTTTTTTCTTGAGTTATGGCCCTTTGATTTTTTTCGTGTTTTCAGCTTGTAAGCAAAATATCTCAAAAATTGTTTGAGCTATTGCCCTGAAACTTTACAGGCTGGTTGGGGATGATGAGTAGATGAACTGATTAACTTTTGAAAAAAATCCGAAATTTTTTTCTTGAGTTATGGCCCTTTGAAATTTTTCGCGTTTTGGCGTCCTTCCGTCCTTACGTCCGTCCCACTTTTTACTGCATAGCATAACTTTAGAACCATGGGTGCTAGGTTTTTGAAATTTCATATATGGATTCCTCATGAAAAAATAATTGACCCGTGTTTTTTTTCTCGTCAGGATTATGCCCCTTTTTTGAGTTATGCCCCTTTGCAAAAAATACTATGAAATCTTGTAAGCAAGATATCTCAAAAACTGTTTGAGCTATTGCCCTGAAACTTTACATGCTGGTTGGGGATGATGAGTAGATGAACTGATTAACTTTTGAAAAAAATCCGAAATTTTTTTCTTGAGTTATGGCCCTTTGAAATTTTTCGCGTTTTAAGTTTGTAAGCAAGATATCTAAAAAAACTATTTGAGGTTTTTCCCCGAAACTTCACAGACTTGTCGGGGATGATGAGTAGATGAACTGATCAACTTTTGAAAAAAATCCGATTTTTTTTTTTCTTGAGTTATGGCCCTTAGATTTTTTTCGTGTTTTCAGCTTGTAAGCAAGATATCTCAATAATTGTTTGAGCGATTGCCCTGCAACTTTACAAGCTGGTTTGGGATGATGTGTAGATGAACTGATTAACTGTTGAAAAAAAATCCTATATTTTTTTCTTGAGTTATGGCCCTTTGAAATTTTTCGCGTTTTAAGTTTGTAAGCAAGATATCTCAAAAACTATATGAGGTTTTTCCCCAAAACTTCACAGACTGGTTGGGTATGATGAGTAGATGAACTGATTAACTTTTGAAAAAAATCCAATTTTTTTTTCTTGAGTTATGGCCCTTTGATTTTTTTTCGTGTTTTCAGCTTGTAAGCAAGATATCTCAAAAATTGTTTGAGCTATTGCCCTGAAACTTTACAGGCTGGTTGGGGATGATGAGTAGATGAACTGATTAACTTTTGAAAAAAATCCGAAATTTTTTTCTTGAGTTATGGCCCTTTGAAATTTTTCGCGTTTTGGCATATTGGTTTTGCCCTGTTCGTCCGTCCGTCCTTCCGTCCTTCCGTCCTTACGTCCGTCCCACTTTTTACTGCATAGCATAACTTTAGAACCATGGGTGCTAGGTTTTTGAAATTTCATATATGGATTCCTCATGAAAAAATAATTGACCCGTGTTTTTTTTCTCGTCAGGATTATGCCCCTTTTTTGAGTTATGCCCCTTTGCAAAAAATACTATGAAATCTTGTAAGCAAGATATCTCAAAAACTGTTTGAGCTATTGCCCTGAAACTTTACATGCTGGTTGGGGATGATGAGTAGATGAACTGATTAACTTTTGAAAAAAATCCGAAATTTTTTTCTTGCGTTATGGCCCTTTGAAATTTTTCGCGTTTTAAGTTTGTAAGCAAGATATCTAAAAAACTATTTGAGGTTTTTCCCCGAAACTTCACAGACTTGTCGGGGATGATGAGTAGATGAACTGATCAACTTTTGAAAAAAATCCGATTTTTTTTCTTGAGTTATGGCCCTTAGATTTTTTTCGTGTTTTCAGCTTGTAAGCAAGATATCTCAATAATTGTTTGAGCGATTGCCCTGCAACTTTACAAGCTGGTTTGGGATGATGTGTAGATGAACTGATTAACTGTTGAAAAAAAATCCTATATTTTTTTCTTGAGTTATGGCCCTTTGAAATTTTTCGCGTTTTAAGTTTGTAAGCAAGATATCTCAAAAACTATATGAGGTTTTTCCCCAAAACTTCACAGACTGGTTGGGTATGATGAGTAGATGAACTGATTAACTTTTGAAAAAAATCCAATTTTTGTTTCTTGAGTTATGGCCCTTTGATTTTTTTCGTGTTTTCAGCTTGTAAGCAAGATATCTCAAAAATTGTTTGAGCTATTGCCCTGAAACTTTACAGGCTGGTTGGGGATGATGAGTAGATGAACTGATTAACTTTTGAAAAAAATCCGAAATTTTTTTCTTGAGTTATGGCCCTTTGAAATTTTTCGCGTTTTAAGTTTGTAAGCAAGATATCTAAAAAACTATTTTAGGTTTTTCCCCGAAACTTCACAGACTGGTCAGGGATGATGAGTAGATGATTAACTACAGCTTTTCTTGTGTAATTTCAGCATTACAGCCACATAAAAACAAGATATCTCAATTACTGTTAGGGACAAGCAGTGTTAGGGTCAAGCAGTTGGGGGCATTGTGTTTCATAAACACTGGCTCTAGTTTCAATATAACTTCACACAAATGTTCCTTATGACAATATCTCGAGCGAGTTTGACTTTCAAGGTCATGGCCTCAAGGTCAAGGTCACTGTGGCTATTTTTAGAAAAACTTTGTCATTGCTCTAGCGCTTACGTTTTTATGCCCCCGCATCATATGATGCCGGGGGCATATAGTTTTTCGGTTTTCCGTACGTGCGTACATGTGTACATGTGTAACAAAAACCTACTTTTTATGCCCCCGCATCATATGATGCCGGGGGCATATAGTTTTTCGGTTTTCCGTACATGTGTACGTCCGTCTGTACGTGTGTGTGTACGTACGTACGTACGTACGTACGTGATCCTGTAACCTCAGGTTAAAGTTTTTGTAACAGGTAGAGCCTGAACTTTTAGAACTCATATTTTCCTAACCATTTGATGGAACTGGTTCATCTTTGGTTTGATGATAGATATAGATCCAAAGTTTTATTAAGCAATACCCCCACCCATGCCTGTGACCTCAAGGTCAAGGTCACAGACTTAGAAATTTTCAATGTTAAAGACTCAGGTTAAGGTTTTTGTAACAGGTAGACTTGAACATTTTAGAACTCATATTTTCCAAACTATTTGATGGAATTGGTTCATATTTGGTATGATTATAGATATAGGTCCAAAGTTTTATTCAGCAATACCCCCACCCATGCCCATGGCCTCAAGGTCAAGGTCATGGACTTAGAAATTTTCCATGTTAAAGACTCCAGTTAAAGTATTTGTACCTTGTAGAACCTGAACTTTTATGATGGCTTTGGTTCATATGATGATACATATAGGTACAATGTTTTATTCAGCTATACCCCACCCATGCCTATGACCTCAAGGTCAAGGTCACAGACTTAGACAATTTTAATGTGAAAGATTTTAAAGAGCTCAAATTTTCCAAACTATAGTATGGATTTGGCTTATGTATGCTATGATGATAGATACAGGTCCAAATGTTTATTTGGCAATACCCCCACTCATGCCTATGGCTTCAAGGTCAAGGTCACAGACTTAGAAATTTTTAAGTAGATATTTTAAGAGTTGATATTTTCCAAATCTTGCGATGGATTGAGTTGATTTTTGGTATGATGTTAGATACCTGTCCATTTTATTCTGCGATACCCCCACCCATCCCATGAGCTCAAGGTCAAGGTCACAGACTTAAAATTTTTTAATTATCCCCTCGCACAACATAGCTCCAGCGTCTATATTTCTTCACTGATTTCAATATAACTTCACACAAATGTTCCTTATGACAATATCTCGAGCGAGTTTGACTTTCAAGGTCATGACCTCAAGGTCAAGGTCACTGTGGCCTTTTTTTAGAAAAACTTTGTCATCGCTCTAGCGCCTACATTTCTTCACCAATTTCAATACAACTTCACACAAATGTTCCTTATGACAATACCTTGAACGAGTTTGACTTTCTAGGTCAAGGTCACTGTGGTTATTTTTAGAAAAACTTTGTCATCGCTCTAGCGCTTA
Organism: Lucinisca nassula; assembly: GCA_963580285.1. Taxonomy (NCBI): domain Eukaryota; kingdom Metazoa; phylum Mollusca; class Bivalvia; order Lucinida; family Lucinidae; genus Lucinisca; species Lucinisca nassula. Next base: position 119,877,347 of record OY757022.1, on the reverse strand, counting down.
CAATTCTTCACCAATTTCAATATTACTTCACACAAATGTTCCTTATGACAATATCTCTAGCAGGTTCCACTTTCAAGGTCAAGGTCACTGTGGCTATTTTTAGAAAAACTTTGTCATCGCTCTAGCGCTTACAATTCTTCACCGATTTCAATATAACTTCACACTAATGTTCCTTATGACAATATCTCAAGTGATTTTGACTTTCAAGGTCAAGGTCACTGTGGCTATTTTTAGAAAAACTTTGTCATCCCTCTAGCGACTACATTTCTTCACTGATTTCAATATAACTTCACACAAATGTTCCTTATGTCAATACCTCGAGCGAATTTGACTTTCAAGGTCAAGGTCACTGTGGCTATTTTTAGAAAAACTTTGTCATTGCTCTAGCGCTTACATTTTTTCACCAATTTCAATAAAACTTCTCACAAATGTTCCTGATGACAAGGTCACACACTTAGAAAATTTTGTTGCAACATGGATTTTCGGGGTGAGGCGGGGCCCTTGGCGGGGGCATCTGTGTCGACTGGACACATTTCTAGTTTACCTTTGGCCCTTGGGCCATGTTGGGGTCAAGGTCACATAAAAGAGCCATGTTATGGTCAAGGTCACAAAAAAGTAGCCCACTGCCATCTTCATACCATGTACAAAAGTGCACTATCTGCATGCAAAGTTTCAAAAGTGTAACTTCAGTGGTTGCAGAGGAAATCCATTTACAAGAAAAGTTACAGACAGACTGATGTACGGACTGACGATCACTCAACTCTGGTACCAAAACAATATACCCGATTTTCTTCGAAAAAGCGGGTATAAAAACAGTGAAGTCCCAAAAAGGACTGATTTTACACCACAGTGTACTGGCCCATGTCAGAATGTATGTGATCTGTTTGAAATTTTCACATACACGTATGTAGAAAAGTTGATTCAAATTATGCTCATCATGTCCCAGGTTTACTTTTAAGAATTAAAACTTACTTCAGCTTTTTTCTGAAGTCTCAGTGTTAAAGTACATGTATGTGGTTTATAGTTATACACCTCATATATCAGTGATTGCGGGCTTGATTTCAGGCTTCTCCAGGCCAACCGATTACTGGTTTTCAATCAAGATCCCAGTCTCCATATGATCTTAGTTGTTTTTGATACATAAAACCACACACACACACACACACACACACACACACTCACATATATATTTTTGCTTATTAGATCTTATGTTATTAAAGGTATCATAGCAGTAAGATGGACAGCATCGTCTGAGGCATTTGTGACTTCAGCAGTATGTGGTTTATAGTTATACACCTCATATATCAGTGATTGCCGGCTTGATTTCAGGCTTCTCCAGGCCCTCGGATTACTGGTTTTGAATCAAGATCCCTGTCTCCATATGATCTTAGTTGTTTTTGATACATAAAACCACACACACACACACATATATATTTTTGCTTATTAGATCTTATGTTATTATAGGTATCATAGCAGTAAGATGGACTGCATCGTCTGAGGCATTTGTGACTTCAGCAGTTTGAGAACATTTTTCTTACTAATAGGGTGAGTGACTGTATTTGTATGGCTATCAGTTATTAACCCATATGATGCCAATCACCACTATTGTCGCCTGCTTTGTTGTCTACTGGTAACTTTTAAAGTCATTTTTGCAAACAGAGTGGACCCAGATCAGACTGCTCAACTAGAAACAGTCTGATCAGGGACCACACTGTTTGTCTGAATGCAAAAATATATTTGAAAAGTTTTTTTAAAGAAGAATCAGCAGATGATGTAAACTGACCACACTTTTGATAATTTAGTTTTTCTTGGTGTTAAATGGCAATATATATTGTGCATTCAAGTCTAAAGCTGATCCATAATAAACTACACCTAATCTTGTCATAACATTGGCTCATATATATTCTAGGACTTGTGATTTAGTCGCTTGTGCACATTCTGCTGAGTTATTCATAAATCTCATGTTGTATTTATATAACGGCCCCCACCCATCGGGGCTTGAGGAAATAGATTGGGCTACATGATGCTTCCACACAGAGCTGAAACTGACCTCATGATTAGTACTGGTAAACCACTTGGAGGTTCTAATAGTGGTTTGGGTCCGACCATCCATGTATAAACTAAACCTTATTGGTTTCATTGGGCGTCAAGGATTGAGATGTTCTTTCATCCCAAGGTCAGGTAAAAGTCCCACAAAATTGGAAGCAACGTCTCCAAAATGACCTAAATAGTGTTGACGGGGACGGTAAACCTCAAATTAAACAATGTTGTATAAATGGTGAAACTGAAACATGCATACAATGTATGTCATATTGTTATAACAACATCGAGGCACATTTAGACTCAGATTTCTGATAATTTGTCAAACACATAAATTGTGATGGTGTGAAGGCAATCTCAATTACATGTATCGAAACAATGTAAATTTTGTTCTCTTACATGTAGTTACATGTAAGAGATACAGTGAAGTGCTGGTAGCAAGAGCCCATATTAATGAATAAATGATTTGACATTCGTCAATATTTTCGTATAATGCTATTTTCTAAGTTATGTCTTAGTCATTGCAACATCTATAATCATATTTTTAGCTCACCTGACCAAAGGTCATGGTGGGCTTTTGTGACCGTGAGATGGCAGGCGCTGTGGTTCGTCATTTATCATGCGTATACTTTTCTTGTTAGCTCAACTGAACCAAAGGCTGCAGGTGAGCTATTGTGATCACTCACCGTCCGTCGTCCTCCGTCCATCCGTCCGTCCATCCACAATTTCTTCAAACAACATCTCCTAAACCACTGAACAGATTCTGACCAAACTTGGCAGAAATGATCCTTAGGTGGTCCTCTCTCAAAGTTGTTCAAAGAATTCAATTCCATGCTGGTTGCCATGGCAACCAAAAATGGGAAAATAAGAAAAAATCTTTAAAAATCTTCTTCTCTGAAACCAGAAGGCCTAGGTCTTTGATATTTGGTATGAAGCTTCATCTAGTGAACCTCTACCAAGATTGTTCAAATTATAGCCCTGGGGCAAAAAATTCCCCCGTGCCGGGGCCCACTGGTTTTACATAGGCTTATTTAGGGAAAACCTTTAAAAATCTTCTTGTCTGAAACCAGAAAGCCCAGGTCTTAGATATTTGGTATGAAGCTTCATCTAGTAGACCTCAACCAAGATTGTTCAAATTATAGCCCTGGGGCCAAAAACTTGTATGCCCCGGGGCCCACTGGTTTATATAGGCTTTTATAGGAAAAACATATAAAAATCTTCTTGTCTGAAACCAGAAGGCCCAGGTCGTTGATATTTGATATGAAGCTTCATCTAGTGAACCTCTACCAAGATTGTTCAAATGATAGCCCTGGGACCACTACCATGATCATTCAAATCATAGCATGGGGGCCAAAAAATGCCCCCCCCCCACTGGTTTTACATAGACTTACATAGAGAAAACCTTTAAAAATCTTGTCCGAAACCAGAAGGCCCATGCCTTTGATATTCGATGTCAAGCTTCATTCAGTGGACCTCTGCTTAGATTGTTGAAATTATAGACCTGGGTCCAAAAATTGTACTGCCCAGCTAGCTGGGACCTACATATTAATCTCTTAGCTCAGATGAGCGCTATAGGACCATCATGGTCCTCTTAGAGGCCACACTTTTGATCCAATTATCACCAAACTTAGTCAGAATCATCACCATCTCGGTCAAGTTCGAATATGGGTCATGCCGGGGCAAAAAGTAGGTCAGTAGGGCAAATCATAGAAAAAACCTTGTTAACACTCTAGAAGCCACAGTTTTAGTCCAATCATCCTCAAACTTGCTCAGAATGATTATCCCGACAATATCTCAGTTAAGTTTGAATATGGGTCATATCAGTCCACTGCAAATCAAGGTCACAAGAGCCAAAACTACAGGTGACCAAGGGCCATTATGGCCCTCTTGTTCTATGTAATCTACACATTTTTTTTATATAACATGGTTGTTTAACTAACATGGTTTCTGCTTTTGACTCCATTAATAGTGTTATAAAGAGTTTATGGTGTACTCTTATTACTGTATTCTGTTCTTCTCCAGAATATTGGAAATTGGAATGCTGTCTTTACTCTCGATCACAGAATTTGGTGGCCATATGTTTGGCAACAGTGACTGAAGGAATAGCACAAAAATACCGACATCTCTCAGCTGAAAAACAAACTGTAATGTGATTCAAAAGAAAAATTGGTATGTATTCACTGCATTTATGAAATGTTAGGTTTGCTTTCAATGGGAACACCCTGAGGTACATAACGGTTATTAGTTCATAGAGATGTTTCCCTATTCTTACTGATGTTAGGTCAGAGTTTTGTGCAAGAGGGTTATCAGTAGAATCTGGTTGGGTTTGGCAAACCGTGTGGACCCAGATCAGATGCTGCAGAATGCGGTGTCTAATCAGTCTTCACAGTTTGTTTAACATACTAGTATTTAAGGGTTAAGCCAAACACTATAAAGTATAAGTCTCAGTTCAGGACTGTCAACCAATGAGTGTGTTAATAAGTAACCAGAGACAACAATTTTGTAACGGTTATGGATAAATACCACTTCTACAGCAGGCTCTTTTGGCAACACGGGTAGAGTGGTTGGCTTTTTCACGAAGTTAAGCAACGAAGAGTGCGGTTAGTACCTGGATGGGTGACCGCATTGCTTGACTTTGTGGACCACCCAGTGCACGCTTCAATTTAAAGTAGATTACATTGTTGTGATTGGTATCTTAAGGATTAAATTTGCACCTGTCAATGACATTAAACATTTTTTATACTCTATCAAATTATTTCTTGAAAGGCATATCCTCCTGTTTACTTTTCAAAAATTACAGATTTAAGCCAGGGGTTGCACCATGTACAAGATTTATGGATGAAAACATCGCTATAATGTTACAATAGGTACCTTTTCATAGTGTATATTTATAGCTAAGAACTGATTCCATGTGTCTGTTAATAATGGGCCTCCGTGGCCTAGTGGTTAAAAGCGCTGACTCTTGATCATTAGGTCTCTCACCGCTGTGGTTCAAGCCTCGCTCGGGTCGCTTGTGAGACGCCGAGTTCTGCAACGGAAGGTCACGTGGTTTTTCTCCGGGTACTCCGGTTTTCGCCCACCTCTAATTAATGATCAGCTCGATATGACTGAAATAATCTTGAAAAGGCCGTAAAACCAAAACCCCCCAGAAAATGTGTCTGTTAAAAGCACAAAGTATTGCAAATTGCTATTCTTCGTTTGCTAATAGTGACGCTTTTCAACCATGGTATAGTCAGATACAGACACCTACATGTATACAAACAGTGTGGACCCAAATTAGATGGCTCTTTATGAGCCATCTCATTTTCAGTCTACATTTCTTGCAATCCTGCTACCCACCTTAAAAGAAAATGTTTTGATAATGGATTTTCCAAAGAAAGTAGTTATATGCAGTTCTTAAAAGATGGACAAGCCCTTGTTCAGGCAAGCTGTTCTGTTTGGTGAAAGATCTTTTTAGCTCACCTGAGCACGAAGTGCTCAAGGTGAGCTATTGTGATTGGTCTCTGTTCGTCGTCCTTGTGTGCATCCGTCTGTCATCGCCTTTTGCTTTAAACGACTTTTTCTGCAAAACTGCTGGACAAATTTTGAAATAATTAATCAGGAATATCCCTTGGGTGACCCTCTACCAAAATTGTTCAAACCGTTTTGCTCGGATGTACAAGATGGCCACCAGAGCTAAAAATAGAAAAACCTTTAGTGACACTAATTTTTGGGTGGAGTCCACCTGAACCATGCACCACACCCCCACCTCAGTAGAAGCCTTATACCTTAGGAACCATTCAGATACACAACACTTAACCATATATATATTCTTGCAAGATGAATTCACTGATAACAAATTGGGTTCTGCAGGGGCCATGCCCCGACCACCACTACTTCATTAAAGGTCTAATATCTCAGAAGAAGAGTCCATATGGGTGCTTATTTTAATATGGTGGTTTGTTTGGGATGCTTTATAATTTTGCTCCCCCACCAGAGGAGATTGGGACATATTGTTTTTTGGTGCAGATCCTTTTTTGCTTCGATGTCAGCTTTGGCATTTTAAGCACAATATCTCCTGAACCTATGGATGGATTCTGACCAAACTTGCATAGTTACATCATTAGGATGGGGTGGGAACATTCATAAGGTTATGGAAACCTTGACCTTATTTTCAGGTCACAGGCCCTCCAAAACAGTCATTTGTGGGCCCAAAATGGCTTGTCTACAACACTCATCAAACAGACATGAGGGAGACCTACATGTATGTGATCAAAGATACAACACTCACAAAAACAGAAATTAGGGAGAACACTGTGGTCAAAGATACATATCTCATAAAACAGGCATTAGGGACACTAATGTGATCAAAGATACAAAACACATATGAGCAGACATCAGTGAGACCAATGTGGCCAAAGGATGCAACACTCATAAACACATGCATTAGGGAGACTAATGTGAGCAAAGATACAACACTCAAATAAACAGGCATTAGGGAGACCAATGTGGTCATAGATACAAGGCTCATGAAAACAGGCATTAGGGAGACCAATGTGGCCAAAGGTACAACACACATAAAACTGAAACTAGTGAGACCAATGTTATCAAAGATACAACAATCGTAAGACGAGACATTAGGGAGACCAATGTGATGAAAGATACATAGACATAAGAATTGACATTAGTGAGATCAAGACATGCATTTGGGAGACCAATGTGGTCAAAGATAAAACACACATAAAAGAACTGAAACTAGTCAGACCAGTGTGATCAAAGATACATTAATCATAAGACATTAGGGTCACCAAACTGATTAAAGATACAAACACATAGGAACAGATATTATTGAGACCAATGTGGTCAAAGATACAACACTCAAAAAAATCAGGCATTAGTGAGACCAATGTGGTCAAAGATACAACACTCATAAAAACAGAAATTAGGGAGACCAATGTGATCAAAGATACAACTGTCACGAAAACTTACATTAATTTGTGAGACCTATGTGATCAAAGATACAACACACGTAAAACAGACATTAGGGATACAAGTGTAATCAAAGATACAAAATAAATAACCACAGACATTAGGGAGACCAATGTGATCAAATCTACAAAACACATAAAATCATACATTAGAGAGATTTTTGTGGTCAAAGATACAACTGTTATAAAACAGACATTAGGGAGACCATTGTGATCAAAGGTACAACACTCATAAAACAGACATTAGGGAGACCAATGTGATCAAAGATACAACTGTCATGAGCCGGCCTCAGTAGGTCAGTCGAATGAGCATCTTACTGGTGATCAGGAGGTCGGCAACATTTTTTCATGGTTTTGTTTGTTTGAGTTGAGGCTTTACGTCCCCTTCAACACAAGTAAGGTCATTTTTGGGACGTTGCTTCCGATTTTGTTGTACTTTTACCCGACATTGAGAAAAAAATGACATCTCAAGCTCTACCGCCCATAGAAACCGTTAGCGTTTAAGGAGCGGTCGGTCTAGCATCATTTTTCCTGGGGACGCTATGACCTAAGCTGTTTACCAGTACTCAAGTTCGGTCAATTTCAGCTCTGTACGGAAGCACTATACTGCCCAATCTATTTCTCATGGCCCCGAAATGCGGGGGCACTATTTTTCTTGGAGATCCTGAAATAATATCTACAGTCATTCTCTCCCTTCAAGAAGGGCAGTTGTCAGTTTCTGGCGAAAGTATGCGCACTGTTTTGGTTAACCGCTTACATATAAGCCTGACCAGGAATATGGTTTTAGGTAAACGGATCAGCTAAAAGATGACCTAAAATAGTGTTGACTGGGCCTTTAAACTCCAATACAAACAAACAACTGTCATGAAAACAATATTAATGAGACCAGTGTGATCAAAGATACAACACACCTTAAACGCACATAAGGGAGACCAGTGTGATCATAAAAACAGGCTAATATAAGGGGGACCAATGTGGTCAAAAATACAACACTCATAAAAACAGGCATTAGGGAGACCAATGTGATCAAAGTTACAAAACATAAAAAAAAACAACAGAAAATAGTGAGGCTGATGTCAAAGATACAACACTCATAAAAACAGACTAATATTAGGGAGACCAATGTGGTCAAAGATACACATGCATAAAAACATGCATTAGGGAGATCAATGTGGTCAAAGATACAACTGTCATGAGCCGGCCTCAGTCGAATGCCCGTCTTACTGGTGATCAGGAGGTCAGCAACAATTCTTACGTGGATCTGTTTGTTTGAGTTGAGGTTTTACGGCCCCATCAACACTATTAAGGTCATTTTGGAGACATTGCTTCCTATTTTATGGGACTTTTACCTGACATTCAGATAAAATGAGATCTCAAGCCCTACTGCCCATAGAAACTGGTTTAAGGAGCGTTCGGACTTACATAACTTTTCCTGGGCAAGCTATGACCTAAGCTGTTTGCCTGTACTCAAGTTCAGTTGGTTTCAGCTCTGCACGGTAGCACCATACAGCCCAATCTATTTCTCAGGGCCCCGATAGGCAGGGGCACTATCTTTTGTGGAGATAATGAAATCTTTTCTACAGTCATTCCCTCCCTTCAAGAAAGGCAGTTGTCAGTTTCTGGCGAAAGAATGCACACTGTTCTGGTTAACCGCTTACATATAATAAGTCTGTCCAGGAAAAGTGTTGATAGGTAAACAGATAGGCTCAAAATGACCTAAAATAGAGTTGACTGGGCCGTTAAACTCCAATACAAACAACTGTCATGAAAACAGACTTTAGTGAGACCAATGTGATCAAAGATACAATACACCTTAAACACACATTAGGGAGACCAGTGTGATGGAAGATACAACACAAATATATATGCATTATGGAGACCAATGTGATCAAATATACAAAACGCATAAAAATGTGCATTAGGGAGACCAATGTGGTCTAAGTTACAAAACATACAATACAGAAACTAGTGGGACCAATGTGGTCAAAGATACAACACTCATAAAAACAGGCTAATATTAGGGAGACCAATGTGGTCAAAGATACAACACTCATCAAAAAAAGGCATAAGGGAGACCAATGTGGATGAAGAGTTACAAAACATAAAAAAACAGAAACTAGCGAGACCGATGTGGTCAAAGATACAACACTCATAAAAACAGGCTAACATTTGGGAGACCAATGTGGTCAAAGATACAACACACATAAAATAACATGCATTAGGGAGACAAATGTGGTCAAAGATACAACACTCATAAGCAAAAACATACACTATGGAGACCAGTGTGATCGAAGATGCAACACTCGTAAAAACAGGCATTAGGGAGATCAGTGTGATCAAAGACACAACTGCCATGAGCTGGCCCCAGTAGCTCAGTCGAATGCGCGTCTGACTGGCTATCAGGTGGGCAACATTCTTTGGTGGATTTGTTTGTTTTAAGGTCATTTTGGAGACATTGCTTCCAATTTTTTAGGACTTTTACCGAACATTGAGCTAAAATGACATCTCAAGCCCTAGCACCCATAGAAACAGGGTTTTAAGGAGCAGTCCGACTTGCATCACTTTTCCTGGGCAGGCTATGACCTAAGCTGTTTACCAGTACGCAAGTTTGGTCAATTTCAGCTCTGCACAGAAGCACAAGACAGCCCAATCTGTTTCTCAAGGCCACGATAGGAGGGGGCACTATCTTTCATGGAGATCATGAAATCCTTTCTACAGTCATTCTCTCACTACAAGAAGGGCAGTTGTCAGTTTCTGGCGAAAGAATGTGAACTGTTCTGATTAACCGCTTATATGTAAGCCTGCCCAGGAAAAGTGTTGATAGGTAAACTTATCGGCTCAAAAATGACCTAAAATAGAGTTAACTGGGCTGTTAAACTCCAATGCAAACAAACAACTGTCCTGAAAAGAGACATTTGTGAGACCAATGTGATCAAAGATACAACACACCTCAAACACACATTAGGGAGACCAGTGTGATCGAAGATTCAACACAAATATTTATGCATTAGGGAGACCAATGTGATCAAATATACAAAAGACATAAAAACATGCATTAGGGAGACCAATTCAGTCAACGTTTCAAAACATAAAACACAGATACTAGTGATAAAGATGTGGTCAAAGATACAGCACTCATAAAATAGGCTAATATTAGGGAGATCAATGTGGTCAAAGATACAACACTCATAAAACAGGCATTTGGGAGACCAATATGATCAAAGAAACAACACATAAAAACAGACATTATGGAAACCAATGTGGACAAAGATACAACACTCATAAAATGCATCAGGGAGACCTATGTGACAAAAGATACAAATGTCATGAGCCGGCCTCAGTAGCTAAGTAGAATGCGTGTCTGACTGGTGATCAGAGTGTCTGCAACATTCTTTTGTGGATTTGTTTGTTTGAGTTGAGGTTTTACGTCCCCTTCAACACTATTAAGGTCATTTTGGATACATTGCTTCCTATTTTGTGGAACTTTAACCCGACATTGAGATAAAATGACACCTCCATAGAAATGTTAGGGTTTAAGGAGCGGTCTAACTCACATCACTTTTGCTGGTCAGGCTATGACCTAAGCTGTTTACCAGTGCTCAAATTCCGTCAGTTTCAGCTGTACACGGAAGCACCATACAGCCCAGTCTTTTTCTCAAGGCCCTGATAGGCCTGGGCACTATCTTTCGAGGAGATCATGAAATCTTTTCTACAGTCATTCTGTCCCTTCAAGAAGGGCAGTTGTCAGTTTCTGGCGAAAGAACATGCACTGTTCTGGTTAACCGCTTACATATAAGCCTGCCATGGAAAAGTGTTGATAGGTAAAAGGATCTGGTCAGAAATGACCTAAAATTGTGTTGACTTGGCCATTAAACTCCAATACAAACAAACAAACAACTGTCATGAAAACAGACATTAGTGAGACCAAAGTGATCAAAGATAGAACACACCTTAAACACCCATAAGGGAGACCAGTGTGATCGAAGATACAACACAAATATTTATGCATTAGGGAGACCAATGTGATAAAATATACAAAACACATAAAACATGCATTAGAGAGACCAATTCGGTCAAAGTTACAAAATATTAAAAACAGAAACTAGAGAGACTGATGTGGTCAAAGATACAACACTCATTAAACAGGCTAATATTAGGGAGACCAATGTGTTCAAAGATACAACACTCATAAAAATATGCTAATATTAGGGAGACCAATGTGTTCAAAGATACAACACTCATAAAAATATGCTAATATTAGGGAGACCAATGTGTTCAAAGATACAACACTCATAAAAACATACATTATGGAGACCAGTGTGATCAAAGATACTACACTCATAAAAATAGGCATTAGGGAGACCAATGTGATCAAAGATACAACTCTCATGATCCTGCCTCGTTAGCTCGGTCAAATGCGCGTCTTACTGGTGAACAGGAGGTCGGCAAGATTCTTTTGTGGATTTGTTTGTTTTGTTTGTAAAAGTCTCCAAATGGCTGTTACAGTGTTGACGGGGACATTAAACCCCCAAACAAAAAAAATGTTTGTTTAAGTTGAGGTTTTACATCCCTTTCAACAGGTCATTTTGAAGACATTGCTTCCCATTTTGTGGGACTTTTACCAGACATTGAGATGAAATGACATCTCAAGCCCTACCACCCATAGAAACTGTTGGGGTTTAAGGAGCGGTCGGACTGGCATCTCTTTTCCTGGGCAGGCTATGACCTTAGCTGTATACCAGTCCTCAAGTTGGGTCAGTTTTTGGTCTGCACAGAAGCACCATACAGCCCAATTTATTTCTCATGGCCCCGATAGGCGGGGGCACTATCTTTCGTAGAGATCATCGAATCTTTTCTGCAGTCATTCTGTCCCTTCAAGAAGGGCAGTTGTAAGTTTCTGGTGAAAGAATGTGCACTGTTCTGGTTAACTGCTTACATATAAGCCTGCCCAGGAAAGTGTTGATAGATAAACTGATAGGCTAAAAAATGACCTAAAATAGTGTTGACTGGGCCATTAAACTCCAATACAAACAAACAAACTGTCATGAAAACAGACATTAGTGAGACCAGTTTGATCAAAGATCGAACACACCTTAAACACACATTATTGAGACCATTGTGATCTAAGATACAAAACAAATATATATGCATTAGGGATACCAAGTGATCAAATGTACAAAACACATAAAAACATGCATTAGGGAGACCAATGTGGTCAAAGTTTCAAAACATTAAAAAACAAACTAGTGAGAAAGATGTGGTCAAAGATGCAACACACATAAAAACAGGCTAATATTAGGGAGACAAATGTGGTCAAAGGTACAACACTCATAAAAACAGACATTATGGAGACCAGTGTGATCGAAGATACAACACATGTAAAAACAGCCATTAGGGAGACCAATGTGATAAAAGATACAACTGTCATGAGCCAGCCTTGGTAGCTCCGTCGGATGTGTGTCTGATTGGTGATCAGGAGGTCTGCAACATCCTTTCATGGTTTTGTTTTGTTTGAGTTGAGGTTTTATGTCCCCGTCAACACTATTAAGGTCATTTTGGAGACATTGCTTCCCATTTTGTGGGGATTTTACCCGACTTTGAGATAAAAGTACATCTACAGCCCTAAGAAACTGTTAGGGTTTAAGGAACCGCCCACTCACATCACTTTTTTGGGCGGCAAGCTTAGATTAAAGCTGTTTACCAGTACTTAAGTTCGGTGGATTTCAGCATGCATGGAAGCACCATGCAGTCCAATCTTTTACTCAAGGCCCCGATAGGCGGATGTGCTATCTTTCATGGAGATTGATCATGAAATCTTTTCTACAGTCATTCTAACCCTTCAACTGAGCCAAGAAGGGCAGTTGTCAGTTTCTTGTCAAAGAATGTGCACTGTACTTGTTAACAGCTTACGTATAAGTCTGCCCAGGAAAAATGTTGATAGGTAAACTGACCAGCTCAAAAATGACCTAAAATAGAGTAACCTGGGGCCATTAAACTCCAATGCAAACAAACAACTGTCATGAAAACAGACATTTGTGAGACCATTGTGATCAAAGATACAACACACGTTAAACACACATTAGGGAGACCAGTATGATCGAAGTTACAACACTAATATATATGCATTAGGGAGACCAATGTGATCAGATATACAAAACACATAAAAACACGCATTAGGGAGAAACAGAGACTAGTGACAAAGATGTGGTCAAAGATACAGCACTCATAAAAACAGGCTAATATTAGGGAGACCAATCAAACACTCATAAAAACAGGCATTTGGGAGACCAATATGATCAAAGATACAACACTCATAAAAACAGACGTTATTGAGACCAATGTGGTCAAAGATACAACACTCATAAAAACAGGCATCAGGGAGAACAATGTGATAAAAGATACAACTGTCATGAGCCAGCCTCTGTAGCTCAGTCGAATGCGCGTCTGACTGGTGATCAGGAGGTCGGCAACATTCTTTTGTGGATTTGTTTGTTTGAGTTGAGGTTTTACGTCCCCTTCAACACTATGAAGGTCATTTTGGATACATTGCTTCCCATTTTGTGGCACTTTTACCCGACATTGAGATAAAATGACATCCCAAGCCCTACCACCCATATAAATGTTAGGGTTTAAGGAGCGGTCAGACCCTCATCACATTTCCTGGTCAGGCTATGACCTAAGCTGTTTACCAGTACTTGAGTTCCGTCAGTTTCAGCTGTACACGGAAGCACGATACAGCCCAGTCTATTTCTCAAGGCCCAATAGGCATGTGCACTTTCTTTCGTGGAGATCATGTAATCTTTTCTACAGTCATTCTGTCCCTTCAAGAAGGGCAATTGTCAGTTACTGGCTAAAGAACATGCACTGTTCTGGTTAACTGGTTACATATAAGCCTGCCATGGAAAAGTGTTGATAGGTAAAAGGATCGGGTCAAAAATGACCTAAAATAGTGTTGACTGGGCCATTAAACTTCAATACAAACAAACAAACAAACAAACAAACAACTGTCATGAAAACAGACATTAGTGAGACCAATGTGATCAAAGATAGAACACACCTTAAACACACATTAGGGAGACCAATGTGATCAAATATACAAAACAAATATATATGCATTAGGGAGACCAATGTGATCAAATATACAAAACACATAAAAATATGCATTAGGGAGACCAATTCGGTCAAAGTTACAAAACATAAAAACAGAAACTAGTGAGACTGATGTGGTCAAAGATACAACACTCATAAAACAGGCTAATATTAGGGAGACCAATGTGTTCAAAGATACAACACTCATAAAAACATGCTAATATTAGGGAGACCAATGTGTTCAAAGATACAACACTCATAAAAACAGACATTATGGAGACCAGTGTGATCAAAGATAGAACACACCTTAAACACACATTAGGGAGACCAATGTGATCAAATATACAAAAAAAATTATATATGCATTAGGGAAACCAATGTGATCAAATATACAAAACACATAAAAATATGCACTAGGGAGACCAATTCGGTCATTGTTACAAAACATAGAAACAGAAACTAGTGAGACTGATGTGGTCAAAGATACAACACTCATAAAACAGGCTAATATTAGGGAAACCAATGTGTTCAAAGATACAACACTCATAAAAACATGCTAATATTAGGGAGACCAATGTGTTCAAAGATACAACACTCATAAAAACATGCTAATATTAGGGAGACCAATGTGTTCAAAGATACAACACTCATAAAAAGAGACATTATGGAGACCAGTGTGATCAAAGATACAACACTCATAAAATTAGGCATTAGGGAGACCAATGTGATCAAAGATACAACTCTCATGATCCTGCCTCAGTAGCTCGGTCAAATGCGTGTCTTACTGGTGAACAGGAGGTCGGCAACATTCTTTCGTGGATTTGTTTGTTTTGTTTGTAAACGTCTCCAAAATGACCTTTACGGTGTTGACGGGGACGTTAAACCTCAAAACAAACAAAATTGTTTGTTTGAATTGAGGTTTTACATCCCCTTCAACACTATTAAGGTCATTTTGAAGACATTGCTTCCCATTTTGCTGGACTTTTACCTGACATTTAGATGAAATGACATCTCAAGCCCTACCGCCCATAGAAACTGTTAGGGTTTAAGGAGCGGTCGGACTGGCATCTCTTTTCCTGGGCAGGCTATGACCTAAGCTGTTTACCAGTCCACAAGTTGGGTCAGTTTCTGGTCTGCACAGAAGCACCATACAGCCCAATCTATTTATCATGGCCCCGATAGGCGGGGGCACTATTTTACGTGGAGATCATCGAATCTTTTCTGCAGTCATTCTGTCCCTTCAAGAAGGGAAGTTGTCAGTTTCTGGCGAAAGAATGTGCACTGTTCTGGTTAACTGCTTACATATAAGCCTGCCCAGGAAAAGTGTTGCTACGTAAACTGATCAGCTCAAAAATGACCTAAAATAGTGTTGACTCCAATACAAACAAACAAACAAGCCGTCATGAAAACAGACATTAGTGGGACCAGTGTGATCAAAGAAAGAACACACATTATGGAGACCATTGTGATAGAAGATACAAACAAATATATATGCATTAGGAAATCCAAGTGTTCAAATATACAAAACACATAAAAACATGCATTAGGGAGACCAATGTGGTCAAAGTTTCAAAAAAACATAAACAACAGAAACTAGTGAGAAAGATGTGGTCAAAGATGCAAAACACATAAAAACAGGCTAATATTAGGGAGACAAATGTGGTCAAAGATACAACACTCATAAAAACGGAAATTTATTGAGACCAGTGCGATCAAAGATACAACACTCGTAAAAACAGCTATAAGGGAGACCAATGTGATAAAAGATACAACTGTCATGAGCCAGCCTTGGTAGCTCAGTCGGATGCGCGTCTGATTGGTGATCAGGAGGTCTGCAACATCCTTTCATGGTTTTGTTTTGTTTTAATTGAGGTTTTATGTCCCTGTCAACACTATTAAGGTCATTTTGGAGACATTGCTTCCCATTTTGTGGGGATTATACCCGACTTTGAGATAAAATGACATCTAAAGCCCAACAGCCCTAAGAAACTGTTAGGTTTAAGGAGCCACCCACTCGCATCATTTTTTTGGGCAATCTCAGATTTAAGCTGTTTACCAGTACTTAAGTTTGGTGGATTTCAGCATGCATGGAAGCACCATGTAGCCCAATCTATTTTTCAGGGCCTGGACAGCGGGTGTGCTATCTTTCATGGAGATTGATCATGAAATCTTTTCTACAGTCATTCTATCCCTTCAACTGATTCAAGAAGGACAGTTGTCAGTTTCTGGTGAAAGAATGTGCACTGTACTTGTTATCAGCTTACATATAAGTCTGCCCTGGAAAAATGTTGATAGGTAAACTGACCGGCTCAAAAGTGACCTAAAATAGAGTTAACTGGGCCATTAAACTCCAATGCAAACAAACAACTGTCATGAAAACAGACATTTGTGAGACTAATGTGATCAAAGATACAACACACCTTAAACACACATTGGGGAGACATCGAAGATACAACACAATCGAAGATACGACACAAATATATATGCATTAGGCAGACCAATGTGATCAAATATACGAAACACATAAAAACATGCAATAGGGAGACCACTGTGGTCAAAGTTACAAAACATAAAAAAAAAACCAGAAACTAGTGAGAAAGATGTGGTCAAAGATACAGCACTCATAAAAACAGGCTAATATTATGGAGACCAATGTGGTCAAAGATACAACATTCATAAAAACAGGCATTTGGGAGACCAATATGATCAAAGCTACAACACTTATAAAAACAGACATTATGGAGACCAGTGTGGTCAAAGATACAACACTCATAAAAACAGGCATCAGGGAGACCAATGTGATAAAAGATACAACTGTAATGAGCTGGCCTCTGTAGCTCAGTCAAATGCGCGTCTGACTGGTGATCAGGAGGTCGGCAACATTCTTTTGTGGATTTGTTTGTTTGACTTTAGGTTTAAGGTCCCCTTCAATACTTTTAAGGTCATTTTGGATACATTGCTTCCCATTTTGTGGGACTTTTACCCGACATTGAGATAAAATGACATCTCAAGCCCTAACACCCATATAAATGTTAGATTTTGTGGAGCGGTCGGATTTGCAACACATTTCCTAGTCAGGTTATGACCTAAGCTGTTTACCAGTACTCAATTTCCATCAGTTTCAGCTGTACACGGAAACACCATACAGCCCAGTCTATTTCTCAAGGCCCGATAGGCATGGGCACTGTCTTTCGAGGAGATCATGAAATCTTTTCTACAGTCATTCTGTCCCTTCAAGAAGGGCAGTTGTCATTTTCTGGCGAAAGAGCATGCACTGTTCTGGTTAACTGGTTACATATAAGCCTGCCATGGAAAAGTGTTGATAGGTAAAAGGATCAGGTCAAAAATGACCTAAAATAGTGTTGACTGGGCCATTAATCTCCAATACAAACAAACAACTGTCATGAAAACAGACATTAGTGAGACCAATGTGATCAAAGATAGAACACACCTTAAACACACATTAGGGAGACCAGTGTGATCGAAGATACAACACAAATATTTTTGCATGAGGGAGACCAATGTTATCAAATATACAAAACACATAAAAACATGCATTAGGGAGACCAATTCGGTCAAAGTTACAAAACATAAAAAACAGAAACTGGTGAGACCGATGTGGTCAAAGATACAACACTCATAAAACAAGCTAATATTAGGGAGACCAATGTGTTCAAAGATACAACACTCATAAAAACAGGCTAATATTAGGGAGACCAATGTGTTCAAAGATACAACACTCGTAAAACAGACATTATGGAGACCAGTATGATCAAAGATACAACACTCACAAAAACAGGCATTAGGCAGACTAATGCAGGGTTTTCCCTGGCACACAAATTTCTGCATTTTGCCGCATTTTCAATGCAAATGTCCTGCATTTTGCTTCGAAGTGTGCCCCAATGGGCGTAATCCGATGCTTCTGAGTGTGATTCGGTTCAGTTCCAAATTCCCTTAATAGACGCACCTTGCAATCGTCTGAGCGATACTGATCAATTTATATGGTTCCCAACTCATAACTTTGCCGGTTGCGATACTGGTTGTGTGCAAGGCACCAATATTTGTTGACAGAAAATGGCTGCCCAAAAACAATTAACATCATGTTTATTGTATTTTTTCAAGTCAGCAACACATCAGGTATAAAGAACATGTATAATTCAAGTGAGACAGGATAGTCCAAAGCAATACAAAGAAAGGGACCATTATCAACATGGCAGTCTGACACATTTTTGTCTTTGTAGCTTGTAAGGAAACAATTGTGATTAACAGTGAATCCTTATCAAATTTTAAGGCTCTCTCTAGCTGCTATCTGTGTCATGTTGTGTATAATCAGGTTGGTTTTGCATTGGCTCATCAACAACATGGAATTAAAAATGGAATTGGAACATTCCAAGCAACATTTAATAAACAGTTTACATCAAAAAAGGAGAAGGGATAAACATTTCTGACATGTCCCCCTAAAATTTTCATGTGTCCCCTAAAATGAAATCAAATAAAAAGTTTGAGGGAAAACCCAGGCCAATGTGATCAAAGATACAACTCTCATGAGCCGGCCTCAGTAGCTCGGTCAAATGCGCGTCTGACTGGAGGTCGGCAACATTCTTTCTTGGATTTGTTTGTTTTGTTTGTAAACGTCTCCAAAATGACTTTACAGTGTTGACGGGAATGTTAAACCGCATAACAAATTGTCTTGTTTGTTTGAGTTGAGGGTTTACATCCCCTTCAACACTATTAAGGTCATTTGAAGACATTGCTTCCCATTTTATGGGACTTTTACCAGACATTGTGATGAAATGACATCTCAAGCCCTACCACCCATAGAAACCATTAGGGTTTAAGGAGGGATTGGACTGTCAACTCTTTTCCTGAGCAGGCTATGACCTAAGCTGTTTACCAGTACTCAAGTTGGGTCAGTTTCAGCTCTGCACGGAAGCATCATACAGCCCAATCTATTTCTCATGGCCCCGATAGGCGGGAGCACTATCTTTTGTGGAGATCTTTTCTGCAGTCATTCTGTCCCTTCAAGAAGGACAGTTTATTGGAGTTTCTGGCGAAAGAATGTGCACCGTTCTGATTAACTGCTTACATATAAGCCTGCCCAGGAAAAGTGTTGATAGGTAAACTGATAGGCTCAAAAATGACCTAAAATAGTGTTGACTGGGCCGTTAAACTTCAATACAAACAAACAAACAAACTGTCATGAAAACAGACATTAGTGAGTCAAGAAGGGCAGTTGTCAGTTTCTGGTGAAAGAATGTGCACTGTAGTTGTTAACAGCTTACGTATAAGCCTGCCTAGGAAAAATGTTGATAGGTAAACTGACCTGCTCAAAAATGACCTTAGATAGAGTTAACTGGGCCATTAAACTCAAATGCAAACAAACAACTGTCTTGAAAACAGACTTTGGTGAGACCAGTGTGATCAAAGATAGAACACACCTTAAACACACATTAGGGAGACCATTGTGATCAAAGATACAAAACAAATATATATGCATTAGGGAGACCAATGTGATCAAATATACAAAACACATAAAAACATGCATTAGGGAGACCAATGTGGCCAAAGTTACAAAACATAAAAAAAACAGAAACTAGTGAGAAAGATGTGGTCAATGATGCAACACGCATAAAAACAGGCTTATGTTAGGGAGACAAATGTGGTCAAAGATTCAACACTCATGAAAACAGACATGATTATGGAGACCAGTGTGATCGAAGATACAACAATCGTAAAAACAGCCATTAGGCAGACCAATGTGATAAAAGATTCATCTGTCATGAGCCAGCCTTGGTAGCTCAGTGATAAGTGATCAGGAGGTCTGCAACATCCTTTTGTGGTTTTGTTTTGTTTGAGTTGAGGGTTAATGTCCCTGTCAACATTATTAAGGTCATTTTTGAGGCATTGCTTCCCATTTTGTCGGTTTTTTACCCGACTTTGAGATGAAATGAAATCTCAAGCCCTACCGCCCTAAGAAACTGTTAGGGTTTAAGGAGCCACCCACTCGCATCACTTTTTTGGGACAGCAGGGTTCAACATTAACTTTTTAAATAACCAGTCAAAGTGGTCCTCTAACTCTTGGGATGCACTGGACCTGATCTAAGTTCAATTCGACCGAGGAAATGATAAAAATCATACTAAAGTGATATTGCACGACCCGCAGAAAAAGAGACCGACTGAAGTCGGTTGATTTCTAAGAGTGCCCTAAAATCACTGTGTCATTCTGTCAGTCTGTCATTCTGTCAGTCTGTCTGTCCGACCGTAACCCGTTTGTGAAAATTGGTGATAGTGACTTAACCGCTTGGAATATTTAAACAATTTTTGGCATACTGATAGATATCAATGAGATCTAACCGATGAACTTGCGAAATATTACATTCCATTTAGTATAGCCTCGCCGAGGCGAAAAATGTGAAAATTTTTGAACTGCTTCTCCTCGGAAACCGTTGGGCCGATTGAAGTCAAATTTCATATGGAGCCTCTATGGGATGGGGGAAACCAAAATTTGCTCATGGGGTCCAGGTCACATGACCAAAATGGCTGCCAAGCCATATATGGTCTGTCTGTCTGTCCGTCCATAACCCATTTGTGAAAATTGGTGATAGTGACTTAACCGCTTGGAATATTTAAACAATTTTTGGCATACTGATAGATATCAATGAGATCTAACCAATGAACTAGCGAAATATTACATTCCATTTAGTATAGCCTCGCCGAGGCGAAAAATGTGAAAATTCTGCTCGGAAACCGTTGGGCCGATGGAAGTCAAATTTTATATGGAGCCTCTATGGGATGGGGGGGAACCAAAATTTGCTCATGGGATCTAGGTCACATGACCAAAATGGCCGCCAAGCCATATATAGTAAAAACCCTTTAAAAATAGTCTTCTCCAGAACCAGTGGGCAGATTTCCACGAAACTTGATAAATAGCATCTGGGACGTAGGCCCATCATAAATTGCTAAAATGGTGACCCTGGGTTGACCTTGACCTTCTTTGTGCCTAGGTCAAACTTTGACACATATGCTTTTGTATTGGAAAAGTGAGAATGCATTTTAACCTGCAAACGATTCAGAATACAGTATTAAAGTATAAGATATATTTTTGCTCCTTACGATAAGGCGCATTTATTGGGGGAACCGTTTTAGGTCCAGGTTACATGACCAAAATGGCTGCCATACCCATATATGGTAACACTCATAAAGCTAAAAGCATCCGGCGGGTCGTGCACTTCAGCTGAAGCACTGGTGCTAGTTCTACAGTCATCAGATTATTTCTATTATTATTTATTTAGATAGTAAAACTCGAGCAACAAACTGTAAACAAACATTTTAAGGTAAATGGGTTCGAAATATGGATTTAAATAAATGTGGCAGCGGATTTTCAACTGGACCATTCAGACCAGTTAGCCACTGACCTTACTAGACCTGAACAGCTGTTCACTAGACAATGTCCATCAGTCCTGGGTTAATGTCGAACCCTGGGCAGGCTTAGATTTAAGCTGTTTACCAATACTTGAGTTCGGTGGATTTCAGCATGCATGGAAGCACCATGCAGCACACTCTATTTCTCAAGACCCCGACAGCCAGGTGTGGTATCTTTCAAGGCGATTGATCATGAAATCTTTTCTACAGTCATTCTATCCCTTCAACTGAGTCAAGAAGGGCATTTGTCAGTGTCTGGCGAAAGAATGAAACCAATGTGATCAAAGATACAAGTTACAGCACACAAACACACATTAGGGAGACCAGTGTGATAGAAAATACAACACAAATATATATGCATTAGGGGGACCAATGTAATCAAATATACAGAACACATAAAAACATCCATTAGGGAGACCGAAGTTGTCAAAGTTACAAAGCAAAAAAAAACAAAACAGAAACTGGTGAGGCAGATGTGGTCAAAGATACAACACTCATAAAATAGAAGTGGAGGCAATGAACAGGAATGGAAAAATTAACCCACAGCTCCCATCAGAGACTCCTAAGGGAAAGATACACAAACATGAAACAACAGACCCTTGATGCAAACATCAATTGGGGAAAGTCAAAAGGACATTTCATTTTCCACAAAATGGCCAATTTGCAAAACAAAATAATAAAAGCAACACAAACACCCAAAGACAAACCATAACAAAAATAAACCGCGACAGAAGAACCGCCTTGGAACGGTCAGCAAAACAAATTCCACTGGGGACATAAATCGGTTTTACGTGGCCACAATCCTTGCCCTTATTTCCATCGTGATTTAGACAAATAATTTGTTCAGTCTGCATGAAGGCCTCCTAACTCATCAATGCAACATCTCCGTAAACAAGGACTTGACAGCAAGAAAGCACTGAAATGCTTGAGCAAAACAACACCAACAGTTAGACTCTGATGTCCCGACCAGAGACAGATCATCAGGCACCAACCAACATTACATTGAATTAGATCTTTCTAATTCTCAGTAAGCCTTTTTACTTAAATGACATCTCAAGCCCTACCGCCCATAGAAACTGTAAGGATTTAAGGAGCGGTCCGACTTGCATCACTTTTCCTTGGCAGGCTATGACCTACGCTGTTTACCAGTACTCAAGTTTGGTCCGATCTATTTCTCAAAGCCCCGATAAGCGGGGGCACTATCTTCCGTGGAGATCATGAAATCTTTTCTACAGTCATTCTCTTCCTTCAAGAAGGGCAGTCGTCAGTTTCTGGCGAAAGAATGTGCACTGTTCTTGTTAACCGCTTACATATAAGCCTACCCAGGAAAAGTTTTGATAGGTAAACTGATCGGCTCAAAAATGACCTAAAATAGTGTTGACTGGGCTGTACAAACAACTCTCTTGAAAACAGTCATTAGTGAGACCAATGTGATCGAAGATACAACACACCTTAAACACACATTAAGGAGACCAGTGTGATCAAAGATACAACACAAATATATATGCATTATGGAGACCAATGTGATCAAATATACAAAACACATAAAAAACATGCATTAGGTAGACCAATGTAATCAAAGTTACAAAACATAAAAAACAGAAACTAGTGAGACCGATGTGGTCAAAGATACACCACTCATAAAAACAGGCTAATATTAGGGAGACCAGTGTGGTCAAAGATACAACACTTATAAAAATAGGCATTGGGGACACCAACGTGACAGAAGAACCGCCTTGGAAAGGTCAGCAAAATGAATTCCACTAGGGGGCTTAAATCGATTTTACATGGCCACAATCCTCATCCTTATTTTGTCATGATTTAGACAAATAATTTTTTTCAGTCTCCATTAAGGCCTCCTAACCCATCAATGCAACATCTCTGTGAACAAGGACTTGACAGCAAGAAAGCACTGAAATGCTGGAGCAAAAGAACACCAACAGTTAGACTCTGATAGGCCTGACCAGAGACAGAGCATCAGGCACCAACCAGCATTTCATTGAATTAGATCTCTCTAATTCAAAGTAAACCTTTACTCTGGAACCGTCATAGAATCTGAGGCCTGACCCACCGGGGTGCAATTAAAGAGGGAAGCAAAGTTGTGAACCATGATTTGGTTAACCACCATGCATGCAGTCTGTCGTATAATATTTATGTTGTACCAAATCTTTTTATATTGAAGAACGACTTTACAAAATTGGGTACTGAAGTCATTGCGGTTATATATTTTTCTGAATTTATATACTAAGTCACCAAAAAATTCGGGTTCCGATAGACTTTGTTGCAGAAGAGATTTAAGTCCAATATTGAATTTTGAAATTAAATCACAATTAGGTCTATAAAATTTTGAAAAGACTTTGCATAGTTATGGTACCAGATAACCCTGATTAAGAAGTTTATTATGAGTGTTGTAGTCAGTTACATGACTACACACTCTGCCAAATGGAATTAATTGCGAAATATAAACACCATAGGATGGCGCACAAGGAACATCATTATCCAAAAAAGGAAAATTTACAATCTCAAAATCATAATCATTGCATTTATCATAAATTTTGCAAGAAACAAACCTATCTACAATAGATAGCTGTCAATCAAAAACGGGGCCTCGGTATCAGAAGAATTTGCTTTATTTAATTGAAGTTCGTTCTGGGGGTAAATTTGACTGATCAATCCATCAAAATAGTTATTGTCAATATTTAATAAATCATCCAAATATCTAGAAGTCGAGCTAAAAGCTTCAATGATTTTAGACTGGTTTTCAGCAGAAAGGGACATCATTAAGTCTCTCTCATAACACAAAAAATACAGATCAGCCACAAGGGGTGCGCAATTAGTACCCATTGGAATACCCACAGCTTGTCTAAATAACTTAGTACCGAATCTTATATAAATATTGTCAAGTAGAAAGGTGAGAGCTTCACACACTTAAAGTATAATTTTATGCCTTCAGAAGTGAAAAAAGAATTTCTTACATTATATGCAAGATAGAGGGAGTCTTCCCTATGAAATGTCTTTGTTTGTTTGTTTGTTTTGAGGTTTAACGTCCCCGCCAACACTATTTTAGTCATTTTGGAGACGTTGCTTCCAATTTTGTGGGACTTTTACCCGACATTGAGATGAAATGACATCTAAATCCCTGCCTCCCAATGAAACCAATAGGGTTTATAAGGATGGACGGGCCGACTCGCAGCAGTTTTCCTGGGCAGGCTTATACCTTCTAAGCGGATTACCAGTCCTAATGTGTGGTCGGTATCAGCTCTGCGTGGAAGCATCGTGCAGCCCAATCTATTTCTCAAAGCCCCGATAGGTGGGGGCGGGCTATGAAATGTCCATTCAGTTAAATTATTAAGTTTTTCTTCTATAAGATTATGAGGAAGTGTAGTGTAAAGGGTGTGAAAACCATAAGTAGACAAGAATTGAAGCACGAAAAAAACGCCTGGATTTCAATTTATTTAATACTTCATTAGAATTTTGATTAGAATTTTAATTGGAATCATAAAAACAGACATTATGGAGACCGGTGTGATCGAAGATTCAACACTCATAAAAACAGGTATTAGTGAGACCAATGTGGTCAAAGTTACAACACATAAAAAAAAGAAAATAGTGAGACCGATGTGTTCAAAGATACAACACTCATAAAAACAGACATTATGGAGACCAGTGTGATCAAAGATACAACACTCACAAAAACAGGCATTAGGGAGACCAATGTGATCAAAGATACAATTCTCATGAGCCGGCCTCAGTAGCTCGGTCAAGTGCGCATCTGACTGGTGAATAAGAGGTCGGCAACATTCTTTCGTGGATTTGGTTGTTTTGTTTGTAAACGTCTCCAAAATTACTTTACAGTGTTGAAGGGGATGTTAAACCTCAAAACAAATTGTTTTGTTTGTTTGAGTTGAGGTTTAATATCCCCTTCAACACTATTAAGGTCATTTTGAAGACATTGCTTCCCATTTTATGGGACTTTTACCAGACATTGAGATGAAATGACATCTCAAGCCCTACCACCCATAGAAACTATAGGGTTTAAATAGCGATTGGACTGGCAACTCATTTCCTGGGCAGGCTATGGCCTAAGCTGTTTACCAGTACTCAAGTTGGGTCAGTTTCAGCTCTGCACGGAAGCACCATACAGCCCAATCTATTTCTCATGGCCCTGATAGGCGGGGGCACTATCTTTTGTGGAGATCTTTGAATCTTTTCTGCAGTCATTCTGTCCCTTCAAGAAGGGCAGTTGTCAGTTTCTGGCGAAAGAATGTGCACTGTTCTGGTTAACTGCTCACATATAACAGTCATATAAACAGGCATTCGGGAGACCCATGTGATCAAAGATTCAACTGTCATGAGCCAGTCTCGGTAGCTCAGTTGGATGTGCGTCAGACTGGTGATCAGGAGGTCGGCAACATCCTTTTGTGGATTTGCTTATTTGAGCAGAGGTTTTACGTCCCCGTCAACACAATAAAGGCAATTTTAGAGACATTGCTTCCCATTTTGTGGAACTTTTACCAATATTGAAATGACATCTCAAGCCCTGCCGCCGATAGAAACCGTAAGGGTTTAAGGAGCCATCCGACTTGCATCACTTTTCCTGGGCAGGCTTAGACCTAAGCTGTTAACCTTAAGTTTGGTTGGTTTCAGCTCTTCATGGAAGCACCATACAGCCCAATCTATTTCTTAAGGCCCCAATAGGCGGGCCTGCTATCTTTCATGGAGTTTGATCATGAAATCTTCTCTACAGTCATTCCCTCCCCTCCACTTTGTCAAGAAGGTCAGTTTTTAGTTTCTGGTGAAAGAATGTGCACTGTACTGCTTAACCGCTTATGTATAAGCCTGCCCAGGAAAAGTTTTGATAGGTAAACTGACCGGCTCAAAATGACCTAAAATTGTGTTGACTGGGCGTTAAACTTCGATAAAAACAACAATCATAAAACAGACATTAGTGAGACCAATGTGGTCAAAGATACAACACACCTTAAGCACACATTAGGGAGACCAGTATGATCGAAGATACAACACAAATATATATGCATTAGGGAGACCAATGTGATCAAATATACAAAACACATAAAAATAGCATTAGGGAGAACAATGTGATCAAAGTTAAATAGATAAAAAAAACAAAAACTAGTGAGAAAGATGTGGTCAAAGATACAACACTCATAAAAACAGGCATTAGGAACACCCATGTGGTCAGAGTTACAACACATTAAAAACAGAAAAAAGTGAGCCTGATACAACACTCATAAAAACAGACATTACGGAGACCATTGTGATCGAAGATACAACATTCACAAAAACGGGCATTAGGGATACCAATGTGGTCAAAGTTACAACACATAAAAAAAAAAAAAATATTGAGACCGATGTGGTCAAAGATACAGCACTCATAAAAACAGACATTATGGAGACAGTGTGATTGATGATACAACACACATTTACACAGCCATTAGGGAGACCAATTTGATAAAAAATACAACCGTCTTGAGCTGGCCTCGGTAGCTCAGTCGGATGCACGTCTGACTGGTGATCAGGTGGTCAACAACATTATTTCATGGAGATTGATCATGGAAATCTTTTCTATGGTCATTCTCACCCTTCCGCTGAGTCAAGAAGGGCGGTTGTCAGTTTCTGGCTAGAGAATGTGCACTGTACTGGTTAACTGCTTACGTATAAAAAGTTGAAGACCAGTATGTTCGAAGATACAACACAAATATATATGCATTAGGGAGACCAATGTGATCAAATATACAAAGCACATAAAAACAGGCATTAAGGAGACCAATGTGGTCAAAGGGGACAATGAAACTCAGGTGAGCGAATTAGGGCCCTCTTGTAGCATCAAAACAACAAGGCATACTTAGGGGCACTTTTACACTGACAGCTCTATTTTTCAGGGGCATGGTCAGACAGTGTCTCAAAAATATTAAGAAGTCACATTGAATGATGGATATTTGAAGAAAGGAAGTTTGCCAAGTAAGTGCAGAGTAATTGGTTTGTGATGGCTTTACTTTCTTGTACATTTAAGAGTTTTATTTAAGCATGCATCTGTACCTCTGTGTGATGATCTATCTCCCACTTGAGGTGGTTTGGAGACATATTGATTTTCTATCTTTCTGTTTGTCAAAGAGACTACCAGACCAACTCCATGCAAGATGAGATTCTGTTGAAACCTTGTACAAATGACCAATATCCAGTGTATTAACAGGATCTTCAGCTTTACTGATTTTTGCACTTTCTTTGCACTTTTTGATATTATACATTTAATGTATGTTACATTAACTTTTGTCAGCACAACTTTGTTACATCTCCTGCTTAATTTTCTCAGCCAGCCTGTCGGTCTACAGCAATCCTACAGGCATGATGTGATTTAAATTCGACCTAGTCAAAATTTCCATTACCTACTGTAAATGTGTATATCATCAGGACATTTGAATTTTTTGGGTTTGTTACAGTTTTACGTCCCATCAATGTCTTAGGTCATATGGAGACGGGACCTCAGTTTAGACCCATCCAAAAGTCTAAAAAAGCCCTGGATTGAACCCATGACCCCTGGTTCATGAGGCGATTTTTCAGTAACACACTATTTCTTGTTTTCATATTAATGAAGCATTGACTTGATAATTATATGACTGCTAGGTGCAGTCTGTCTTTGCAGAGAAATTCAGGTCAATTATGATTTTGTTTACATTTTTATAAGCTTAAAATATGCAGGCAGTACAGAATTATATTTTTTTCAAAACAAAGACTATTTTTGCTAGTCTGGAGTCCCTTTAAGCTACATATGTATACCATGACAAGTTTTTTTACTGAAAAAAGTGTGTGCCCCTGCTTTTGTTTGTTAGTTTGATCATCCATCTGTTTTGCTGAGACCACATGATAGTGAGATGCCAAGCTCTGCAAAGGAAGGTCAGGTGGTTGTTCTCTAGGTATTCTGGTTTTAGCCCTCCTAATTAATGATTGGCTCGAAGAAACTGAAATAATCTTAATGGGCTGTAAAGCCAAAACCAAACAACACCAAAAAGCAAAAACCATCCATCTGTTCCATCATCAGTCT
Organism: Lucinisca nassula; assembly: GCA_963580285.1. NCBI lineage: Eukaryota > Metazoa > Mollusca > Bivalvia > Lucinida > Lucinidae > Lucinisca > Lucinisca nassula. The sequence goes on along the minus strand of OY757022.1, from coordinate 119,848,766 downwards.
GTAAACATTGCATCAGCCTTCGTAAGTCTGTCAAAAGATACTTTGAATAGTGAAAGGCTTTCATACAGGAGTAAAACGCCTTAGTGGAATTCCTGTGTTGTTTTATTCAGCGGTTTGTAGCTCCATCAATAAGATTATGAGTTGTGTCAGTTCACAGAGCACTTCTGTTGTTGTTGTTTTTTTTTTTCAGGTAAGGCATTGGTATCGTCAAATCAACCAAACCCATTACTGACCAGTACAAGAAGACAAGAAGAAAACTTTTCAACTAATAAAAAACTGTTATAAAATATCCTAAACACAAAATTGGAGACTATTATAATAAACATAAGAAAGGCTTGATCAAACTGTTAAAAGGGATACGTAGCTCCAGATAAGGAGGTGAATTAAGGATAATTAAGGGATAAGTTTTCTTATTTCTTTATAAAATGCATGCCTTGTTATTTGTAAGAATCCCCATATGGCCACAATTACCCATCAGGAAAACACTCCTATATAAAATATTGACCCCTCTTTTGTATAACAAAACTGGGCTTTGCAGAGGTTTACATTATTTTTTTTTATTTTTTTCTGCTCAAAAACATAGATTGTGGATATTGTTAGAACTGCCTCGCTGATGCTCTTCTAACGAGTTCCCACAATCCGTGTTTTGAGCAGAAATGCGAAAACTATCAGATTTTTTTGTTTGAAAATTTTAATTTTTTGGTGTTAAAATTTCCAACATATTTGAATAGGCGTGTTTTCGTAATGCCCACAGTTTACACTTCTAATAAGAAAAAAGGAAAATTATCTCTCAATTATCCTTGGTACGCCCCTTACCATGAGCTAGTGGAAACCACACCCAGTCTGATAAATACTGAAAGGATTGTCAATATTTTATTCTAGTTTTTTAGGTCGCCTGAGCCTTCACTCATTGATGATCTTATAGTATGGCAAGGGTTTGTTGTCTTCTGTCGTCTGTCTGTCTTTCAATATTTACAATTGCCTAGCCTGAAACTACTGATTGAAGTCAGATTTCATGTGGACCATCCACTGCATGTACTGACAAAAGTTTGTTTGCGAGGTCCAGGATTTTTGTGACTGATTTCTCAGGAAATTTGAAAGCTAGAAAGCTGAAAGTTTGTTTAAACACGAATAATGACTGGATGTATTGTGTATACAAGAAAAGGTGGCCATTGGTCCATAACTCTTCGAGTTACATCCCTTGAGTTACATCCCTTGATAGGTTTTCAAATTTTGCCAGTCTTGAAATTTTTCCTGTCAAACTTCTCAAGAACTATGAAAGCTAGAAAGCTGAAAGTTTGTATAAAAATAGACAATGCCCAGCTTTATTGTTGTACCTTAATAGGGGACAAGAGTCTACAAATCTTGGAGTTATGCCCCTATGTAGGTTTTCAAAAAAATTAAAATATATTTTGTTCCATAACTTTCATGTTTGTGGTCCTACCTCACTGAAACATTTTCCACACTTGGTCTCTAAAATAAGGAAGGTGTATTGGGTGAACAGTTGCCAGGGCCAATAACTCATGGAGTTACACATTTAGGTAGGCTTTAGGAGGCCTTCATGTGGACTGAACGAATTAATTGTCTTAATCACGGCAGAAGTAAGGGCGAGGATTGTGGCCACGTTAAATAGATTTAAGCCCCCAGTGGAATTCGTTTCACTGACTGCGCCCCCCCAGTAGAATTCTTTCCACTGACCATTCCAAGGCGGTTCTTCTGTGGCGGTTTATTTGTTTATTTATGTTGTTGTTTGTTACTTACTGTGTGTATCACTTGTGTCTTTTTATTTTGGATGACCATTTGGCCATTTTGTGGGAAAGTAACTGTCCTTATGGCCTTCCTTTGTTTAGGTTTCCATTATGGTCTGGTCGCTTCATGTTTGTGTTTCGTTCCCTTTGGCGTCTTTGATGGGTGTAGTTAGTTAATTGTATCGATTCCTGATCTTTGTTTTACTTCTACTTTGTATCACTTATATAATTTCGTTTTGGATAGCAATTGGCCATTTTGTGGGAAAGTAACTGTCCTTTTGGCTTTCTGCTATTGATATTTCCATTAGGGTATGTTGTTGCATGTTCATGATTCTTTCCCTTTGGTGTCTCTGATGGGAGCTGTGGGTTAATTGTATTGATTCCTGATCATTGCCTTCACTTCTGTTTCAAATATTGCTATTCTTGAATATTTTTATGACAGATTGCTCAGGAACTATGCAAGCTAGAAAGCAGTACATATGCATGGAAAATGACTGACTGTATCTTGTAAACCAGAATTAGTCTATGGTCCACACCTATCTTGTTAACCAGAATAAGAGTCTATGGTCCATAACTCTTGGAGTTATGTCCCTTGGTAGATTTTCAAAAAATTGAAGTGTGTTTTGCTTAATAACTTTCAGGTTTGTTGCCCTACTTCGATGAAGCTTTTACCTTTTCTCAAGAACTGTAAGGGTGACAATGTAATCTGGCGCACACATGAACAGTGGGTTGATGAATTGTGTAATTAGGGCTTATGGCCCAGAACTTATGGGAGTTAAAGCCCTTGATAAGTTTTATGTTGCCGTTTACCATTTTCTACAGTCATATTTTCTGGAATATCTCAACACTACAGGGTTTTCTCTTCTAATGGTACTGCAGCGGGGCTTAAGCCCCCGCCCATAGGGGCTTGAAGAAATATATGGGCTGCATGATGCTTCCACGCAGAGCTGATTCTGGCCCGCACACTAGTACTGGTAAACCGTTTAGAGGATCTAAGCCTGTCCAGGTACCACAGTGCGAGGCGGACCGTCCATGCTAATAAACTGTATTGGCTTCATTGGGTGACAGGGCTTGAGATGTCAGTTCAATGTCGGGTAAAAGTCCCACAAAATTGGAAGCAATGTCTCCAAAATAACCTTTACAGTGTTGACAGGGACGTTAAACCTCAAATCAAACAGACAGACAAAAACTGCAGCGTGGCTATAGTCAGATGCTCTGACAGCTCTAGTTAGCTCAGTGACAGGTGAGCTTTTTTCATCAGGTTTTGTTCGTCATCAGTGCGAGCATCCAACTCAAAGCATCCTTAAACAATTTCTTCAAACGACATCTCCTCCTAAACCAATGATTAGATTTTTGCCAAACTTCACAGGAATAATCCTTAGTTGGTCCTCTTTCATTTCCGGCTCTTTGTACATCTAGGTCGCAGGAACTAAAGATTGAAAACTTAAAAAATCTTCTCCAAAACTACAAGGTGCAGGTCTTTGATATTTGGTAAGAAGTTTCATCGAGTAGACCTCTACCAAGATTGTTCAAATTATAGCCCTGGGGCCAAAAATGCCCCCCACCAGTGCCCACGTTTTACATAGATATACATAGGGAAGGCCATTAGAAATCTTCTTTGAAACCACAAGGCCCAGATCTTTGGTTTTTGGTATGAAGCTTCAAGTAATGGTCCACTACCAAGATTATTCAAATTATAGCCCTGGGGCCAAAATGCGCCGCCTGGGGGCCCACATGTATTACATAGAAATACATAGGAAAAAACTTCTTAAAAAACTTGTTCTCTGAAACCAAAAAGGCCCGGGTCTTTAATATTTGGTAGAAGCTTCATCAAGTAGACCTCTACCAAAATTTAACAAATTATAGCCCTGGGGCCAAAAAAAAATGGCCAGGCCAAGGGTTCCATATGTTTTACATAGACTTACATAGGGAAAACTCTTAGAAATCTTCTTCTCTGACACCACCCGGCCCAGGTCTTTGATATTTGGTATGAAGCTTCATCTAATAGACCCCAACGAAGATCTTCAAATTAAAGCCCTGGCACCAAAAATGGCCCCGCCCCATGGCCAACATGTTTTACAGAGACTTACAAAGGGAAAAATCTTTAAAAATCTTCCCTGAAACCAAAAGGCCCAGGTCTTTGATATTTGGTAAGAAGCTTCACTTAGAAGTACTCTACCAAGATTGTTCAAATTATAGCCCTGGGGCCAAAAATTGCCCCGCTTAGGGTTTCACTCTGATGAGAAAACTGGCCGCCTAAGCTAATAATAGAAAAAAAAATGCTATAAATTGGGGTCAGTTTGATACAAATTTCACAGGATTGTTGCCAAGGTGGCTCCCTTCTAAATACCTGAAATTGATTTGAGTCTTTTATATCAGATGGCCATCAGAGCTAAAAATGGAAAAACCTTCAAACAACAACCCTTCTATTCCCCTGAGCCGGTTTCATTCAAACTTCAAAGGAATGTTAATGAGGTGACACTATAAAAAGAGCTAAATGTTCTGCTCCAAAGAACAAATTGGCAGCCACTTTTTCACATAACTTTAAACCTTGGCATAAAACAGGCTAAGGTCATTCAGGGGCCATCATTTTGACAAACTATGATTGGCTTAAGTTCTGTATGCTTCATAGCAAGTTTTGTGACAATTGGCCTATTGGTTCCGGAGAAGATTTCTAAAGGGTTTTTACCTTATATGGACAAGGCGGCCATATTGGTCATATGACCAAACTCTTACTGATTAATTTTCATTTCTATGTTCCTTAAAGCTTTCTTATGAAACTAGGTTACATAATTATGGCCCTGTAGTACTGGAAAAAATAAGTTTTAATTTACAAATCTAAATAACCTTGGCCAAAGGTAAAGAAAAGTCATGTAGTTTCTTATCATGCCAATTTTCAGATCATATGCTGCAATAGTTTCTGGAAAATACAATGTTTTGACGTTATCCCCATATGAAAGTCTATGCAACCAAATTGACCTTGGCATAAAATAAGTCAAGGTCATCTAGGGGCCATCATTTTGACAGACTTCGCTTGGCTCGAGTCCCAAATGCTACATACCTAGTTTTGCGACAATCAACCCAATGGTTCTGGAGAAGAATCTTTTTGAAGGGTTTTATCTTATTTGGGCACAGTGGCCATCTTGTGTCACATGAACTGGACACCATGAACAAACATTTGTTCCCCCATCCTACTGAGGCTCCATATAAAATTTTGCTTTGACTGGGCATGCAATTTTGGAGATCATTGAATTTAGTCACATAGACTTTATATGGAAAAATGTAAAAACCTTCTTTTTTTAGCTCACCAGAGCCGAAGGCTCCGGGGGAGATTATAGGATAGGCAGTTGTCAGTCCTCGTCGTCGTATGTCGTATGTCTGGCGTCAACACTTTTAAACATCTTCTCCTCTGAAGCCATTGGGCCGACTGGGCCCAAATTTTATCTGTAGCATCCTTGGGCTGGGGGATTGAAAGTTTGTGTTTTTTTTATGAAAATCGGCTCATTAGTTTGGTTGCTATGGCAACTTAAGAGTTTCCATAGACTTATAATGGGGAAAATTGAAAAATGGCATTTACTGGCAAGTCATTGCAGATATTTTGACAAAACTTTTATAGAAATGTTTCTTGAGTAAACTTCTCTCAGCCAACCTGACGGTCCCCAAGGTTGTGCCGGGGCCATGCCCCACCCCCTCCACTTCATAAAAGGCCATATATCACAGAAACCATTCAGATCCCCACCCCTAAACCATATATATTCTTGTTCCTATTGATAAGATGCATTCAGTGACACCAACTTGTGGGTCCTCAGAGATGCGCCGAGGCCATGCCCTACCCCCTCCACTTAATAAAAGGCCCAATATCTTGGAAACCATTCAGATCCCCACCCCTAAACTATATACATTCTTGTTCCTTATGATAAAAATCATTCAGTGACATCAACCTGGGAGTCCCCGGGATGCGCAGGGGCCATGCCCAACCCCCTCCATTTCATAAAAGGCCCAATATCTTGGAAACCTTACAGATCCCCGCCCCTAAACCGTATATATTCTCGATCCTTATGATAAGACACATTCATTGACCTCAACCTGGGGGTATTCAGGGATGCGCCAGGGCCTTGCCCCACCCTTTCACTTCACAAAAGGCCATTTATCTCAAAAACTGTTCAGATCCACACCCCTAAACCATATATATTGTTCATTATGATAAGACGCATTCAGTGACACCAACCTTGGGGTCCCCAGGGATGTGCTGGGGCCATGCCCAACCCCCTCCATTTCATAATCTCACAATATCTCGGAAACCCTACAGATGGCTACCCCTAAACCATATATATTCATGTTCCTTAGGATAAGACACATTCATTGACACCAACCTGGGAGTCTCCAGGGGCCTTGCCCCACCCCTCCACTTCACAAAAGGCCTTATATCTCAGAAACTGTTCTTAACCCCACCCTAAATCCATATATATTCATCTTCCTTATGATAAGACGCATTCAGTGACACCAGCTTGGGAGTCCATGGGGCATGCCCAGGCCATGCCCCATCGCTTTACTTCATTAAAAGCCATATATCTCAGAAATAGTTCAGATCCCCACCCCTAAACCATATAATTGTTCCTTATGACAAGACTCGTTAATCACACCAACCTGTGGGACACTTTGTGCTGAGGCAATGTGCCCCGCCCTTCCACTTCATAAAAGGCTTTATATTTCAGAAACCATTCAAATCCCCACCCCATAATCATATATTTTCTTGTTCCTTATTTTTTTTACTCCTACTGTAGGTGGGTCCGCAGGGGTCATTCCTATCCTTTCCACTTCATACAAGGGCCTCAAATCACAGAAACCATTCAGATTCCCACCCCTTAACCATATATATACTTGGTCCTTATGATAAGACACATTTAGGGACAAAAATCTTGGGCTTGCCTGGGATAAACAGGGCATGCCCCAACCCCTCCACAACTTAAGTGGCCTTACAGATCCCAACTGCTAAACCATATATAGTCTTGTTCCTTATGATAAGACGCATTTAGTGATACCAACCAGGGCTCCATTGGGTCCATGCCCCACCCTCTCTACTTCATAAAAGGCCTAATGTTTCAGATACTGAGTCCACATGGGTGCTCATTTGGACATGGGGGTTCATTTGGTAGATTAAAATGATATCATGTTAAAATACATGGCTGCCATTGGGTAGTGCCCACCTGAGCTCTGGTGAGCATAGTGGCCCATGGGCCTCTTGTTTGGAAACTGTTGCAGCCTGTGAAAATTGGCAGATTCCTTGACCTTGGCTAAAGTTCATTCAGATATGGGAGTTTAAACTTATTAGCTCGGCTGTTTTCGAAGAAAACGATGAGGTATTGTCATAGCTCTGGAGTCGTCGTGCAAAAACTTGGACATTTTGTAATATCTCTATTACTGAACATATTTACTTGAAACTTTGACTAGTTAACTGTTGTTCATTGTGAGGTAACCCTAGAATATTTTTGGCACAGTTATGTCCCTTTTTCGACTTACAATTTCGCAAAAACTTAGACACTTTGTAATATCTGTCATTACTGAACATATTTACTTGAAACTCGGACTAGTTGTTCATTATGAAAAGGGGAACTCATACCGATAGTTGAGGTAACCCTAAAATTATTTTTGGCACAGTTATGCCCCTTTTTGACTTAGAATTTTACAAAAGGTTGGACATTTTATAATATCTCTGTCATTACTGAACATATTTACTTGAAATTCGGACTAGTTGTTCATTATGAAAAGGGGAACTCATACACAAAGGTGAGGTAACCCTCAAAATATTTTTTGGCACAGTTATGCCCCTTTTGCTAGTTAGAATTTTGCAAAAACTTTGACATTTTGTAATATCTCTGTCATTGCTGAACATATTTACTTGAAACTCGGACTAGTTATTCATTATGAAAAGGGGGAACTCATACCGATAGGTGAGGTAACACTCAAACCATTTTTTGCACAGTTATGTCCCTTTTTCAACTTAGAATTTTTGTTTTACTAAAAGAAACTGCAGCTGAGCGTTGGCACTCGCATGCGGTGCTCTTGTTTTTCTCAGAAATCCCAGGGCCATTTGTAACCAAATTTCACAGGAAAGCCAATTGTAGGTTTTCAAATGATGACCCCAGGATGACCTTGGCCTTTTTAAGCCACACATAGGCTTTTGTGTGGGATTTAATCAAAACCATACTTTTTGGAAACTATTGAAGCCTGTAATCTTAAAATAGCTAAATGAGTAATTAAAATGACAAGTTTCAAGTTAAGGCAATACCTTGACGTTGGCACAAAGTCATTCAGATTAAAAAAATAAGTCTTATTTATCACAGGTCCAAATTTGGCCAAGGTCATTCAGATTTGAAAACTTAAACCTATTTTTCTCAGAAACCTCAGGTGCATTTGTAACCATATTTTATATGCAAGCTTTTTGGAACAAGGAAATGGAAACTAATAAATAAGAGTTTGGTCACATGACCAATATGGCTGCCAGGCCTATATAAGTTTAAAACTCTTCAGAAATCTTCTCCAGAACCAGTGGGTCGATTATCAGGAAGCTTGGTATGTAGCATTTGGGACATGAGTTAATTAAAGTTCGTTCAAATGAAGACCCCTGGAAGACCTTGTCCTATATTATGCCATGGTCAGCTAGGTCACATAGGCTTTTGTATTGGTAAAAGTTGAAATTTTATATGTTTTTGAAACTATTGCAGCCTGTGATCTAAAAAATGTGTTTACAGTTAGCTATATGTAATAGAAACTACAGAGTAGTCCAGGTCAATGTCATTTCTTGACTCTGACCTAAGGTCATTCAGATATGAAAAATTAAAAATTGTTTTTCTCAAAAGCAACTTGACCATTTGCAACCAAATTTCGTTTGAAAATTTTCAGGAACAGAGAAATGAAAATTGATAAATATAAGTTTGGTCACGTAAACAACATGGCTGCAATGCCCATTTATGTCTAAAACACTTAAAAAATGATCATCTCTGATACCTATGGGGCAGTTGCCTTGAAACATGGAATGCAGCTTTGAGGTCTTGGGCCAATCATATTTTATTCAATTGATGACTCTGTCTTGGCCTTGACCCAGTTAACATCATGGTCAAACTTTGTTGCATATGCTTTCATGTGTAAGTGTATGGACGGGGGAGGAGTGGATATTGTTAATGTTTTGGAAAGTATTCTTACATATGAATTTCAATTTTTTAGAGACAATCAACTGAGTAAAGGAAGCTACATGAGTATCAAATATCAAGGTCATTCTCTGACCTGTGATCAAGGTCACTCGGATATGAAAATTTGAACTTAATATTCATTAAAAACTGCCGGGCAAATTAAAGTCAAATTTCATATGAAGCTTTTATGGGATATAAATCAAATTTTTTTCAACTGTTTCAGTTCACATGACCAAGATGGCAGCCAGGGCCGTATATGGAAAAAAAATCTTTAAAATCTTTTGTCAGTGGGCCACTTGCATTGAAACTATAAATGCAGCATTGGGAACTTCACCTCATTGTAATTTGTTCATATGAATAGTCTGTAAATTGTGTTCAAATTATGCCTGGCTGACCTTGACCCATTTTACATTTTTAGCTCACCAGAGCCGAAGGCTCCGGGGGAGCTTATAGTATAGGCAATGGTCCATCGTCCGTCATCGTCGTCTGTGTCGTCTGCGTCGTCAACATTTTCAAACAACATCTCCTCTGAAACTACTTGGCCAATTGAAACCAAATTACATGTGGGGCCTCTGTGGGAAGGGGGAACGAAAATTTGTTCGTGAGGACTGGGTCACATGACCAATATGGCCGCCATGCCCATATATGGTAAAATCCTTTAAAAATCTTCTTCTCAAGAACCGAACGGCCGATGTTCTTGAAACTTGGTTTGCAGCATCGGGGACTCGGGCCCTACCAAGTTTGTTCAAATGATGACCTTTGGTTGACCTTGACCTGTTTTACGTCAAGGCCAAATATGGTCACTTAGACATTTGTATAGAAAAAAGGCAAAACTGTGGATTTTCTGATTGCATGGTTGCTAGTGGCATTAGAAATGATATTTACATGCAGCTGAATGGAACTTTGTCAGTTCTGAAGGTCAAGGTCATTTACTGACCTTTGTCCAGGAAGGCTCAGATTCAGTAATTTTATCTTCTTCTCAACTTAAACTACTGAGACGATTGAAACCAAATTACATGTGGAGCCTCTGTGGGAATGGGGAACGAAAGTTTGTTTGTGAGGACAATGTCACATGACCAATATGGCTGCCATGCCCATATATGGTAAAAACCTTTAAAAATCTTCTTCTCAAGAACCCAATGGCGGATGGTCTTGAAACTTGGTATGCAGCATCGGGGACTCAGGCCCTGCCAAGTTTGTTCAAATGATGACCTTTGGTTGACCTTGACCTGTTTTACGTCAAGGTCAAATATGGTCACTTAGACATTTATATGGAAAAAAGGCAAAACAGTTGATTTTTTTGATTGCATGATAGCTAGTGTCATCAGAAATGATATTTGTGCTCAGCTGAATGGAATTTTGTCAGTTCCAAAGGTCAAGGTCATTTACTGACCTTTTTACGGGAAGGCTCAGATCCAGTATTTTTATCTTCTTTCCAACTTAAACTGCTGGGTGGATTGAAACCAAATTACAAGTGGAGCCTCTGTGGGAAGGGGGGGACGAAAGTTTGTTCGTGAGGACTGGGTCACATGACCAATATGGCTGCAATGCCCATATATGGTGAAAACTTTTAAAACTCTTCTTCGCAAGAACCCAATGGCTGATGTTCTTGAAACTAGATATGCAGCTTCAGGGACTTAGGCCCTACCAAGCTTGTTCAAATAAAGACCTTTGGTTGGCATTGACCTTTTTTACGTCAAGTCAAATATGCTCACTTAGACATTTGTATGGAAAAAAGGCAAAACAGTTGATTTTTCTGATTGCATGTTAGCTAGTGGCATCCGAAATGATATTTGCACTCAGCTGAATGGAATTTTGCCTGTTCCGAAAGTCAAGGTCATTTTTTAACCTTTGTCCGGGAGGCTCAGATTCAGTATTTTTATCTTCTCAATTTAAACTGCCAGGTCAATTGAAACCAAGTTACATGTGGAGCCTCTATGGGAAGAGGGAACGAAAGTTTGATTGTGAGGACTGGGTCACATGACCATTATGGCCGCCATGCTCATATATGGTAAAAACCTTTAAAAATCTTCTTCTCAGGAACCAAATGGCCGATGACCTTGAAACTTGGTATGCAGCAGCAGTGACTTGGGCCCTACCAAGTTTGTTCAAATGATGACTTTTGACCTTGACATATTTTACCTCAAGGTCAAATATGGTCACTTAGACATATGTATGGAAAAAGGGCAAAACAGTGGATTTTTCTGATTGCATGGTAACCTGTGGCATCAGAAATAATATGTGCAATCAACTGAATGGAAGTTTTTCAACACCAAAGGTCAAGGTCATTTGCTGACCTTTGTCCTGGATGGCTGAGATTCAGTATTTTAATCTTCTTCTCTAATCAAATTGTTAGGTTGATTGAAACCAAATTACATGTGGAGCTTCTATGTTTTTAGGTCACGGTCAGATTTGGTCACACAGATGGAATTGTATGGAAAAAAGGCAAGACAGTGGATTTTACTGATTGCATATTGGCCTTTTCTTGTCACATGACCAAGATGGGCACCATGCCTGTATATGGTATAAACCACATGACCTCTGGTGAGCGTAGTGGCCCATGGGCCTCTTGTTTCACTTATGCTTTTGTTTGGAAAAAAGTGGAAATTAGTTAATTTTCAAAGCTATTATGCCTGTGAACTTAAATGGTATATGCAATCAGCTAAACAGTTCAGCTGTATGGGTACAAAAGGTCAAGACTACTACATGACCTTGGTCAAGATCCACTGTTTTTTTTTTTTTTGTTTTTTTTTTTTTGCTTTTGTTTTGAACAAAAGGACCATGATGGTCCTCTATGGCTCACCTGAGCTAAGAAATAATTTCAAAAAAAAAAAAAATGTGGGTCCAAGGTCGGGGCAATTTTTTCAGCCTATGTAAAACGGATGGGCGCTGGGGCAGGGCCATTTTTGCTATAATTTGAACAATCTTGGCAAAGGTCAACAAGATGAAGCTTCATATCAAATATCAAAAACCTGGTCTTTCTGGCTTGAGACAAGAAGATTTTTCAAAGGTTTTCCTTATGTAAGCCTATGTAAAAACTGTTGGCCCAGGCGTGGGGACAGTTTTGGCCCCAGAGCTATAATTTGAACAATCTTGGTAGAGGACCACTAGCTTAAGCCTTATACCAAATATCAAAGACCTGGCAGTTTTGGCCCCAGGGCTATAATTTGAACAACCTTGGTAGAGGTCCACTAGCTAAAGCTTTATGCCAAATACCAAAGACCTGGGCCTTCTGGTTTCAAACAAGAAGATTTTTAAAGGATTTACGTATATAAAAAGTTCTGATTAGTTAGAGCCTTTGGAAGCAAAGAATACACCAAATAAACGAATATAGCAGACTCGGTTTTATTGAGTCTGTTCATGACCAGTACTGAAAAGTGCAACACCGGCCACGCCCACTAGCACCGGCTTAATCAGAACTCTATATTCAAAATGATTCTAAATGAACTCAATGATCCCAAAGGACCAGAAAATATAATCTGCACTATGATGGATGTACGGGGAGACTTTTTACAGCCGCCACACGGCACAGCACCAGCTGCAGTGAAGATAAATAAGTTCTGATTAGTTAGATCCTTTGGAAGCAAAGAATACACCAAATAAACGACTATAGCAGACTCAGTTTTATTGAGTGTGTTCATGACCAGTACTGAAAAGTGCAACACCGGCCACGCCCTCTAGCACCGGCTTAAGCAGAACTCTATATTCAAAATGATTCTAAATGAACTCAATGATCTCAAAGGACCAGAAAATATAATCTGCACTATGATGGATGTACGGGGAGACTTTTCATGGCCGCCACACGGCACAGCACCAGCTGCAGTGAAGATAAATCTGATTAGTTAGATCATTTGGAAGCAAAGAATACACCAAATAAACGAATATTCCAGACTCTGTTTTATTGAGTATAAGCCTGTAGATGCAAAACCAGTGGGACCCGGCTCGTAGGAATTTTTGGCCCCAGGGCTATAACTTGAATAATCCTGGTAGAAGCTTCATACTAAATATCAAAGACCTGGCCTACTGGTTTCAGACAATAAGATTTTTAAAGGTTTTCCCTATATAAGCCTATGTTATACCAGTGGACCCTGATGCGGGGGCATTTATGGCCCCAGGGCTAAAATTTTAACAATCTTGGTAGAGGTCCACTAGATGAAGCTTCACCTCAGATATCAAAGACCTGGTCCTTCTAGTTTCAGACAAGAAGATTTTTTAAGGATTTACCTATATAAGTCTTTATATATGTAAAACCAGTGGACCCCGGCGCGGGGGCATTTTTGGCCCCAAGGCTGTAAGTTGAACAATCTTTGTAGAGGTCCACTAGACAAAGCTTCATACCAAACATCAAAAACCTGGCCCTTCTGGGTTCAGACAAGAAGTTAAATGTTTTTTAAAGATCTACCCAGTATAAGCCTATGTAAACCCGTGGTCCCTAGCGCGGGGGGGGCATTTTTGGCCCTACAGCTATAATTTGAACAATCTTGGTAGAGGTCCACTAGATGAAGCTTCATACCAACTATCAAAGACCTGGGCCTTCTGGTTTTAGACAAGAAGATTTTTAAAGGTTCTTGCAGTATGAGCCTATGTAAAAACCCATTTTTGGCCCCATGGCTATAATTTGAATAGTCTTGGTAGAGGTCCAATAGCTTAATGAAATATCAAAGACCTGGGCCTTCTGGTTTCTGACAAGAAGATTTTTAAAGGTTTTTTCTTATTTTCCCCTTTTCGTTGCCATTGCAACCAGTCTTGCATGCAATGGAATTCTTTTAACAACTTTGGAAGAAGACCACCCAATGATCATTTCTGCCAAATTTGGTCAGAATCTGTTCAGTGGTTTAAGAGGACATGTTGTTTAAAGAAATTGTGTACAGACGGATGGACAACGACGGATGGTGACTGATAACAATAGCTCCCCCGGAGCTTTCAGCTTGGGGGAGCTAAAAAGCAAAAAAAAAAAAAAAAAAAAAAACACAAAAAACTGCTGTGCAAACATAATCCAAATTTCATATGAATCCCATATGCAATTGAGGAATAAAGTTTGTTCAATTGGTTTAGTTCACAAGACTGAGATGGCTGCCATGGTAAACACCCTTCAAAATGCTTCTGCTCAGAAATCAAGTGGCTCCACATACACTCACCACTCAGGTGCTCAAGTGTGTGGTTCAAGGCATTGCTCCTCAGTTTTTTGTTTTGTGATTGATTAAAATTGTTAACTAGTGTGTGTTTGATTCTCTTATGTTGAGTTTCTCCTTGTACTTATAGGCATTCACAGGTTCAGGTTAGTAAGCTGAACCCATAACTACACCATGCTGACTTAGTTTTTGGCCCCTGCCTAAAGGGGCTTGAAGAAATATATGGGCTGCATGATGCTTCCACGCAGAGCTGCATCCGGCCCACACACTAGTACTGGTAAACCGCTTAGAGGATCTCAGCCTGTCCAGGAACCGCGGTGCGAGGCGGACCAGCCATGCTTATAAACCCTATTGGTTTCATTGGGCGACAGGGCTTGAGATGTCATTTCATCTCAATGTCGGGTAAAAGTCCCACAAAATTGGAATCAACGTCTCCAAAATGACCTTTATAGTGTTGACGGGGATGTTAAACCTCAACTCAACCAACCAACCAACTGACTTAGTTTTTATATGCCAGTTTTGAAAGAATGCATGTATAATGGCGTGACACCGTCTATCCGTCTGTCTGTAAACATTTTTGTATGCTCCATTACGTAAGGGATATCATCATGCACTGTTATAGGAATATATATTAGGTCAAGAGATGTCCCGCACAAGAACTATTTTTTCATAAACCCCGCCCATAAGGGCTTGAAGAAATATATGGGCTGCATGATGCTTCCACGCAGAGCTGAATCCGGCCCGCACACTAGTACTGGTAAAACGCTTAGAGGATCTAAGCCTGTCCAGGAACCGCGGTGCGAGGCGGACCGTCCATGCTAATAAACCCTTTTGGTTTCATTGGACAACAGGGCTTGAGATGTCATTTCATCTCAATATCTGGTAAAAGTCCCACAAAATTGGAAGCAAAGCCTCCAAAATGACCTTTACAATGTTGACGGGGACGTTAAACCTCAATTCAAACAAATTTTCATAAACATTCTTGTTCGCACCATAACTCAATAACTGTTTCAGATATCTTCATGCAACTTTAAAACAATATGTATTAGGCATTGACAATGTGTCACACGCAAGATCCAAGTCGGTACCTGAAAGGTCAAGGTCATACTTAGAGTTCAAAGGTCAAAAAAGGTCCTTCTTTCGTGTCTGGTCAATAACTTTGATATTTCTGGAAGACTTTTGAAATTACTTTGCAGAAATATTTATCATCATGAGACAATGTGTCGGGCGCAAGACCCAGGTTAGTACTTCACAGGACAAGATCCTACTTAGAGGTCCTAGGTAAAGAGAAGTGTCTTTTCTTGTATCGTGTCAATATCTTAGTTATTCCTGGATGGATTTGAATATTACTTTGCAGAAATGTCAACCATCATGAGATTTGTTTAAAGCACGCAAAATCAGCTGGGTAGCCTAGTGCATAAGAGCGCTGTCTCTTAATCATAAGGTCTCTCACTGCTTTGCGTTCCAGGCTGGCTCTCACGTGAGACGCCAAGTTCGCAACGGAAGGTAAAGTGGTTTTTCTTCGGGTACTCCGGTTTTCGTCCACCCGATTAATGATCGGCTCGATATGCGTGAAATAATCTTGAAAGGGCCGTAAAACCAAAAAAAAAAAAGGATATCGGTGAAACCGATGGATGCTCCACGAAGGTGCAATAGTCTAAACAGGAAACATGATCCTAGTTAAAGAGCAGTATACTGTGTATACTCACTGTACTTCAAAATGGAGTATAACAAAACCTGTCGGTGGGCAGATTAGCTTAGCAAAATCAGCAACACAAAAGTCGGAATAAATGAAAGGAAGTGTCTTCAGGTACGATACTATACCCCAAGATCATGGGTGGTAGTTTAGCTATATTAATTGGGTAAAACTGTGAATACAAATTGAAAACTTTCGTACACAGAGGCAATCCTCATAGGACTGTCTCCAGGTATGGTTCCGTATTGGATGCCTTTACATGCATATAAAATATCAGACAGGTTCGAAAAAGTATCTGATCCTATTCCCTTGACTGTCAAAAAAGGCCATTTTGACCATCTGCCAAGACTAGCTTCTTTCACTTTGATCCAATTTATCTGCAACTCTAATGTAGATGAATGACTCGCTTTTACATCCTGTTTAGCAGTATTTGAGTCATATCAGAAAGATGAGAGGTTCACAATGAAAGGCTGTGTGCAATGGAACTCCGTTTACAGTTGGAATTATTTCTGCCTCCAGCAAGTTTTTCTAAAAATAGCCACCTTGACCTTGAGCCCAGGACCCTGTAAATCAAACGTGCTCGAGATATTATCATACCCAACATTTGTGTGAATTATATTAAAATCCATCAGCAAATTACGACGCTAGAGCGAAGTTTTTTTTTTTCTATAAATAGCCGCCTTGACCTTGAGCTCAGGACCCTGTAAGTCGAACTTGCTCGAGATATTATCATACCCAACATTTGTGTGAAATTATATTAAAATCCATCAATAAATATAGGCACTAGAGCGATGACAGTTTTTTTTTTTAAAAAATCACCCTGACCTTGACCCCAGGATCCTGAAAGTTGAACTTTTATACCCAACATTTGTATGAAGTTATATAAAAATCCACCAGCAAATGACGAAGCTGGAGCGATGACAAAGTTTTTTTTTCTAAGAAATAGCCGCAGTGACCTTGACCTTGAGCCCAGAACCCTGAAAGTTGAACTTGCTCGAGATATTATCATACTAAATTAGGCACTAGAGCGATAACAAAGTTTTTCTAAAAATAGCCACCTTGACCTTGAGCCCAGGACCCTGAAATTCGAACATGCTCAAGATATTATCATACCCAACATTTGTGTGAATTTATATTAAAATCCATCAATAAATGTAGGCACCAGAGTGATGACAAAGTTTTTCTAAAAATAGCTACAGTGACTTTACACTGCAGCTTTAAACAAAGTATCATAACTCTGTGGCAAATCATCTAACAGATAGCACGGATAATATGAGCATCCCCTATTGCTGCTTACGATTCCATTGAAGTTTCGTTGAATTTCTGCAAGTAGTTGCTTAGCATTCGCGTGAACTCGAACAGTACCCTATATATTCATGCAGAATTCATCAAAGGGCCATAACTGTTGGAAAAATCATCGAACCAAAACACGCAGGTGATATGCGCATCCACCTTCGATACTTAATATTCCCATGAAGTTTCATTGAAATCCGACAAGTAGTTTCTGAGAATTCGCGTGGACAAGAGCGGGACGGACGCAGGGATGAAGCGGCGACTATATGCTCCCCCGAAATTCTTCGGGGAGCATGAAAAATAGCACGCAAGTCCCAGGATGGTTTTTCAAGGTCATACTTTGGCGGTCGAACGTCAAAAAAGGTCATTTTTGTGTCCAGTCAGAGCTATGTGCAGTGCCCTAAGACTTGGGCCAGTACCGCCAAGGTCAAGGTCATCCTTGTAGGTCAAGGGGTCTTGTGTCTGGTCAATAACTTTGTTTTTCCTAAATGGATTTCGGAAATTACATGTCAGTAATGTCAACCACAGTGAGACAATGGTCACATTTAAGACCTAGTATAGTACCTTTAAGGTCAAGGTCATCCTCGGAGGTTGATGGCCAAAAACGGATATTTTGTTTGTCTGGTCAATAACTTTGTTATTCTTGGATGGATTTTAAAATAACTTGGCAGAAATGGTAACCATCATGAGACGATGTGTTGTGTGCAAGACTCCGGCAGGTACCACCAAATACAAAGTCATCCCTGCAGCCCATTAAATGCCATGGGTGTATAATGCCCCGCTTGTGGAGCTCCTGTTTTAAACTCACCTGAGCCGAAGGTCACAAGGTAAGCTTATAGTATAGGCAGGCAGCCGACGTCCACACATTTGAACTTAAATATCTCCATTACTAGCTTGCCAATCTTGATCAGATTTTATGTGTAGCATCACTGGGTTAGGGGATTGACTGCATTAGGTTTTGAACCAGTTTTGATCAGAACTGTTGTTGCCATGTAAACAAACACGTTCCATAGACTTGCTATGGGGAAACACGACGTCTCCAACTTTTCCCAGCCATTTCTGATCTGATCTTTATCAAACTTGCAGATAACCAGGACAGGCATGTATTCTACGTTGAGTTCGAATTTGGGCCTCACAGGAACAACGGCTTTGGAGTTACATATAAGGGAAAAATGGTTTCTCCATTTTTTCTAAGCTGTTTTTGATCTGACCTTACTGAAACTTTAAGTGAACAAGCACAAGCATAATATCTCAGACGAATCCGAATTTGGCTTTAATCCGACAACCGGTTACGGAGTCACATCCCCTTGAGCATGAAAAACTTTCCCATAGGCTTACATTGGAAAAACGACGTCTCCAACTTTTCTCAGCCATTTCTGATTTTATCTTTATCAATCTTGCAGATAACCAGGAGAGGCATATAGTCTAGTTTGAGTTCGAATTTGGGCCTCGCAGGACCAACGGCTTTGGAGTTACAGTACCTGCCCTTGAGAGTAAAGATGAGCAAAAAAATGGTGTCTCCACCTTTTCTCAGCTCTTGTCGATCTGATCTTTTTGAAACTTTTAATAAACAAGGACAAGCTTAATATCTCAGATGAGTTCGAATTCGGATTGAATTCGACAACCGGTTACGGAATTACATCCCTTTGAGCGTAAAAAATTCCATAGGCATACAATGGAAAAACGACATCTTCAGCTTTCTCAGCTGTTTCTGATAACTTGCAGATAACCAGGAGAGGCAGATACTCTACATCGAGTTCGAATTTGGGCCTCACAGGACGAACGGCTTTGGAGTTACCTGCCCTTGCGCATAAAGATAATCAAAAATGGTGTCTCCACTTTTCTAGCTCACCTGAGCTGAAGTATAGGCAGGCGACCGTCCGTCGTCCACACTTTTGAACTTGAATTTCTCGGTTACTAGCTGTCTTCTGCTTTAAATTATAGCCCTGAGGCAAAAGTGGCCCTTCTCTGGGCCCAAAGGTTTCACATAGACTTATAATGGGAAAACCTTCCAAAATGTTCTTGTCTGAAACCATAGTTATAAAAATTACTCTCTTATTACCGACAATCGTTATAAAGAAGGCTCAGGCCCTTGATATTTAGTAGAAAGCTTCGTCTAGTGGACCTCTACTTGTTCAAATTATAGCCCTGGGACCTCAAATGCCCCCGCCTAGATTCCCACATGTTTTTCATAACATATTTTGAAAACCTTTAAAAAAATTCCTTTTCGAAGGCCTTTGATATTTGGTACACAGCCTTGACCAGTAGACCTAATGAAAATTTCAAAGTCTTGGGGGGCCAAAAGCTCCCCACGCCTAGGACCCACAGGACTTAGAAATATATAGGGTATAAACCTTAAACATCTTCTTGGCTGAAACTAGATGTCCCAGGCCATTAAAGTTTAGTACACAGCTTCGTGGGCTTTAACAAAGAGTGTTCAAATTATAGCCCCTGGGGCCAAAATGGCGGTGCCCAAGGTCCAACATGTTTTACCTTTAGATAAGGCCCGGGCTATTGATACTTGGTACACAGATTCATCTAGGACTGCTCTACTGAGATTGTTCTTCTGCTGATTCAAGAAGGGCAGTTGTCAGTTTCTGGGGAAAGAATTTGTGCTGTACTGGTTGAATGCTTACCAAATAAGCCTGCCGAGGAAGTGTTGATAGGTAAACTGACCGGCTCGATATGATCTAATTAGTGTTGACTGGACCTTAAAAAAGACACGAAGATTGTTCAAATTAAAGCCCTCGTTGTATAGGGAAACACTTCAAAAATCTTATTATCTGAAACTAGATGGCATAGGCCTGCAATATTTTAAACAAACCTTAGTTTAGAAGACCTCAACCAAGATTGTTCAAATTATTAAATTATTGCGTTTGGAAATTATGTTCTCTTATAGGGAAAACCTTAACGAATCTCCTTGTCTTAAACCAGAAGGCGATAGCCTTTGATATTTGCTACATAGCTTCATCTGATGACCTTCTTCTAAAATTGTTCGATTTTTTTTTTTTTTTTTTTTTTGGTTTGGGTTTTACGGCCCTTTCAAGATTATTTCACTCATATCGAGCCGATCGTTAATCAGAGGTGGGCGAAAACCGGAGTACCCGGAGAAAAACCACCTGACCTTCCGTTGCAGAACTTGGCGTCTCACACGTGGCCCGAGCGAGGCTCGAACCTACGGCGGTGAGAGACCTAATGACTAAGAGTCAGCACTCTTATCCACTAGGCCACGGAGGCCCGTAAAATTGTTCGAATTGAAGCTCTGGAACCAAAAAAAAAAAAAAAAAAAAAATGCCACATCCTCGAACCCACTTGTTTTACTGACTTATGTAGAGAAAACCTTAAAAAAATTCTGTTCCGAAACTAAAAGGCCCTGGCATTTGATATAGGCTTGCAGCTTTGTCTAGTGGACCTCTACCAAAAACTGCTCAAATAATACCCTTGGGTCAAAAATGGCCCCTTCCAATGGATCACGTACTTTATACAGACCAATATAAGGCAAACTTCATGTCTGTAACCAAAATGACCCGAGACTTGATATTTGGGACATAGCTATATCTCGTGTAAGAATGGTCGAATTATAGCACTGGAGCTAGATTCTTATCAATCTACCGTGTGAATCTTCAATATTTAGTAAGTCAATCTCTTAGCTCAGGTTAGCAATATAGGACCATTTTGGTCCTCTTGTTTTGGTTTTACTGCCTCACTTAAGTTGCGCCGATCGTTATCAATGGAGAATCCGTAAACAGAATCTGCCTTGATCTGGAGGGAGCTGCGAACCACAGCAGTATGAGACCTACTAATGTAGTCTCTAAAAGGAAATGGGGCGACTTACTGGTTCTTCTTCTTGTCGGCCTCGGTAGATCAGTCGGATACGCATCTTACTGGTGATCAGGAGGACGCGGGTTCGATATCTTGCGGGGTTAGCAACATTCTTTCATGGAGATTGATCATGAAATCTTTTCTATGGCCATTCTCCCCTGCTGATTCAAGCAGGGCAGTATTCAGGTTATGGCTAAAGAATGCACACTGTACTGTTTAACCACTCAAGTATAAGCCTGCCCAGAAAAAAAGTGTGGATAGGTAACCTAACCGGCTGAAAAATGACCTAAATTGTGTTGACAGGGCCGTTAACCTCCAATACAAACAAACAAACAGATAAATCTTCTTCATTAACTCTGGGGGTATGCAAAAGGCGGCCAAATTTTTTTTACAAACAGGTTCTCAGTAAGCGCACGGCGGTTCTCCTGAAAGTTTGGGAGATATATGATACATTTTGCAAGAGAATATCAAAGCATCCCCAGGGCCATGCCCTTACCTTCTCTTCATAAAAGGCATTGTACCTCAGAAACCTTCGGATCCCCACGCCCAAACCAAATAATATATTCTTGGTAAGCTGCATTCAGTGGCACCAACTTGAGGGTCCTCCCCCTTGGTGCGTCGGGGCCATTTCCCAACCCATAATCCTATTATCACAGAAACTGCTCTGATCTGCAACCCTAAACCATATGTATTCTTGACCTTACGATAAGATGCATTCATTGTCTCTCCGGGTGCATCTGGGCAATGCCCCTGCCCTCCACTTCATGAAAGGCCTAATATCTCAGATCCCGTTCAGGTCGGCACTCCTAAACAATATAAATGTTTGTGTCTTATGATAAAACAGTTAGTTGAACGTTTCAGGTCGGGGCCACAGCTCTCCACTTCATAAAAAGCCTTATATCTCAGAAACCATTCAGATCCCCACCCCTAAACCATATATATTTATGTACCTTATGATTAGATGTATTCAGTGACACCAACTTGGGGATCCCATGGAAGCGCAGGGGCCATCCCCATACTCCTCTACTTCACTAGGGGCCTTATACAGTCGAACCTCGATGGCTCGAACCCCTTTGGGACCATGAAAATTATTCCAGACAGCGGTAGGTCGAGCCACTCTAGGTTAATGCCTAGAGGCATAACAAGATACTTTTGAACATCTTTCGATGTTGTATAATGAAAATGTTTGCTGTGTGTACTCACTAGAATCGCCTCACCGAGGCGATTCTAATGAGTACACACAGCATTTGCAAGATAAAAGACTAAAATCGCCTAATCATCCCCCACCATATCTTATCTTTAGGATTTTCCTAGGGGCTCAAGTATGAGTTCGACCCAGCCATGGTAAACGGGCCATCGGTGTTCGAGCCATCGAAGTTCTACTGTATCTCAGAAACCATCCATATATATCTTAAAAATATAAAATCTTTGGCTCGTCGGCTCGGCTAGGCTCGGCCAGGCCTTGGCTTTTATACCCGACCAACCCAAGGTCCGTTGGGGCCACGCCTCAACTGCACTTCATAAAAAGGCCTACTATCTCAGAAACACAGCCCTTGATGGGTGCTAATTTGAGTATGTGGGTTTGTTTGTCGGTATAATCATATCTTGTTATATTTGAATTCCTGGTAAATCCATTGTAAGACCCCATTTGGAGTACGCAGCGGTCGTTTTTCTATGGCTGCAGCAAGATCAACAAAAGGGGACTCTAAGAACTTGTTAAAAAAAAACACTCCAGATTAAAAAGGAGAGCAAACGTATTAAGTAACAGGATAGTAAATGCTTGGAATACGCTCAGTGAAAACGTGAGTTCACCCTCCCTCAACACGTTCAAGTCAAGACTTAACCAGTGCTGGAAAGGTCATCCGCATAAGTTTGAGACCGCATGTTATTCTGCACTTCCCCCAACTACCAGACATGACCAGTAACTAGAAGCGTTAGAAGCCTCCGTGGTGTAGTGGTTATGCAATTCGACTTGTAAAACAGGGATCGAAGGATCGATCCCGGGCTTCTCAGACTTTCAGAGGAGTCTTTAAACCGAGGTTCCGTCCCCGTATGACCTTAGCTGTTGGTGGGATGTAAAACACAAACACTCACTTATCTAGACGCGTCAGAAGAAGCTGAAGACTGACCTATTGACGTCTAATAGGTATTACAGGTAGTGTTAAGAGAAATCTGAACCATAGGGCCACGGAGGTCTGCTGACTTAGTGATCATCCATAGTCAAATGCTATCAAACATACTGACCTTATTCAAACGCTGCAGTTTGATAAAACACTGGTCCCTACAATGTTGATTATTTACTGGACCCCTTAATGCTGTATATAGTCCATGGTCCCCTTAATGCTGTGTATTTACATTGGTCCCCATAATGTTGTACCCAGTGAATTAGTAAAGAAGGCTGGCTAAAAATTATTAAGCCTCTCACAAATGTGGTTTGAAAGATGAGTTTATCTTAGGGAGGGACATGTAATTTTCCTCAGGGTTCTACGATTTTCGCCCACTTTGAGGTATCACTGAATGCATCAAATGATAAAATACAAGAAAGAACTCGATATAAGTGAAATATTTTGCAAAAGTTGTAAAACCATTTATTTATTTAAAAAAAAAACACATTGGTCCCCTTAATGTTGTATATATACTTTGGTCCCCTTAATATTATATACAAAATGGTCCACTTAATGTATGCAATAGGGTTAGCAGGATTAAGGGGACCAAATTTTTTGTATATTTTTTGTTATTTGATTTCTTGCATTCATCTTTTAGGAGTGAGAAATGTTAGCTTAAAGTTGTTGAAAAATATATTAAATGCATAAAATATAGCATTAGTGATCGATATACAAAATGTCCCCCTAATGCAGAAAATAATATGCGGTCACCTTAATACATAAATCAGATTTATATATATATATATATATATATATATATATATATATATCCTAATATCTGTCTTTGGGCGACCAGCTTATTTTTTCTGCATTAGGTGGACTTTTTGTATATATCTTATTTTCTGCTTTTTCACCATTCCAACAACATATTTTTATGCTTTAAATACATTAAAACCGTGTTCTGTATCTATTTTTATTCTAAACTCTGCAGGAAAAAATATACAAAAATATTGGACCCCTTAATATTTTACTAGTACTTAATCTGGCTTAAGGGGAACTGTGTATATAAATGACATTAGGGGGAACGGTATATAAATGACATTAGGGGGAACGGTATATAAATGACATTAGGGGGAACAAAAGAAGATATATTCTATCTTGTCATAGTGGGGGTATAAATGTAAGGGTATTATTAGGGGGATTAAAGTAGATGTGATAATAAATAGATGGATGGGTGGATATTGTGTATGTGACGTTATGGATGTGGGGATACGGAGCCACCAAGAGCGAGCCCTAGTGGTATCTTCTGAAGGGCTGTCACAATGTGCAAATCTCAGAGTAGGGCTTCTAATAGGCATGGAGTTTCAGTGAAAACCGATGAGAAAATCTTAAAATATATTTCTTCGAATACCAGTCTATAGGCTACCAGATTATTTATTCTGCATTAGGTGGACTTTATTGTATTTTTTTTTTTGCTATGCAACATACTAAGAATGTATTTTTATGTTTTAAATGCATTAAATCCGTGTATTGTATCTGTTTTCTTCTAAATGTTGTAGGATAAAATATACAAAACTGTTGGGCCCCTTATGTTTGCAAGTATATACACTCCGAATACCAGTCTTAAGGCGACCAGCTTATTTCTTCTGCATTAGGTGGACTTTTTGTATATATTTTATTTTCTACTATGCATCATATCTATAATGTATTTTTATGACTTAAATGCATTAAATCTGTGTATTGTATCGGTTTTCTTCTAAATGTTGTAGGATAAAATATACAAAAATGTTGGGCCCCTTATGTTTGCAAGTATATACACTCCGAATACCAGTCTTAAGGCGACCAGCTTATTTCTTCTGCATTAGGTGGACTTTTTGTATATATTTTATTTTCTACTATGCATCATATCTATAATGTATTTTTATGACTTAAATGCATTAAATCTGTGTATTGTATCTGTTTTCTTCTAAATGTTGTAGGATAAAATATACAAAAATGTTGGGCCCCTTATGTTTGCAAGTATATATACTCCGAATACCAGTCTTAAGGCGACCAGCTTATTTCTTCTGCATTAGGTGGACTTTGTGTATATATTTTATTTTCTACTATGCATCATATCTATAATGTATTTTTATGACTTAAATGCATTAAATCCGTGTTCTGTATCTATTTTCTTCTAAATGTTGTAGTATAAAATCTACAAAAATGTTGAGCCCCTTATTTTTGCAAGTATATATATTCCGAATACCAGTCTTAAGGCGACAAGCTTATTTCCTCTGCATTAGGTGGACTTTTGGTATATATTTTATTTTCTACTATGCATCATATCTATAATGTATTTTTATGACTTAAATGCATTAAATCCGTGTTCTGTATCTATTTTCTTCTAAATGCTGTAGGATAAAATCTACAAAAATGTTGGGCCCCTTATTTTTGCAAGTATATATACTCCGAATACCAGTCTTAAGGCGACCAGCTTATTTCTTCTGCATTAGGTGGACTTTGTGTATATATTTTATTTTCTACTATGCATCATAAAATGTATATTTATGACTTAAATGCATTAAATCCGTGTTCTGTATCTATTTTCTTCTAAATGTTGTAGTATAAAATATACAAAAATGTTGGGCCCCTTATGTTTGCAAGTATATATACTCCGAATACCAGTCTTAAGGCGACCAGTTTATTTCTTCTGCATTAGGTGGACTTTGTGTATATATTTTATTTTCTACTATGCATCACATAATGTATTTTTATGACTTAAATGCATTAAATCCGTGTTCTGTATCTATTTTCTTCTAAATGTTGTAGGATAAAATATACAAAAATGTTGGGCCCCTTATTTTTGCAAGTACATATACTCCGCATACCAGTCTTAAGGCGACCAACTTATTTCTTCTGCATTAAGTGGACTTTTTGTAATTATATTATTTTCTAAGTAACTATGCATCATATCTATAATGCATTTTATGACTTAAATGCATTAAATCCGTGTTCTGTATCTATTTTCTTCTAAATGATGTGGGATAAAATATACAAGAATGAAAGACCCCTTAAAATGTTACAAGTATATATATTCCGATAGTCTTAAGGAGACCACCTAACGGGCCTCTGTGGCCTAGTGGATAATAGCGCTGACTCTTAGTCATTAGGTCTCTCACCGCCGTAGGTTCGAGCCTCGCTCGGGTCACATGTGAGACGCTACATTCTGTACGGAAGGTCAGGTGGTTTTTGTCCAGGTACTCCGGTTTTCGCCCACTTCTGATTAACGGTCAGCTCGATATGAGTGAAACAATAAAAGGGCCGTAAAACTCAACAAACTAGAAAAGGTGTCAATAGGACACGGATGCCCCCGCAAAAATGCCATTGAGAAACAAGAGTCGTCAAAAGACTTCACCGGGATTTGAACTCACAACCTTTTGAGTCAGAGTCCAAAGCCTTTGTGCTGGGGGATATTGTGTTTTTAAAAAAGAAAAAAAAAGAATAGAAAGAAAGAAAAAATGATGTTTAAAATTTCTGCCAAGTAATTTCTAAACTGATCCAGAAACAAGAAAGTTCTTGACAACGTTTAAGTTTTGGATCCCTTTTTTGACCTTTGACCTCTTAGTATGACCTTGACCTTGTAGGTGGGGGCCTGGGTTTGTGGACGCAACACATCGTCTCATGGTGGTTAATATTTCTACCAATTTATTTCTAAATTGATCCAGAAATAAGAAAGTTATTGACAGCGTTTAAGTTTCAGAGACGAACGGACGCACTGACGGACAGGGGTAACACTATATGCCCTTTCCACCATTCTTCGAATGGCGGGGGCATAAAAACAAGAGGCCCATGGGCCACTACGCTCACCAGAGGTCAAGTGTGAGAAACTAGCCCGTCCCTGGATGCCATCTGCACCTACCAAGTCTCAGATCAAAGTCTACAATAGTTTCGAAAATACTTGGTTTTGACCGTTTATCGCACAAAAAAGTCTATGTGACCTAATTTGACCTTGGTATAAAGTGAGTCAAGGTCATCCGAGGGTCTACATCTGAACAAAATATGCTGGACCCAAGTTTCTTATTCTACATACCAAGTTTCATTGACAATCGGCTTTTTGGTATAGAAGGAGAAGATTTTTAAGGGTTTCTACCTTCTATGGGCATAACAGCCATCATGGTCACATGACCAAACTCAAATTAATTATGTTTTATTTCCTTGTTCCTAAAAGTTTTCTTATAAAATTTGGTTGCAAATGGCAGGTGGTTTCAAAGAAAAACATTTTTTTAATTTTCATATCTGAATGACCTTAGACCAAGGTCAGAGAAGGACCTTGAAAACTAATGTAGTTTCACTTGCACATTTTGCCCACTGCATATACTAATTTTCAGGTCACAGGCTGCAATAATTAAAAAAAATTATGCTGTTTTGACTTTTTCCCATACAGAAGTCCATGTGACCAAATTTGACCTTGGCATAAAATGGGTCAAGGTCATCCGAGGGTCATCATTTAAGCAAATTATAATGGGCCACGAGTCACCAATGCTACATACCAAGTTTCATCACAATTGGCCCTTTGGTTCCAGAAGAAGATTTTTTAAGGGTTTTACCTTATATGGACATAGCTGCCATCCTGGTCATGTGACCAAACTCAAATTAATTAAATTGCATTTCCTTGTTCCGAAAAGCTTTCATACAAAATTTGATTGCAAATGGCCTAGTGATTTCAGTGAAAAACATTTTTTTTTAATTTTCATATCTGTATAACCTTGGGCCAAGGTCAGGGAATATCCTTGACCTTGAATACTAATGTAGTTTCATTAGCACATTTTGCCCACTGCATCTACTTAATTTCAGGTCACAGGCTGCAATAATTAAAAAAAAAATGCTGTTTTGACTTTTTTCATACAAAAGTCTATGTGACCAAATTTGACCTTGGCATAAAATGGGTCAAGGTCATCAAAGGGTCATTATTTTAGCAAACTATGATGGTCCAGAGTCCCCTATACTACATACCAAGATTCATCACAATCTGCCCACTGGTTCAGGAGGAGAAGACTTTTGAAGGGTTTTTACCTTATATGGGCATGGAGGCCAGCTTGGTCATGTGACCTGGACCCTACGAGCAAACCTTTGTTCCCCCATCCCATGGATGCTCCACATGAAATTTGCCTTCAATCGGCCCTGCAGTTTTAGAGGAGAAGTCGTTTGAAAATGTTGACACGGACAACAGATGGCGGGTCACTGCCTATACTATAAGCTGCCCCGGAGCCTTCGGCTCTGGTGAGCTAAAAATAAGGAGACCACCGTAATTATTCAGCGTTAGGTGGACATTTTGTATAGTTTTTATTTTCTGCTATGCATTATATTAATAATGAAGCTTTACGCTGTACATTCATTAAACCCGTGTTCTGTATCTTTTTTTCTAAATGCTGTAGGATAAAATATACAACAAGAGTACCCAGAGGGCTGTTTGTTAACTAAGTTTCTCAAACTTCGAAGTTGAAGAGGTGCTATCAGCGCCCGGATAGCTCAGTCGGTAGAGCACTTGCTTTGTAAGCAAGGGGTCACCAGTTCGAATCCGGTTCTGGTCACACTTTTTCAACTTCATTTCTTTATGAACTATCTATTAGTATAATTTCACACCCGATTGAATACATGTACATATATTTATTTTCACCATTTTCTGAAAAGGTGGAAATTGTTATTTATGAGCCGGAGCATGACAAAACCTACAATAAGGCCAGGGCAACAAGCAGAGACTCAAATCAATCTGCACACCCATCCACTGTGACAAGACCTTTTACTTATATTTCTTGGCATAAATCATAGCCTATAGTAAGTACATGCGATCAGCGAAGACTGATCAGACTGCTTGAATGCGCAGGCTGATCTGAGTCTTTGCTGGTCGCTCAAGCCATCTTGTAGTTCTTGTCATGTACTGGCTTATTTAATACATGGGTCGCGATTCCAAGCTGCCGAAAAATCACGAGTTTTCACAACCCAACATATTAGGCTGAAGCATTTGCTTATTTATTCTTTGCATAAAGGTCAGTCTCATGTCAAATTGTTTGCACTATAATTGTAATTTCACCAATTACATTTTTATAGCCAGGTAATTGTAATTGAATAAGAATGCAGTCTGAGGGACAGCCATAATCCCCTGCCGCCCTTCAGTAACAAAGCTCAACCTTATGACATTAAACTGTGACCTTCGCCGTGATCTTGAATTAGCAATCTTATGATGATTAACATTTTAGCCAAGTAATTTTAAAATCCATCTAGGAGTAAGAAAGTTATTGAAAAACACCAAAAAGACCCACCTCTATGCATGACCTTGACATTTCAGGAACCAACCTGGATTTTGCGTACAACACATCGCCTCATGACGAATACATTTTTTACCTTTAACCTCTAAGTATGACCTTTGAGGTACGGACCTGGGGCTTGTGGCGACACTTTGTCTCATTGAGAATAATATTTGACCAAAGTTTAGTGAACTTCTATCAAAGGGTTCAGCAGATAACTGTTACGAACGGACATTCCACCTTTCACCTCTAAGTATGACCTTTGAAGTTCCGACCTGGGTTTTGCGTGCGACACACTGTCATTTCTGACAAGTAA
Source organism: Lucinisca nassula (assembly GCA_963580285.1). Classification (NCBI taxonomy): domain Eukaryota; kingdom Metazoa; phylum Mollusca; class Bivalvia; order Lucinida; family Lucinidae; genus Lucinisca; species Lucinisca nassula. The sequence goes on along the minus strand of OY757022.1, from coordinate 119,819,177 downwards.
TATTTAAATTCATTCAGGAATAAGAAAGTTATTGATAGGACATGATAAAAAGATGCTTTTTTGACATTTTATCTCTAAGTATGACCTTGACCTTTGAGGTACGGAGCTGGGTCTTGCGCGCGACACACTGTCACATTATGGTTAACATTTCTGCCAAATAATATTTAAATCCATCCAGGAATAAGGAAGTTATTGATTGGACATGACAAAAAGGCCCTTTTTATCTTTGACCTCTGAGTATGTCTTTCACCTTTGAGGTACGAACCTGGACCTTGCACGCAACACATCTTCATACTAAAGAGAAAAACTGACCAAAGTTTAATGAAATTCTATCAAATGGAGTAGACAAGAAAGTGTTATGGATGGAGGGACAGACGAAGGCATATTCCTATAACCCTGCATCGGGGGATTGATCAATTACTTTCAAATGTAATTGGTCCCAAGCCTGGGCCCTACCAGGTATTTAACTTCCAAATACGAGTACTTAGTGATGCGAGACTGTTTGAATATAAGCATTTGAAAAACTTTAACACTGTGTGACAGGAACGCAAACTCACACACAAACGCTCATGTGGACCAACAGAGGTGACAACAATAGCTCTCCTTGTACTTTGTACAGGCCAGCTAAAAAGGTCGTTCCTTTGAAAATGTCAACAGTTAATCACCTTCTTTTAAGTGGGATGGGACCAAATGCTGTTCTATGAATCACAGTTCAACTGAGCTGCATCAAGACAATAAGTGTCTTCAGACATTCTGTTGTGTGAAAGTTTGAATGCCCGCCATTTAGATGAGACATACCATGGGTTTGGGTGTGTAACTAATTTTGACTGAGATTTATTGAAACAGAAACACAAAGATAAACTATCTGGAAGCTTTAATAACTGTAATATATAATTTTATGTTTAGTTTAGTTCATAATTAATAACTATCTTGACTTGCATATACTTGAATCGTGGATATGTGCAACACGAAATATAGAAGAGGGTCATAATGGCCCTGGATCGCCATGATGTTAACAAGCTGTGAAACGAACACCCCTCTAAGCTCCAATTCATAAAGAGATAACTGAGGTTTACAGGGGTGTTCATTCAAGACATAGATCATCGTAAATGAAGCCATTTTGTGGATATCATAATGCTCACCTGATCCTCATTGTACAAATGAAATGGTACAAGGAGCCAAACATGATTGCTCTATTTCAACGGATCAAAATTATGACAAAGTAGGCTATAGGTCAAGATCACAGGTCAAAATAATTTGTCGAGTGGGAAGACCTTGTAACAAGAAACCTACATGCCAAATATGAAGGTTCTATCTCTAGTGGTTTAAAAGTAGGTCACAGGTCAAGGTCACATCGCAAAATGTCTTGTACCAAAGAATGCCCTTGTCAATAGTAATCTACATGCCGAATTTGAAGCTCTAGTGGGAAGCCCTTGTCACAAAAAGCTACAAACCAAATATGAAGCTGGTCTCAGCAGCTCAGTCGGATGCACATCTGACTGTTGATCTGGAGGATGCGGGTTTGATACATGCCAAGGACGGCAACATTCCTTAGTGGAGATTGATCATGAAATCTTTTCCAGATTTAGGGACATCTCAGCCCCTAACAAACTAGGCCCCTGACAAACTCGGCCCCTAGCAATCTCGGCCCCAAACACTCCACTTATAGCTATAAATAGGTCATAATAGACAGTTTTTGTCTCCACAATTACATTTGGAAGGTCTATAGTTTTATAAGGCAGTTTGAGCTTAACATATTTTTGAGGAATTATAGAATCCTTACCGGTAAAACACATCGCTAAAATTGTGAATTGTGCTGTGTGTTTGGGGGGGGGGGAGTTGAAAATGGAAGTATCTTTTATCTTAACCTTATAGTTATAAACTTAAGAGATGACAAGAGCCGTCACATGACAGCATAGCTCGCCTGTTTCGTGCTTTCAAAATATAAGGTAAAATCACTGAACTGTGAAATATAGGTCACAATAACCTTAATACCTTTTGAGGTCAATCATCCAGTCACATGGAAGTAATAATCCAGGTATACTGTTTCTCCATCAAATAATAATCAAGATAATAGGCAAAATCACTGAACCATGAAATATAGGTCACACTGACCTAGACTTATTATGAGGTCAATTATCGGGTCACATGGAACTAATAATGCATAGATGTTGTTTCTCCACTAAATAGTATTCAAGATACAAGGCAAAGTCACTGAACCATGAAATATGTCACACTGACCTAGGTCTATTTTGAGGTCAATCATCAGGTCACATGGAAGTAATAATCCAGGTATAATAATTCTCCATCAAAAGTATTCAAGATAATAGGCAAAATCACTGAACCATGAAATATAGGTCACACTCACCTAAATATATTTTGAGGTCAATCATCAAGTAAAATGGAACTAATAATCTAGGTATAAAAATTGTCCATCAAATAATATTCAAGATATAAGACAAAGTCAATGAACCATGAAATATAGGTCACTATGACCTAGATATATTTTGAGATCAATCATGTGGTCACACGGAACTAATATCCCAGGTATGACATTTCTCCATTAAATAGTATTCAAGATATAAGGCAAAATCACTGGACCGTGAAATATAGGTCACAATGACCTAGATATATTTTGAGGCCAATCATGTTATCATATGGAACTAATACCCCAGGTATGACATTTCTCCATCAAATAGTATTCAAGATATAAGGCAAAATCACTGGACCGTGAAAAATAGGTCACAATGACCTAGATATATTTTGAGGTCAATCGTGTGGTCATATGTAACTAATATCCCAGGTATGACATTTCTACATCAAATAGTATTCAAGATATAAGGCAAAATCACTGGACCGTGAACAATAGGTCACAATGACCTAGATATATTTTGAGGTCAATCCACTGGTCATATGGAACTAATATCCCAGGTATGACATTCCTCCATCAAATAGTATTCAAGATATAAAGCAAAATCACTGGACCGTGAAATATAGGTCACTGTGACCTTGACCCTTTTACACTTGAACCAATGTCTCATAGTTGGCTGATGTATAAGCAATTAAGTTTGAAACTTGTTACTATAATGGAAATGTATATAACAAATTACAAAGGTGTCCTAGATTTTGACCCCTAGCCTCATCCCCCCAGGCATGATCCCAGGGGTGTTCTTTTGGAATCTCAGAAGATATTCCCTGGTATTCTCAGAAGACACTCCCAGGTATCCAAGTTGTAACTATGAATGTTTTGTGATGGGTGACTGTTGAGATATAAGCATTTCAAAAACTTTAACACAGTTTTACAGAGGTGTTCTAGATTTTGACCCCTAGCCCCACTCCGGGCTACCCAGGGGTCTGATCTCTTGGAACGTTATAAGACCCTCCCAGGTACTTAAGTTCCAAATATGAGTGCTCTGTGATGCATGACTGTTGAGATATAAGCATTTGAAAAACTATACCGCAGAGTGTGACGGAAACGGGAACGCAAACGCTTACGCTAACGCGCACATCCGGGGTGACAACAATAGCTCTCCATGTACTTCGTATAGGCGAGCTAAAAATAATTCTTTTGTACTATGCATTTATTATTTGAATATGAAAACATGCATGCCTAAACAAATACACTGTTATTTTTCCTTAAACGCCCCCGACCCAAAAATTGATAATTTAAGATGAAAATTTTTGATTTTTTGCTATTTCTGCTCAAAAATATATAGATTGTGGGTACACGTTAGAACATGCCAAGCTTTGCTAGCACAATACACCATCACGAAAACTTATCTTTTTGACCCAATTAACACCACTTTTATCCAGTCAAACCGTTAAGATTTGCTGGGGGTATACATATCCCTTTTTATCTTAATTCTGCTCAAAAACATACATATGTAGTTTGTGGGCACTAGTTGGCACCGTGTCGCTCAATGACCGGAAAGACCCTGATCAGATGACTAAATTGGAGGTTTTATATATATAATATAATTTTGGGTGCCGAGTTTGTAGGGGCCTACTTTGCTAGGGGCAGAGTTTGTTAGGGATGACCCGTTACCCTTTTCTACAGTCATTTTCTCCCATCAGCTGATTCAAGAAGGGCATTTGTCAGTTTCTGGCGAAAGAATGTGCACTGTACAAGTCAGCTGCTTACGAATGAGCTTGCCAAGGCCAAGGCCAAGTGTTGACGTAAGGGTGAGGATTAAGGCCGTGTGAAATCGATTTAAGCCTCCCAGTGGAATTCTTTCCACTGACCGTTCCAAGGTGGTTCTTCTGTGGCGGTTTATTTATGTTATTGCTTGTTAAGTATTGTATGTATTACTCGTGTCTTTTTATTTTGGATGGTCATTAGGCCAATTTGTGGGAAAGCAACTGTCCTTTTGGCCTTCCTCTGTTGAAGTTTCTATTATTGTCTGGTTGCGTCGTGTTTGTGTTTGTTTCCCTTACTTTAAACCCAAATACAAACAAACAAAACAAAAATTGAAGGTTCTATTTCATATTGTTCAAGCCAAGGTCAAATTCACAGGTCAATTTATTTGTTCAGAGATAAGACCGTATTACATGGAACGTTCATTCCAAATATGAAGGCTGTAAAAAGCTATGACCAATATATTTTTATTTAAGTAGGTCTCAGGTCAAGGTCATTTTTTCCATGATCCATATTCTACCTTGACAGAGATGTTGTCAAGGTGATCATTTTGAGCAAGTTTGATAAACATTGGACCAAAGGTTTTTAACCTGACATGATCCATATTTGACCTTGACATATATTTTCAAAGTGATCATTCTGAGCATGTCTGATAAACATTTGCCCAAATTTATCTGCTCCAGAGTTTTCACAGGGGTTTTCTAGGCTACGACCCACTGACTTACTTTTTGACCCGAAATGATCCATATTTGAACTTGACCAAGATATTGCTGAGACAACTTTGATGACGATTCGACCAAACTGTGACCTGTATAGTATTTAAAAGGTTTTTTCTATGATTTGTTCATACTGATCTGCTTTATAGCCCTAAATGACCCTTATTCAAAGTGTACTGAGATGGTAATTCTGCACATGTTTGGGGATGATTGGACAAAAACTGTGGCCTCTAAAGTATTAATAAGGTTTTTTTATGGTATTAACTACTGTTCCACTTTTTGACTCAAAATGCCCCATATTCCAACTTGACAGAGATATTGTCAGTATGATCTAACCAATCTGATCATAATTAGACCAAAACTGTGGCCCAAGGGTGTTAACAAGAAAATTTACACATGGCATCAGCCGCCGCTGGACATCTCATTGTCACAAAAGCTCACCATGACCATTGGTTAGGTGAGCTAAAAACAAATGTAAAATAAGTTTTGCTTCTCACATACGACCCAAAAGCATGTGATGTAGAAATGCCTACAGTAACAAAGGGCCATAACTCATCAAGTAGTATTCAGAATTTCTTCAAAAGTTAATAAGGTCATCTACAGATTTCTAGCAATGCACTCATCAACTTTCAATGCCATAGCTTTTATAGTTTTTGATAGTTTTATAGTTAAGGTCAAGGTCATCAAAACCTTATGGCTATTTTCCCCATCCTAGTGTTGTAACCAAGCAAGTTACTTCAGAATCCATCAAACGGTTCAGGAGATACAGTGTTTCAGAAGACTAAATGATAGAAATGGCTATTTTCATTTGTCAAAAGGCAATGCCTCTGAAAGTAAGAACACCAGAGTTATGGTTCCTTTGTCCTGCAGCTCATCTCGTGCAGCTGTACAGCAAAAGATGCATCATCCATAGTCTGTGGTCAAACATAATTGCCAGGATATTAAGTTTCTTCTCCTTTACTTTTTCATTGTAACCAGTGCCTGGCTATTAAATTGCTTCTACTTTACTTTTAGCCAATGCCTGGATATTTAATTGCATCTCCTTTATTTTATCATTGTAGCCAATGCCTGGATATGAAATTGCTTGTCCTTTACTTTTTCATAGCAATAGTTAGTTCTTCTGGCTTTGCATCTCGCTTCTCTCTTATGGCTTTTCTGAACAATTTTACACAAATTTTCTTGTAGTCCTTTCCTCTCACATTCAGGTCTTTCAATGGCAGAAATTCATTGGAACTCATGAAATCTTGTGACCTACAAAAACAAGAGTAACAATGTAAGAAATGCCCCGCCATTACACTTACATCTTACAAACAAGTACTATAAGATTGTAAGAAAGGAATTCAAAGTGAAGGTGCATTGTTCTTTCCGCGAATAAATTTCAATGATTATTTTCAATGTTCAAAGGGCCACAGCTTCAAAAGATAGTAAGCAAAAATTACTTTCTCTGATCAGGCTTACGAGATTCTAACAGTTTTCTTTGGCTCCAGCATTTATGTTATTTCATGCTGTCAAGTCCTTATTGTTGTTTCATCTCTGTAGTTGACTGATATTTGTTCTCCGATATAGCACTGTTGAGTTAGCAAACTTCATGCAGACTGAACCATGTGTTTGTTTAGACCATGACAGAATCAAGGATGAGAATCATGGCCATATATAAACAAATTAAAACACACAGTGAAATACATTTTGCTGACCATTCTAAGGCTGTTCTTCTATCCTGGATTATTTATGTTGCATTTATGTATTGCTTATATCCTTTTAGTTTGGATAGCCTTTTACCGTAGCCATTCTGTGGGAAAGTAACTCGTTCTGCTGCCCGCTTGTGATCAGATTTCAACAGTGTTTAGTTACTCCATGTTCATGTTTCTTTCCCTTTGATGACTCTGATCAGAGTTGTTTGACAAATGTTTTGATACCTGATCACTGCCTACATTTTTATTTTACAGTTCCCATTTTTTGCTGAACCCCTCAGGTGATAAACCAATGTGTAAAAATTAAAAATAGTAATGATCAGGAACTGATACAATCAAATCCCAAATCCTCCCCACAACATCACCAGGGAAAGAAGTTGATAACAGAAAATATCATCATACTAAATATGAACTTAATCTGTGTAGTCATAAAAACGAGATGAGCTTCTAAAAAAACTTTAACGCAAAAACTTAACATTTGTGGACGTCGATGCCTGGGGTAGTAGAAAAGCTTACCGGGACGAAATTTCCTGAGAGTTAAAAAAGGATAGGAAACCCAAATAAATATGTTTCATGTTCAGCAGAGACTTGCCTGGTAAGAAGCCTTTGCTTTTCTCATTTGTCTCCAGTGTCTTCTGATTAGAATTGTGTCAACAACTGACCATCAAACTGTAAAAAGAAAACAAATATCAAACAAGAGAATCAGAGACACCAAAGGATGCCCCATGAAGATGTGTAATAGAGGAAACAAGATGTGTTTGTGAAACACCGATGCCCCAGGACAGCGCCTGTGCAATATGAAAGCCCCATCACTAAAGTATGTCATGGTCAAGGCCACAAGGTATCAAGGTCAAAAATTATGGTACCAATGGAAAGGTGTTGCGAAAAAGAATACACATGTGAAATATGAAAGCTCTATCACTTACCAATCGAAAGTTATGGACTTTATATTAAAGTTTTTAAAAAGTAGGTCAAACATCAAGGTCAAGGTCACAAGGTCAAAAATTATGGTACCACTAGAAAGGGCTTGTGACAAGGAATGCACATGTGAAATATGGAAGCCCTACCATTTACCAATCAAAAGTTATGGCCAATGTTAAAGTTTTTAAAAAGTAGGTCAAATGTCAAGGTCAAGGTCATGAGGTCAAAAATTACGGTACCATTAGAAAGGTCTTGTGACAAGGAATGCACATGTGAAATATGAAAGCCCTACCAATTACCAATCAAAAGATACGGCCAATGTTAAAGTTTTTAAAAAGTAGGTCAAATGCCAAGGTCAAGGTCATGAGGTCAGAAATTATAGTGCCAATTGAAAGGTCTTGTGACAAGGAATCCACATGTGAAATATGAAAGCTCTATCACTTACCAATCAAAAGTTATGGCCAATGTTAAAGTTTTTAAAAAGGAGGTCAAAAGTAGGTCAAATGTCAAGGTCAAGGTCACGAGGTCAAAATTTATGGTACCTCTTGAAAGGTCTTGTGACAAGGAATGCACATGTGAAATATAAAGGCTCTATCATTTACCATTCAAAAGTTATGCCCAATGTTAAAGTTTTTGCAGACGGACAAACGGACAAACAGATTAACGGACAAACGGATTAACGGACAAACAGACAAACAGACGGACAGACCAAAAACTATATGCCCCCCTGAATCTTCGATTCCGGGGGCATAAAAATCTGGGGTTACAATGCACATGTGTTTCATTATCAGCCACACATGACTTTGATAGGACTGACAAAACTGTTAAAAGGGGTGTAAATGTAAACGCAACCATCTACTGTATGTGATTAATAAATCATGAACTGAAATTTGAAACCTATCATCAATGGGTGTTATGGGCACTTGGTATTTATTCTGCTAGTATTACACCTTCCTTATCTAAGAGACCATGACATTGTGTAGTAAAAGTTTCATCAAAGTTGGGCCACAAACATAATCTAAGTTATCAAGCAAAAAGTGTTTTAATTTTGCAACAAGGAGCAGTCTGAAGGACAGCCCAATCCCCCCACCATTAAAATCAAGGTTCAACCTTGTGACCTTTACCTGTGACCTTGACCCTGCGTCCGCATGGTTTATCTATGGGTTCTGCACGCCAGCTCAGAGGGGAATTATTTCTTAAAAGTTTAAAGGAAAATCCATCCAGGGGTAAAGGAGGTATGGAATAGACATAAAATTCAAAGTTGAAAAACTTCACCTGTGACCTTGCCCTTGAGTTGGCATGTTTTATTTATGGGTTCTGCACATCAGCTCACTGAGGAGGATATTTTACCAATGTTTATTAAAAATCCTGCCAGGGGTAAATAAATAGGCATAAAAGTCAAAGTTTCAAACTCGTGACCTTTAAATGTGATCTTGACCTTGTGTCAGCATGATTCATGTATGCTTTATGCACATCAGCTGTCTGAGGGGGATAATTGACCAAAGGTAAATGAAAATCATTTTAGGGTAAATGAGATATAAGGAATGGACACAAAATTCAAAGCCGTGATCTTCAAATGTGACCTTGACCTAGAGTCAGCCTGATTCATTTATGGGCTTTGCACCAAGGTTGGTAGGTAAATACCAGTGGCAGGAATGCTATTTAAAATCACTCATATGCAATAGATAATGATCCTAAAATAAAGATGGACAGGCCTGAGCAAACAGACAGACCCAGATCAGACTGCTCCATCAGTCTGTAAATGCATCACAAAAACATATGCACATGATTTTGACCCCTCCAACACCACTTTTATATAATAAAGATGGGTTTTAAGAGGGATATACACTATTTTCCGTATCTCTGCTAAAAATATAGATTGCGGGTGCTCAATAGAACTGCCTCACTGAATGATCTATAATTTCAGCAGACATACTACAATATTGGAATTTTTAATCAGAAAATTTTCATTTTTTGGTTGTAAAATGTTCATTACATTTGTATAGGCATGTTTTCTTGAACTTTGTGTTTTTTTTTTTTTTATGCTTTTGTGAAATGATAAAACACATTGTTAAATTTGTTTGGAGAATTACAACAACTTTTGTGGTTGTCCGAACTTTTTTATGTGTACTTTAAAAAAAAGTTTGTTTGCAAGTTTGTCAAGTAGTTACTCCTACTTTTGAACGGTGTGAAAATTTGTTTTGTTTAAGACAGGTATTAAAAGAACAAAATACAATGGGCATACATTTCTTAACCTGCAGGTACTCTCTCAAGTATTTTTATTTACAAGTCAAGTCAAATACCAGTAGCTGATGTCTGAAAACTAGTATTTCAGTATCTTTTGAAAACAAATTCAATACATACTTGATTACTTCAAATATAAAATTATGAAGGTAACAGATTATTAATCTTTCAAACAATTCATTATCAGAAGGTCTGGAAAATCCTAAAACATTTCATTCGACCTGCATGACCAAGTGCATGTAGACTCTACAAGAGCTGTCGCATGTCAGCGTAGCTCGCCTGCTTCGCAGTTCAAGATATAAGGTAAAATCACTGAACATTGAAATATAGGTCGCACTGACCTACAAATATTTTGAGGTCAATCATCAGGTTACATGGAACAAATAATTAGGTATGTAGATTTTTCATCAAATAGTTTTCAAGATCTAAAGCAAAGTCACTGAACCCTGAAATATAGGTCACACTGACCTATATATATTTCAGGGTCAATCATTGGGTGACGTGAAACTAACAATCTGGGTATGACATTATTCCATGAAATACTATTCCAGATATAATGCAAAAACACTGAACCATGAAATATCGGTCACAATGACCTACATTTTCGGGATGGGGGAGAAATATAGGTCACACTGACATGGAGCTAATAACCAATATAGGTCACACTTACATGGAGCTAATAACCAAGGTACATGTATGATGTTTGTCCATCAAATAGTATTCAACATATAAGGCAAAATCAGTGAACCATTAAATATAGGTCACAATGACCTAGATTCATTTGAGGTCAATCACTGTGTCACATGGAACTAATAACCAAGGTATGATGTTTCTCCATCAAACAGTATTCAAGATATAAGGCAAAATCACTGAACCATAGGTCACACTTACCTAGATATATTTTGAGGTCAAACATGGGGTCACATGGAACTAATATCCCAGGTATGACATTTCTCCATCAAATATAGTATTCAACATATATAAGGCAAAATCACTGAACGATGAAATATAGGTCACATTGACCTAGATAGATTTTGAGGTAAATCCTTGGGGCACATGGAAGTAATTATCCAGGTATAGCATTTCTCCATCAAATAGTATTCAAGATATAAGCAAAATCACTGAACGATGAAATATAGGTCACACTGACCTAGACATATTTTCAGGTGAATCACTGGGTCACATAGAAGTAATAATCCAGGTTTAACATTTCTCCATCAAAAAGTATTCAATATATAAGGCAAAATCACAGAATCATGAACTATAGGTCACATTGACCTAGATATATTTCGAGGTCAATCATGGGGTCACATGGAACCAATATCCCAGGTATAACATTTCTCCATCAAATAGTATTCAAGATATAAGGCAAAATCACTGAACTGTAAAATGTAGGTCACCATGACCTTCACCCTTTTACACTTAAACCAACGTCACAAAGTTGGCTGATGTATAACAAATTCAGTTTGTAACTTGTTAGCATAATGATAATGTATTTAACGAATAACTTAGGTGTCCTAGATTTTGACCTTTAGCCCCACCCCCCCCCCCCATTCGTGAACCCAGGGGTGTGTTCTTTTGGAATCTCAGAAGACAATCCCGCATATTCTCAGAAGACATTCCCAAGTACCCAAGTTGTAAATATGAATGCTTTGTGATGAGTGACTGTTGAGATATAAGCATTTCAAAAACTTTATTCTGACCCCTAGCCCCACCTCGGGGCATGGATCCAGGGGTTTGCTCTCTTGGAACATTAGAAGACCCTCCCAGGTACTAAAGTTCCAAATATGAGTACTCTGTGATGCATGGCTATTTAGATATAAGCATTTGAAAAACTTTAACGCAGTGTGACGGGAACGCACAAGCACACGCTAACGCAAACGCGGACGACCGTGGTGACTACAATAGTTCTCCTTGTACTTCGTAAAGGTAAGGTAAAATGCAAGCCCTGTATGAAATGATTTTACTTTACAATACATATACCTAGGCAGGCAGGGTATATTAAGCAGTCTCAATTGGCCCCACCTACATTAATGTCCATTTTCCAGTATTTCTCAGTATTTACCGGGATTTCCCTGTATTTCCCACTGTCCATGAAACTATATGTGTATTTTCAGCTTTTTTACCAACCTAGCTTTGGACATGAACTTTCTGAGGGGGATAACTGACCAAGTTTGATGAAAATCCTTTAAGGGGTGGAGATATGGAACAAACACAAAATTCAAAGAATAGCTCAGCCAAAGCCACCTCTGACTGGTTATCAGGAAGATGTAGGTTGATTCCTTCCGCAGTCAGGAACATTCTTTCGTGGATATTGATCATGAAATCTTTGCTACAGTCATTTCTCCCATCAGCTGATTCAAGAAGGGCATTTGTCAATTCTGGTGTAAGAATGTGCACTGTTCTGGTCAATTGCTTACGGATAAAATTGCCAAGGTAAAGTGTGGATAGATAATTGGCTCAAACTTTTAGTTAACACTGGCCGTTAAACCCCCATACATAAAAAGAACTGGTGACTATCAAATGTGACCTTGAGCTTGAGTCCAAGTAAGATATTCTGAAGGGCTCTCACATTGTGCAAATCTCAGTGTAGGGCTTCAAACTTCCACAATGAACAAACATTAAAAAATATATCTTCGAATACCAGTCTTTAGGCGACCAGATTATTTATTCTGCATTAGGTGGACTTTATTGTATATACATTTTTGCTACATGCAACATACATTGTACAACATGTACAAAGAATATATTTATATGCTAAAATACATTAAATCAGTGTAATATTTTGTATCTGTTTTCGGCTAAATTCTGTAGGATAAAATTTACAAAAATGTTAGGCCCCTTATAATAAATATAAAAAAAATAAAGTTATTTCTACAAGTATATATACTCCGAATACCAGTCTTAAGGCGACCAGCTTATTTCTTCTGCATTAGGTGGACTTTTCGTATATACTTTATTTTCTACTATGCATCAAATCTATCATGTCTATAATGTATTTGTTTGCCTAAAATGCATTAAATCAGTGTTCTGTTTTCTTCTCAATGATGTGGGATAAAATATACAAAAATGATGGACCCCTTGAAATTTTACGAGTATATACTCTGATAGTTTTAAGGCGACCAGCTTATTTATTCTGCATTAGGTAGACTTTTTGTATATATTTTATTTTCTGCTAAGCATTATATTAATAATGACATTTTACCCTGTAAATGCAATAAATCCATATTCTGTATCTATCTGCTTCTAAATGCTGTAGGATAATATATAAAGTAGACATGTGTCAGTATGACACAGATGCCCCCGCACAGGGGCCAAACTCACGCTGAAAACTTATGTTGCAGCAACAGCCGTCACTGAACAGTATAACGCACCTGGAATAGTGTCAAACTAAACTAGATATATCTTTGTTGCATTCATCAAGTCATATTGAATTGATACTTCAGACATGAAGTTTCTCCATCAAATATTATTCAAGATTTCAGGCAAAGTCACTGACCCATAAAATACAGGTCACACCTACCTTGATATATTTTGAGGTCAATCATCTGGATGCATTCAAGTATTATCCCAGACATGACATTCCTCCATCAAATAGTATTCAAGATTACAGGCAAACTCCCTAAACCATGCAATATAGGTCACACTGACCTAGATATATTTTGTCGAGATCAATCAGTGGGTCAGATGGTATGAAATTTCTCCATAAAATAATATTCAAGATAATGGACAAAATCACTGAAGCACACCAAACTAGATATATTTGGAGGTTGATCAGCGGGGTAAATGGAACTAATAACACAGGCATGACATTTCTCCATCAAATAGTTTTTAAAATAAAAGGCAAAGTCATTGAACCATGAAATATAGGTCACACTTACCTAGATATCTTTTGAGGTTGATCAGCAGGTCACATGGGACTAATAATCTATGGCATGACATTTCTCCATCAAATAGTATTCAAGATATTAGGCAAAATCACTGAACCATGAAATATGGTCACAATGACCTAGGTATATTTTGAGGTCAATCATTGGATCACATGGAACTAATAAGCCGGGATTGACATTTTTCCATCAAATAGTATTCAAGATATGAGGCAAAATCACTCATCCATGAAATATAGGTCACAATGACCAATATACATGTAATTATATTTTTGAATCAATCATTGGGTCACAAGGAGCTAATAAACCAGGCATGACATTTCTCCATCAAATAGTATTCAAGATATAAGGCAAAGTCACTCTAGCATGAAATATAGGTCACACTGACCTATATATATTTTGAGGTCAATTACGTACATACACACATTCGTGCAGACGGACGTACATTCATACAAACATACGTACACACATTCGTGCAGATGGACGTACATTCGTACCAACGTACCTAGGGCTGGCTAATCGTTGCTGAAATGATAATCGCTTATCAGTTTTGCCATTGCGATAAATAATCGATTAGTAATCACTGGAGATTTGGTCATAATTTTACCTGTCCCGCTTTCTGTCTGCACATGACTCTTATCATATACATGTTGTAATTCACTCTAGTGTTTTGCACAGACAGGCCAGAGCAAACAGTGTAGACCCTGATGAGAATGCGGCGTCTCATCAGGGCCTGCACTGTTTGCCACTCATCCAGCTATTTAAGAAACATCTTTAGCTGGTAAATTCTACGAAGAAAATAATTGATTACGGAAAATCAGTATCAATAATAATATTTCTGGAATTTATCAATCAATTAATCGATTATCTGATTAATCGTGGCAGCCTTACATGTACGGCAAACCTAAAAACTATATGCCCCCGGACCTTGACATTTTACGAGTATACACACTCTGAATACCAGTTTGTAGATGACCAGCTTATTTATTCTGAATTAGGTTGAAAGCATAAGTGAAAAACTGAAAAAATATACTCCGGACATCATGCCAATGGCGGTGACAAAAATGTAAAAATTCTATTGGAAAAATTAAAATGACTATTAAAACATACTTGACAATCTGTTTTTTCTACAAGAAACGTGAGAAATGTTACTTTTCCCAAATACAGATTAAACAAGAATTCCGCCGAAGGCTATGTTACGCCTGTTGGGGCGCAAAGTCACTGAACCATGAAATATGGGTCAAGGTCAGATATGGTTACTTGCGTTGAAGTTGCAGTTCCTAGATTCAAGCTTGTACCAAGTATAATTAATGAAGCTCTAATAATTCTCAAGAAATGGACTTTTACATTAGGGTGAAAGTTAGGGTGGTCGCAATAATTTACAAAGTCAGTGAACAATAAAATATAGGTCAAAGTCAGATACGGATGCTTCTGTTGAAGTCGCAGTTCCTAGATGCAAGCTTGTACCAAATATAATTAAGGAAGCTCTAATAGTTCTCAAGAAATGGACTCTTACATCAGGGTGGAAGTTAGGGTGGTCGCAAATGTTGACGGACGGAAAATTTGACACCTATATCGCGCCATGCAGGCGCAACAAAAAGGATTAAATTTTTTACCAGTTGTTTTTTTTTCTTTCAGGGATTTCTTCTTCTAAGCTGTAGTCTTCATCTGTAAATATTTAAAATAATAAATAGAAGATCATGAATATGTTCCATTGAATTTATTAAACTAGAGCAAGTTGATATCCCTAGCTGTGCTGTGGAAATCATGTCATGTAATAAAAGGACCCAAAATTTTTTACCTTGGGTAACCCAAATACATGCCTCCCAGCAAAGTTTTGCACCACTGTATTCCACTCTCCATTACCTTTGCATAAATAATAATAATACTATGTTTGTGCAAAAAGTAATTTTTACCCATGGGGCTCACCCCACTGCACCCCCCCCCCCCCCCCCCCAACAAAGGAAGTCACATCAGAATTCTGAAAAATTATGTTCCTCCAGCCCTCATTCTGGGAAAGTTTCAAGATTTTATAAGATTCTAGCACAAATACCTAGCCTTGGATGAGTTGTTTGACAATATGACCTAAAACCCTACTTTTTGACTTATCATGACCCCGGGCATTCCCCCCGCCTGCATTTTTTCGGCCATAGCTTTTACTCTCCATTAATACTTTGATTTGATATGAAACATGACTATATTTGAAGAAAATGAAGTTTTACCCTCAGGCAAGTCGGGGCCCCAACCTGTCTGGGAGGTCATATTGAAATTCTTACTATACTAGCCCAAACAGCCCATGCAACAACACATTATTTTAGAAATATTTCACCACATATGAATGTTTCCACCATAAGGAGCTATTTTTAAAGAAAACTAGAATGTGGTTAAATTGGAACACCATTGCAAATCCCCATGCTTTCCACTCACAGGCTAAGTACCAAAAACCAAGGCCCCAAAATTTAACTTGTATTATATTCTACTAATCATCCCCTTCAATTTGAAATGTCACATGATTATGTTCCAAGAAAATTAAAATTTGACCTTTTGACCCCATCCCCAAACCTGGGCCCCAATCTGACCTTAGGGTCAAAATTTTAATTGCACTGTATTCCACTAATCATACCCTTGAATTTGATATACCACATGACTATATTTCGAAAACATTTTGGCTCTGCAACCCCAAAAGTCTGAACCCTTGGGCATGACCCAGGGGTCTGAGCCAAAATCTGTTCCATATGTTTTACATATTCCATTAATTATTACTTCTGTAATGTTTGGTATCAAAATCTATAAAATTGACTTTCAAGCCTCCTAGTGGCCCACTTTGGAAATATAGGTTTTTATATAGGTTTGTCTTACAGAAAATAATGGCTAATAACAGATTGTTCGATAAAAAATATACGTTAAAAAGGTTCTTTGACACTCACACTAACACTTAATTCTGCTGAAAAAAAAGATGTCTTTTACGTCACGATTGCTAAAAAAAGTTGATAAGAATTTTGAGTCTGAGTGAGTGAAGCGAGCGGGGAAAAATTCCCATTTCTTTACAGTTTTTCATCACTATTTTGGGACTAAAATAAAAATAGCCATCGGAAGAGATGGCAAATCCCCCGACCAAAAGCCAATATGGCCTTCAGAAGATTGTCCACCAATAGAAAGTGCACCAGAATTAAACCACATATCACAAAAGCATTGCAGTTATGGCCATCGCAAGATTATACTGTCAGGGGAGATAACTAAAAAACCAGGGCACTCAGAAATGTGGTTCTTGCGCATGACATGCCTGCTTAAGCTCATGTATTTCTGCACAAAGTACCATCAATATGTCTCAAAAGGTATTGGAGATATAGTGATCACAAGCTGGTCATACTGTTATTTTGGAAGGGTAGATAACTTAAATACCACAGCAACAACAGTTGTGGTTCTTGCACATGACATCCCTTCTGTACCTTGTATACAATTGTGCCAAGTTCCTTCAATATATCTCAAAGGGAGTTGGAGTTATGGCCCTCACTAGGTTATATTGCCAGGGGAGATAACTAAAAAATCAGAGCACCCAGAGTTGTTATTCTTGAGCATGACACACCTGCTTAACCTCATGTACATCTGCATCAAGTACCACCAATATGTCTCAAAGGGTATTGGAGGTACGGTGGTCACAAGGTTGTCATACTGTTATATTGGAAGGGGAGATAACTCAAATACCATAGCACCCAGAGTTGTGGTTCTTAGGGATGAAGCGCCGTCTCAACGTTGTATACAATTGTGCCAAGTACCATCAATATATCTCAAAGGGTATTTGAGTTATGGCCATCACAAGGTTATATTGTCAGGGGAGATAATTAAAAAACCAGGGCATCCAGAGTTGTGGTTCTTGCACGTGACACACCTGCTTAACTTCGTACAACTGTACCAAGTATCATTCATATATCTCAAAGAGTGTTGAAGATGTGGCCATCACAAGGTAGTGATTCTATATTATTGGAAGGGGAGATAACTAAAAAAACACGGCACCCAGAGTTGTGGTTCTTGTGCATGACACACTGTCTCGGCCTTGTGAACAACTGTGCCAGGTATCATCAATGTATCTTAAGAGGTATTGGAATTATGGCCATCACAAGGTTGTCACTCTATTTTATTGGAAGGGGAGATAACTCCAAAACCATGGCAACCAGAGTTGTGGTTCTTGTGCATGACACGCCGTCTCAGCCTTGTAAACAACTGTGCCAGGTACCATCAATATATCTCAAAGGGTATTGGAGTTATGGCCATCACAAAGTAGTCATTCTATTTTATTAAAAGAGGAGATAACTAAAAAAGTATGGCATCCAGAGTTCTGGTTCTTGCGCATGACACGCCGTCTCAGCCTTGTGAACAATTGTGCCAAGAACCATCAATGAATCTCAAAGGGTATAGGAGTTATGGCCATCACAAGGTTGTCACTCTATTTTATTGGAAGGGGAGATAACTCCAAAACCGTAGCAACCAGAGTTGTGGTTCTTGTGCATGACACGCCGTCTCAGCCTTGTGAACAACTGTGCCAGGTACCATCAATATATTTCAAAGGGTATTGGAGTTATGGCCATCACAAAGTAGTCATTCTATTTTATTAAAAGGGGAGATAACTAAAAAAGTATGGCATCCAGAGTTCTGGTTCTTGCGCATGACACGCCATCTCAGCCTTGTGAACAATTGTGCCAAGAACCATCAATGAATCTCAAAGGGTATAGGAGTTATGGCCATCACAAGGTTGTCACTCTATTTTATTGGAAGGGGAGATAACTCCAAAACCGTAGCAACCAGAGTTGTGGTTCTTGTGCATGACACGCCGTCTCGGCCTTGTGAACAATTGTGCCAAGAACCATCAATGAATCTCAAAGGGTAAAGGAGTTATGGCCATCACAAGGTTGCGTCTACGGACGGACGGACGGACGGACAGACGGACGGACGGACGGACGCCAGGCTGATCGCTATATCCCCCGAACCTATTCGGTCGGGGGATAAAAAGGAACAATAGGAAAGAAATTTAATGAAAAAAAAAAAAAAGCAGCCTGTGGAATGGCCATAATCCCCTGCCTCCGTTCAGTAACTGTGACCATTGTTACCGCCCTTCCATTATCTACCTTGGTAGATCCATATGCATAGATTCTAGGTTTATAACCACTCTCTGACAACTGCGTCAGGGAGTCGACTCTTTGGCTCAGGGGTAAGAGCAGTGGACTTCTACCAGAGCGGACCGGGTTCGAATCCCACCAAAGACGGGGATTTTTTCACGCTATGCATCTTTCCTTTGTTACGACTGTCACGTCGTAAGATGTGGGGGCTCTACCGGGATTTGTTACCTCCCTTCCATTATCTACCTTGGTAGATCCATATGCATAGATTCTAGGTTTATAACCACTCTCTGACAACTGCATCAGGGAGTCGACTCTTTGGCTCAGGGGTAAGAGCAGTGGACTTCTACCCGAGCGAACCGGGTTCGAATCCCACCAAAGACGGGGATTTTTTCACGCTATGCATCTTTCCTTTGTTACGACTGTCACGTCGTAAGATATGGGGGCTCTACCGGGATTTGTTACCTCCCTTCCATTATCTACCTTGGTAGATCCATATGCATAGATTCTAGGTTTATAACCACTCTCTGACAACTGCATCAGGGAGTCGACTCTTTGGCTCAGGGGTAAGAGCAGTGGACTTCTACCCGAGCGAACCGGGTTCGAATCCCACCAAAGACGGGGATTTTTTCACGCTATGCATCTTTCCTTTGTTACGACTGTCACGTCGTAAGACCATAACCTGTTACCTTGACCCTAAATTGGCAATCTTTTGATGGTTAACATTTCTTCTAAGTACATGTAATTTTAAAATCCATCCAGGAGTAATACACTTATTGACAAAACACCCAAAAAGATCCTTTCCTGACCTTTGACCTCTGAGTATGACCTTGACCTTTGAGGTACCAACCTGGGTCTTGACATCATCACATTATGGTTAACAATAACAAGTAATTTTAAAGCCATCCAGGAATAGAAATATATTGACCAGGCATGTTAAAAAAAAATTTTTTACATTTAACCCATTCCCACATGGGGACTTTGTGATTTTTGCTGTTTTTTACAGAGTTGCCTAGGGTAGCAAATTCATAAAGCCATTATTTCATCATGGATGGCCCATTTTACACCAAACTTGGCATGAATGTTCACTGGGTAGTAGCCTTTCAAATGACACCATTTTAGACTAAATCTTTGTTGCCATGGTAACGAGGGGGCATCTCAAAGTTGACAAAAAGTGTTATTTCACATGAATTTTTGACTAAATCTTTATCTTCAGCCCGCTGGCAAGGCAACAAATAAAGAGTTTGGCACCCGGGATTTTCACTGTTTGCAGCATGTTTTGTCAGGCTGCATCAATTCGGAGGCATTTTTGACCCCAGACACCGTCAGACCTCATTTGCAGCATGTTTTGTCAGGCTGCATCAATTCGGAGGCATTTTTGACCCCAGACACCGTCAGACCTCATTTCAGCGACCGGCTGGGCCAAAAAACCCATATTTTTTCGGATGTGAGGGGGGCGATAGCCCCCCTTCAATCCCCCCACAGAACGTATTAGTGGGGAGGCGCGCGAAAAAACAGGTCACTTTTTTAGGCAAACTTATTCTAATGCAAACATTGCTATCCAGGGGTGGGGAGTGCAGATTTGAAGGTGGTTCTAGGAACAAAGGGGGGGGGGGGGGCTCCAGACATGTAAAAACATGTATCTGACTGGGAAAGGGTTAACTAAGGCTGACACTATTAACCGGATAATCAATTAATTGATCAATAAATTTTACAAAAATGATTATTGCTACTGATCTGTTAATAATTGATTATGCAATAAGTACAGTTAACTACACAACATACTGCATAAAATAGCTGGGAGAATCGCAAACAATGCAGACCCTGATGAGACGCCGCTTTCCGCGATGTCTCATCTGGGTCTACACTGTTTGCACAGGCCTGTATGTCCTCATGTGTAGGTTAAATATAGTAAAATTTATGCTAAGAAGAAAGCCAGGCTAGTTATACCCGCTTTTTGAAAAAAAAACGGGTATATTATTTTCGTCACGGGTGTCCGTCCGTCAGTCCGTCCGGACAAACATATAAGTGTTAGGGGTTATATTTTGTCCAACCTTATGGGTTTATTCCGTTTAGTTAACACTATAAACTCATAAACCATACTGCTTAGGGGCTATTTTTCGGCTTAGGAGCTTAATTTCTCTATGGGAGTTTATAATGGGAAAAGCCCATAAACCGGATTTGTTAGAACGTCCGTCCTTCCGTCCGTCTGTCCGTCCTTCCGTCTGTCACGTTTCTTGTGAATGCTAACTAGTTTTTTATTTCTTGACCTAGGGTGACCAAACTTGGTACATGCATTGCTTAGGGACTGGAGATGTGCATGAAGGTATCGAAAATTTGATCTGACCCCCTGGGGGTCACGGGGTGAGGTCAAAGGTCAAATTTCTAAGAAATATCTTGTGAATGTTAACTAGTTTTTTATTTCTTGAACTAGGGTGACCAAACTTGGTACATACATTGCTTAGGGACTGCCGATGTGCATGAAGGTGTCGAAATTTTCATCTGACCCCCTGGGGTCATGGGCGAGGTCAAAGGTCAAAAAGTAGGACTTGGAAGTATCTTCCTAACTGATGGAATTACACATCTGAAACTTGGTTATTGGATGGTCCTTGGAATTTAGAATGCACTGGACTATTTTTGGTGTGACCTTGACCTCAAGGTCAAAGGTCAAAAACTAGGACTTTGCCATATCTTCACAAATATTTGGGTTACACTCCTGAAACTTTGGTTATGGATAGCCCTTTGAATGTAGAAGGTACTGCATGCTGTATTTGGCATGACCTGGGCCTCAAGGTCAAAAGCCAAAAACTAGGAATTTGCTGTATATTCTAAACTATTTGGGTTACACACCTGAAACTTGTTAATTGTGTTGTCAATGGAAAAAGCGGGTATTTGCGATGGTGCACCATAGACTGCGCGATTCTAGTTAAATTATGATAAAATCTCCAGTGATTACTAATTGGTTATGGAGCACAATGGCATAAAGGATGATCGATTATCTTCTCAGCTCCGATTAGCCAGCCTTACATTTAACCTCAAAGTAAGACCATGACCTTTGATGTACTAACCTGGGTCTTGTGCATGATTAACTGTCATAATATGGTTAACACTTCTCCCAAGTAACTTTTTAAATCCATCAAGGAATAAGATAGTTATTGATCGGACACAACAAAAAGACCCTTGTTTTGACATTTGATCTCAAAGTAAGACCTTGACCTTTGAGGTACCAACCTGGATCTTACATGTGACACACTGTCACATTATGATTAGCATTTCTGCCAAATAATTTTTACATCCATTCAAGAATAAGAAAGTTATTGATCGGACAAGACAAAAAATATTGACCTTTGATCTCTAAGTATGACCTTGACCTTTGAGGTACGGACCTGGGTCTCACACGCTACAAAAAAATCCCCATCCCCTGGGCCCCAATCTGCCGCTAAATTTAGGTCAAAATTTTACTTGTATTATATTCTACTAATCATACACTTCAATTTGATATGCCACATGACTATGTTGAAAAAAACTTTAATTTTGACCTTTTGCCCCCTCCCTAAGGGCCCCAATCTGACCCCAGAGTCAAAATTTTACGTCTATTGTATTCTACTAATCAACCCCTTTGATTTGATATCCCACATGACTATATTCTGAAAAATTTAAAATTTGCCCTCCCGACCCCCAAAGGTGACCTCGTGGGGCATGACCCAGGGGTCGCAGCCAAAATCCCATTCAATATGTTTTACATATTTCATTAATAATTACTTATGCAAAGTTTGGTAGCAAAATCTATAAAATTGACTTTGTAATTGAATTTTATTGATATTTGACCTTTTGACTTCTCTCCAAGGCCATATGAGGGCTAAAAATAAATGTGCCATTGCGCGAGCCACTGATGTAAACAACCTACACACCAAATTTGTTTAGATTCCGATCAAAGGTTTAGGAGGAGATAGTTGGACGGATGGACGGACGTTCTAACATTTCGGGTTTAGGGGCTATTTCTTTTGTTATTTTCTTTTGTTTGGTTTAGGGGCTAACCTCTTTTACCTTTTGTTTACGGAACAAATCTATTATTTCCCAATCATTTTTTGTCGCACCTGCTTGTAGCAGGGTGCGACATAGGCATCAACTTTTCCATCCGTTCGTCCGTGCGTCCGTCTGTCACATTTACGTCGAAGTTCGACATTTATGTCAAAGTTTTTATTAAAGTCAACTACAAACCTAATCTACCATCAAACCTTATATGAAACATCTCTCAGACCTTCTGACTTTGTAAGCACATTGACCTAGTGACTTTGACCTATATTTTTTGCTCTAGTGACTTTGATCTTTATGTCGAAGTTCGACATAACTTCGACATTTATGTCGAAGTTTTTATTTAAGTCAACTACAAACCTAATCTACCATCAAACCTTATATGAAACATCTCTCAGACCTTCTGACTTTGTAGGCAAATTGATCTAGTGACTTTGACCTATATTTTTCGCTCCAGTGACTTTGATCTTTATGTCGAAGTTCGACATAACTTCGACATTTATGTCGAAGTTTTTATTTAAGTCAACTACAAACCTCATCTACCATCAAACCTTACATGAAACATCTCCCTGACCTTCTGACTTTGTAGACTCCTTGACCTAGTGACTTTGACCTATATTTTGTGCTCCAGTGATTTCGACCATTACGTCAAAGTTTGACATTTATGTCGAAGTTCGACATTTATGTCGAAGTTTGTTATATACTCAACTACAAGACTAAATAACCATCATACTTTACATGAAACATCTTCGTAAGCTCCTAACCAAGCAGGGGCTTTCATCTCGTGGTGTTGACCTATATTTTACGCTCCAGTGACCATGACAAATATTATATTATTTAGTGGAACCGTTTGAGATAGAGCCTTTATATTTGGCATGTATGTTCCTTGTGACATTGCCTTTCCACCCGTACAAAAAAAAAATACCTGTGACCTTGACCCCTGACCTTTTGACCTACTTACCATAACTTTTTAACCATTTGAGGTAGAGCCTTCATATTTGGCATGTAGGTTCCTTGTGACATTCCCATACCACTCATACAAACAATTTTGACCTGTGACCTTGACCTGTGACCTTTGACCTACTTTATCATAACTTTCCAACCGTTTGAGATAGAGCCTTGTTATTTGGCATGTGGGTTCCTTGTGACATTGCCTTCCCACTCATACAAAAAAATTGACCTGTGACCTTGACCCCTGACCTTTTGACCTACTTATCATAACTTTTTAACCATTTGAGGTAGAGCCTTCATATTTGGCATGTCGGTTCCTTGTGACATTCCCATACCACTCATGCAAACAATTTTGACCAGTGACCTTGACCCCTGACCTTTTGATCTACTTTATCATAACTTTTTAACCATTTGACATAGAGCCTTCATATTTGGCATGTAGGTTCCTTGTGACATTGCCTTTCCACTCATACAAAAAATTTTGACCTGTGACCTTGACCCTGGACCACTGACCTACTTTGTCATAACTTTTTAACCATTTGAGATCGAGCCTTCATATTTGGCATGTAGGTTCCTTGTGACATTGCCTTTCCTTTCATAATAAAAATTTTACCTGTGACCTTGACCCATGACCTACTTTATCATACCTTTCTAACCATTTGAGATAGAGCCTTCATATTTCGCATGTAGGTTCCTTATGGCATTGTTTTTCCACTCATACAAATAATTTGACCATTACCCTGGACCTTTGACCTACTTTATCATCAAGGTTTAACCATTTGACATAGAGCCTATATAGTTTGGCATGTAGGTTCCTTGTAAAATTGCCTTTCCACTCATACAAATAAGCTTATTTAATTTCTACGTTATGATTGTGGCTCCTTTAGCTTTCGCCCCAGCAGGTGCGACGCCGCATTTTGCGGAATTCTTGTTATTGTTATCCAATCCTAACCCTAGCCCCGGACAACAGGCGAACGGACAGACAGAGGCGATAACAATATCCCCAGTTTTTCTTCGAAAAATAAGAGGTTAATAAAAAAACTTGAAATGTGTCACCACGACACAGATACCCTCACCAGGGGCCAACCTAGAAAAACAACATGACCATGGGCGGGGGTATTGGCAAATCAAACTTCAGACCTATATCTATGATGATACCAAATATGAACCAATGTCATCATAAATGTTCAGTTTCTACCTGTCACATATACCTTAACCTGAGTCTATATCATTAAAAATTTCTAAGTCCATGACCTTGACCATGAGGACATTGGCATGAGTGGGGATATTGGTGAATACTTTGGACCTGTATGTACCATCATACCAAATATGAACCAAATCAATCCAAAAAGTTTAATACAAAATTATATATGTACATGTAGCTTATTGTTATAGGTTTTATAGGTTTTGCTAGGAGGCTTAGACTTTGTAATTGAATTTTATTGGTACACTTCAGTCCCTTTAGTACTCCTCTCCTTATAACACGGTTTTGGTTATAACACGGTCAAGTCTTGCCTCCCAAATTGTCATTTTACTATTATTTCTGAATAAAATTATCCCTTTATAACACAGTTCACTTATAACACAGTCCTATTTTATGCACCCCAAACATACATTATAGTGTTTTCAAGGGAGTGCACTGTATTTGACCTTTTGACCCCTCCCAAAGGCCCCTGGGGGTGGGACAAAAAAAATGTGATGATGCCCACCCCACTCATGTAAGGAACTAACTAGATCTGACTATAGCCCCACACAGCGCTATCGGAAAAGACAAAAATACAATAAAACAAATGTTTTCAGCTTTCGACCTCTAATTAAAGGTGGAAAAAAGGCAATCCAGAGTTACAATTCCTGTGCTCTGCACATCGTCTCATGGTGCTTTAGATTTGTATGATGGAGCTCTGCGTTTCATCGTTTCATGGTACTTAACATTTGTGTGAGGTTTCATGAAAATATCTCCAACAGTTTCCGAGATAAGGAGCGAACAAAGTTAAAATTGGTATTTTTCAATGTTTAAAGGGAAATAACCCTAAAAGTAGGCAATCCAGAATTATGGTTCATGCACTCTGCACATTGTCTCATAGTGCTTTACATTTGTGGGAAGTGTAATGAAAATATCTCAAACTTTTTTTTAGTTATGACGCGGATAAAGGTTAAAATTGACATTTTTCAATGTTCAAAGGGCAATAACTCCAAAAGAGGGCAATTCAGAGTTACAATGTATGTGCTCTGCACATTGTCTCATAGTGCTTAACATTTGTATTAAGTTTCATGGAAATACCTCAAACAGAGTAATGGAGCAAACAAGGTTAAAATTGCAATTTTTCAATGTTCAAAGGGCAATAACTCTAAAAGTAGGCAATTCAGAGTTACAATTTATGCACTCCGCACATTGTCTCATAGTGCTTTACATTTGTATTAAGTTTCATGAAAATACCTCAAATGCTTTTTGAGTAATGGAGCAAACAAAGTTAAAATTGCATTTTTTATATGTTCAAAGGGCAATAACTCCAAAAGAAGGTAATCCAGAGTTATGGTTCATGCGCTCTCCGCATTGTCCTATTGTGGTTTACATTTGTGTGAAGTTTCGTGAAAATACCTCAAACGTTTTTTTAGTTATCATAAATAACGGAATTACGGAATCACAAAAGGACGAGGCAAATCCAGTATAGTGGGGCTATAATTACACACCGAATTTGGTTGGATTCTGTTTAATGGTTTAAGAGATAGCATAACAGATTGACGGACTAATGGACTGAGACGATTTTAATATCCCCTACACGAAAGCATGGGGATAACTAGAATGCAGTCGATGGTGTGCCATTGCAAATCCCAATGTTTTCTCCACATGGTCTAAGTACATTTGTACCAAAATCCCCTTCCCGAGCCCGAATCTGCCCCTAGGATCAAACTTTTACTTGTATAATATTCTATGAGTTTTCCCATTCAATTTGATATGCCACATGACCATGTTCGGAAAAACTTAAATTTTGACCTTTTGACCCCCCCCTTAGGTCCCCAATCTGACCCTAGGGTTAAAATTTTATCTGCATTACACTCTACCTATCATCCCCTTCATTTTGATATGCCACATTCAATATGTTTTACACTACTAATTATTACTTCTGCAATGTTTGGTATCAAAATCTATTAAAACAGACTTTGTAATTATCCCCACGTTTTTCGAAGATATTGTTATCGGCTGACTCTCTTTCTGTCCATACGTCTGTCCGGCTATCTCCTCCTAAACCGCTGATTGGAATCCAACCAAATTTGGTGTGCAGGTTGCTTACATGAGTGGCTCGCGCAACGGCACATTTACCTTTGGGCTCCACCCTCATGGCCTTCGAGAGGGGTCAAAAGGACAAATACCAATAAAATTCAAATACAAAGTCAATTTTATAGATTTTGCAACCAAACTTTGCATAAGTAATTATTAATGAAATATGTAAAACATATTGAACAGGATTTTGGCTGCGACCCCTGGGTCATGCCCCACGGGGTCACACTTGGGGGGTCGGGGGAGGAGGGGGTCAAATTTGAAATTTTTCAAAATAGTCATGTGGGATATTATCATATGGAAGAGTATGATTAGTAGAATACAATATAAGTAAAAGTTTGACTCTGGGGTCAGATTTGGGCCCTTAGGGAGGGGTCAAAGGGTCAAAATTTAAGAATTTTTTAAACATAGTCATGTTGCATATCAAATTGAAGGGTATGATTAGCAGAACAAGAGGGCCCAATGGCCCTATATCGCTCACCTGTGTACGAGAAAATCATTAGTGTAGGAGACCACTTGACATTGCTACATACTAAATATCTAAGCTCAGGCAAAGCGGTGTCCATGCTTACAAACCCTACTGGTTTCATTGGGCGACAGGGCTTGAGATGTAATTTCATCTCAATGTCTGGTAAAAGTCCCACAAAATTGGAAGAGACATCTCCAAAATGACCAATACAGTGTTGTCGGGGATATAAAACCTCAAATCAAACAAAATCTGTGCCTTATGGTTTTGGAGAAAAAGATTTTTTTAAGTTTTTTCAAGTATAAGGCTATAGAAGCTAATGAGCCAAAGGGCACGGTTGGCAGGTGTATGTAGGCGACCATTTTGTGTTGCTATATACTAAATATCTGAGGTCTGTACTTCATGGTTTCAAAGAAGATGTTTGAAGCTTTTTCCATTATAAGTTTGTTGGAGTTAAGGGGCCACAGGATTTGGACCCCAGGGGCATGATTGGCAGGATTCATGTAGGCGACCACTCGACATTGCTACATGCTAAATACCTAAGCTCTGGGACTTATGGTTTCAGAGAAGAAGAATTTTGAAGCTTTTTTCCATTATGAGTCTATGGGAGCTAAGGGGCCCCGGGGCGTGGCCCATTTGGACCCCATGGACATGATTGGCAGGATTTTTGTAGGTGACCACTTGCCGTTGCTACATGCCACATATCTCAGCTCTGGGCCCTGTGGTTTCAGAGAAGAAGATTTTTGAAGTTTTTTTTTCCATTATGAGCCTATAGGAGCTAAGGGGACCCGGGGCGTGGCCCTTTTGGACCCCAGGGGCATGACTGGCAGGAATTATGTAGGTGACCACTTGCCATTGCTACATGCTAAATATCTAAGCTCTGGGTGCTGTGGTTTCAGAGAAGAAGATTTTTTAAGCTTTTTTTAAATATGAGTCTATGGGAGCAAAGGGGCCCCGGGGCGTCGCCCATTTGGAACCCAGGGGCATGATTGGCAGGAATTATGTAGGTGACCACTGGCCGTTGCTACATGCTAAATATCTAAGCTCTGGGCCCTGTGGTTTCAGAGAAGAAGATTTTTGAAGCTTTTTTTCCATTATGCATCTTTGGGAGCTAAGGGGCCCCGGGGCGTGGCCAATTTGGACCCCAGGGGCATGATTGGCAGGAATAATGTAGGTGACCACTTGCTGTTGCTACATGCCAAATATCTCAGCTCTGGGCCCCGTGGTTTCAGAGAAGAAGATTTTTGAAGCTTTTTCCCATTATGAGTCTATAGGAGCTAAAGGGCCCTGGGGCGTGGCCCGTTTGGACCCCAAGGGCATGATTGGCAGGAATTATGTAGGTGACCACTTGCCGTTGCTACATGCTAAATATCTAAGCTCTGGGCCCTGTGGTTTCTGAGTAGAAGATTTTTGAAGCTTTTTTTTTCCATTAAGAGTCTATGTGAGCTAAGGGGCCCGGGGCGTGGCCCATTTGGACCCCAGGGGCATGATTGGCAGGAATTATGTAGGTGACCACTTTCCATTGCTACATGCCAAATATCTCAGCTCTGGGCCCTGTGGTTTCAGAGAAGAAGATTTTTGAAGCTTTTTTCCATTATGAGTCTATAGGAGCTAAAGGGCCAGGTGCGTGGCCCGTTTGGACCCCAGGGCATGATTGGCAGGAATTATGTAGGTGACCACTTGCCATTGCTACATGCTAAATATCTAAGCTCTGGGCCCTGTGATTGCCGAGGAGAAGATTTTTGAAGCTTTTTGTTCCATTATGAGTCTATGGGAGCGAAGGGGCCCCGGGGCGTCGCCCATTTGGAACCCAGGGGCATGATTGGCAGGAATTATGTAGGTGACCACTGGCCGTTGCTACATGCTAAATATCTAAGCTCTGGGCCCTGTGGTTTCAGAGAAGAAGATTTTTGAAGCTTTTTTTCCATTATGCGTCTTTGGGAGCTAAGGGGCCTCTGGGCGTGACCAATTTGGACCCCAGGGGCATGATTGGCAGGAATAATGTAGGTGACCACTTGCTGTTGCTACATGCCAAATATCTCAGCTCTGGGCCCCGTGGTTTCAGAGAAGAAGATTTTTGAAGCTTTTTCCCATTATGAGTCTATAGGAGCTAAAGGGCCCTGGGGCGTGGCCCGTTTGGACCCCAGGGGAATGATTGGCAGGAATAATGTAGGTGACCACTTGCCGTTGCTACATGCTAAATATCTAAGCCCTGGGCCCTGTGGTTTCTGAGAAGATTTTTGAAGCTTTTTTTTTTTCCATTAAGAGTCTATGTGAGCTAAGGGGCCCCGTGGCGTGGCCCATTTGGACCCCAGGGGCATGATTGGCAGGAATTATGTAGGTGACCACTTTCCATTGCTACATGCTAAATATCTCAGCTCTGGGCCCTGTGGTTTCAGAGAAGAAGATTTTTGAAGCTTTTTTCCATTATGAGTCTATAGGAGCTAAAGGGCCCGGGGCGTGGCCCGTTTGGACCCCAGGGGCATGATTGGCAGGAATTATGTAGGTGACCACTTGCCATTGCTACGTGCTAAATATCTAAGCTCTGGGCCCTGTGGTTTCCGAGAAGAAGATTTTTGAAGCTTTTTTCCATTATGAGTCTAAAGGAACTAAAGGGCCCCGGGGCGTGGCCCGTTTCGACCCCATGGGCAAGATTGGCAGGAATTATATAGGTGACCACTTGCCGTTGCTACCTGCTAAATATCTAAGCTCTGGGCCCTGTGGTTTCCAAGAAGAAGATTTTTGAAGCTTTTTGTTCCATTATGAGTCTATAGGAGCGAAGGGGCCCCGGGGCGTCACCCATTTGGAACCCAGGGGCATGATTGGCAGGAATTATGTAGGTGACCACTGGCCGTTGCTACATGCTACATATCTAAGCTCTGGGCCCTGTGGTTTCAGAGAAGAAGATTTTTGAAACTTTTTTTTCATTAGGAGTCTTTGGGAGCTAAGGGGCCCCGGGGTGTGGCCCATTTGGACCCCAGGGGCATGATTGGCAGGAATTATGTAGGTGACCACTTTCCGTTGCTACATGCCAAATATCTCAGATCTGGGCCCTGAGGTTTCAGAGAAGAAGATTTTTGAAGCTTTTTTTCTATTATGAGTCTAAAGGAGCTAAAGGGCCCGGGGCATGGCCCGTTTGGACCCCAGGGGCATGATTGGCAGGAATTATGTAGGTGACCACTTGCCATTGCTACATGCTAAATATCTAAGCTCTGGGCCCTGTGGTTTCTGAGTAGAAGATTTTTGAAGCTTTTTATTCCATTATGAGTCTATGGGAGCGAAGGGGCCCCGGGGCGTGGCCAATTTGGATCCCAGGGGCATGAATGGCAGGAATTATGTAGGTGACCACTGGCCGTTGCTACCTGCTAAATATCTAAGCTCTGGGCCCTGTGGTTTCAGAGGAAAGATTTTTGAAGCTTTTTTTCCATTATGAGTCTATAGGAGCTAAAGGGCCCTGGGGCGTGGCCAGTTTGGACCCCAGGGGCATGATTGGCAGGAATTATGTAGATGACCACTTGCCATTGCTTCATGCTAAATATCTTAGCTCTGGGCCCTGTGGTTTTTGAGAAGAAGATTTTTGAAGCTTTTTGTTCCACTATGAGTCTATGGGAGCGAAGGGGCCCCGGGGTGTGGCCAATTTGGACCCCAGCGGCATGAATAGCAGGAATTATGTAGGTGACCACTGGCCGTTGCTACCTGCTAAATATCTAAGCTCTGGGCCCTGTGGTTTCAGAGAAGAAGATATTTTAATTTTTTCCCATTGTAAGTCTATGGGAGCTATATGTTGCCATGGCAACCAGAATTCCAATCTGATCAGCCCAAAAACCTTATGCAGCCTTTCCCCCTACCTGATGATGCTTCTCATGAAATTTGATCAAGATTGACCATGGTGTATGAGAGATATACTTATTTGAAATTGTTTACGGACGCACGGACGGACGCACGGACGACGGACAAAAAGTGATCACAAAAGCTCACCTTGTCACTACGTGACAGGTGAGCTAATAAAATACAAGTAAAATTTTGACCCTAGCGGCAGATTGGGGCCTGAGGGAAGGGGATTTTGGTACATAGTCCCTGCGGAGAAAACGTGGGTAGAGTACTATCATAGGGATCTTCATAATTGGGACAACTTCAGGGCTAGCCGCTGTTCATCCGACAAAATCCTTTTTTTTTTTTTTTTGGTTTGGGTTTTACGGCCCTTTCAAGATTATTTCACTCATATCGAGCCGATCGTTAATCAGAGGTGGGCGAAAACCGGAGTACCCGGAGAAAAACCACCTGACCTTCCGTTGCAGAACTTGGCTTCTCACACGTGATCCGAGCAAGGCTCGAACCCACGGCAGTGAGAGACCTAATGACTAAGAGTCAGCACTCTTACAGTGTTGCGCCGAGAGGGGGCCATGGGGCCATTTGCCTACCTAAAGTCATTGATGGCCCTTTCAACATTAAACATGGGGCCCGGATGACCCTCAGAAATCAACAACGTTGCTTATATTTTATTTACTGAAGCCCCTTTAAAATATAAAATGACCCTTTGGAAAATGTCATAAGGGCCATTGGTGTCCCCCAAGCAATCGAGCCTAGGCACAACACTGCTCTTATCCACTAGGCCACGGAGGCCCGTTGACAAAATCCTTTCATGACATATCAGGGCAAAACAGACATAGTGACTGACAATGTAGACACTGATCAGGATGCTCCCTTTGGAACAATCTGATCAGGGTCTGCACCATCTGTCCGAATGATTAGGACCATTAGGGTAAAAAAAAATCTACATGCAGCAATTTTGGACCAGAAGAGGTTATGGTTCACAACATACGCTGATGTTGTAATATAAACATCTCAACTGAATCCAGAGGATCTAACTTTTCAGAATTTATTTACATCACAAGGAGGATCACCTTAGCAGTTTGATATGAGTCTGGACAGTTTGGTTAGGACTGTCTCTTCACTACGATAAATCAATGATGTATTAAAGAAATTAATTATTAACTTACAATTTTTGTACTTCTTGTTAACTCCAAATTTGGCTGAATTTACTCCTGAATCCAACTTTTTGGAAAGTCTCAATAGAAAAGTAGGGTAAAACTACAACTTTTTCTGGAGACAGCATTTTTACTCCAATTTTCAAAATCCTAGTGAGAACCCTGCAAAGGGCACAATGTGCTCTGGCATTGTAATCACAATAGGGATTCATATTGCAACAATGCATGGTCAGTCATTTGTAACCACTGCCCAACACCCCCACACACACCTACGGGGAATAGCGGGGACTAAGACTTTTCACAGCCCTGCTAGAAGTCCTGCACTGTGGGGACCTCCAGAATGTCACAGCCCCACTGTTTATAACAGTTAATTCCACTGGGGATATATTTCATAATATCAAAACCCCTGCATTAACCAGTCACTGCAGGGGAACACAGAGGTTAAGTACCCTGCTCATTAGCCCTGCTATCCCCCATCCATCAACGTAAATGACTAGTGCATAAAGGTCCTAAGAATTCAGACACTGTGAGGGCTTATGATGTTATGACATACTCATGGGTGCAGATGGGGCGACAAGCAGTGTTGGCCCTGGACCAGTCTGATCTGGGTTCCATGGTTCGGATAGAACTGTCTGTCCCAATACTTGGGATCAATATGGTAAAACAATGTTCTTAAAAGGATTGTTTGCACATGATAACTTAGGAGTACAATATGCTGCTGCAGTGTATGAAATCTCCTAATCAGGAGAATATATTCCCAGATGGACAAGGTTGGCAAAAAAGCGGGAAATACTCATATTTCCCAGGAAGGCGGGAAATACAGGGAATTCCCGGGAAATACAGGGAATTCCCGGGAAATACTGGGAAATAAACATTAACATAGGTGGGTCCTACTGATTTACTTAATAACTATACCCTTCCTACCTAGGTATTTGAAAGCAAAATCATTTCATACAGGGCTTGCAAATTTCACTTGTCTGCTTTCCATGACAAGAAAAATTTTTGAAAGACAGTAAAAACTTTTGTCTAGTCCCTACGACATTTTCCAGTCTACATGCAGGTCAAGTGAAATTTTGAAGAATTTTATAAACTTGCAGATACTGAATTGCATGAAAGATATATTGTCTGTGATCTTCATTATAGTATGTATATAATTTGTTTTCAAAAAGATGATTCTGAATTATATCAGTTTTTAACTTTCAGCTACTGGGATTTGACTTGATTTGTAAATAAAAATACTTTAGACAGTACCTGCAGGTTATTTAAGAAATGTACAATGTATGCCCTTTGTCTTTTGTTCTTTTAATACCTGTCTTAAACAAACCGTTTAATTTTCACACCTTTTTAAATAGGAGTAATTACTTGACAAACTTGCAAATAAACCTTTCTAGTTAGTGTAAACATCCTTAAAATTCAGACAACCAAAAAAATTGTTGTAATTCTCAAAACAAATAGAACAATGTGGCTTTAACATTTCACTAAAGCATGAAAAACAAAGTTCCAATGATAGAAGGATCATTCTGAAGTTGGTCTGCACTGTTTGCTCAGGCCTGTCTGTCCCAATTTTAGGATGATTATCTATTGAATGTGAGGGATTTTAAATAGCTGCACCCTGATCTGAATCTGCATTGTTATTGGTGACATGCTCAATGACATTCTTGTAAAGGGGAGTTGGTCCCTAGCTCTGGCCAAAGAAGTAAATTTAGCTGCATTATCCTTTGCAACTTCCGCAGCCAAAATGACCAAATCTGGAAGGGCAGGCCAATCTGTACTTGTCTGAAGGAAGAAGGATCCCTTGTAGATGTCAGTTCTTGACAAGGGCACCTGAAGTGCCAAAGAATGATGCTTCCTGCCATTTCTAATTGGGGATATAAGGTCATCTGTTGGATTGCTGGCAGCACCCTTTAGACCTTTATACATAAGTATAAGCCTACTGTCTCTCCTCCTTTCCTGAAGAGATTCCCATAATATGTTTTTCAGTATACAATAAAAATGAGTTACTGATACATTTTACAAGTAAACTTCATATTAATTACATGTGTCTGGTTTAGTAAGAGCTTGCAATTTGCAAGACTTATACCTATGTAGGGTATGGTATGTTGCAAAACAGCTAATTGTTCATTATTTCAATACAATTACACAAATAATAATAGTGTTTTTCAATAAAATAAAAGAACAAAAATCATATTTCCCACTATTTCCCAGTATTTCCCATTTTTGCTGAAAATTGGAGTATTTCCCAGGACGGTAATTACCGGTAAATACCATTGGGAATTCCCGCCACTGGTATTTACCGGCCAACCTTGCAGATGGATGACAAACTCTTTTCATGACCATTAATTATAAGAGTTGTATAGATTGACTGGCAAACAATGTAGACCCTGATCAGACTGCTCCTTTAACGATCTGCTCAATATGAGTGAAATTATATTGTAAGGGCCATAAAACCACCCCAGTATGGCCCACCCCACAAAATAAGGCATGTATTTGTTATGGGGATGACTATCTCCTGAATATACCTTTTGTTCACGCAACTTTATTTTATTATTATTATTTTTACACCCCTGTACTGGTCAGTATCTACCTGTCAATGTGAAAGGGGCATCTGAGCCACCAGGTTTAATATCTGGGTACGGAACCTGCACCCTGATACTGCAAATGACCCTTTGCAATCTAGTGGTATCTGTATCCACAACCTATTTCTCATTCTTGCACAGGTCATCACAATGAAACATTTATTCATGTCAACTTGGAAAGTTGTTGTGTAGTATTGATTTTTAATCCCTTCCAAGCTCTAACTGCTAATCCTTTCCATGCCACTGTTGTGTGGACTCGCATATACTGCTCCACGTTCCAAGCGATTTCACGCACATCAGGTGCATAAATTTACCGGAATGCTAATTACCGTAACGAACCGGAAAGGACCCATTTCTACCCAGGTTTCTCCCTATTTTTGGGATATTTCCATAATATACAGTCTACTTACACTGCTGTCATTGTTAACTATATTCTGAATGCCCCTTTTCGTAAAAGAATTGTCCCATTTGAAATACGGGTTTAAGTTCACAATAATGTCAATCAGTGCACTCAATGTCTGCCTTGGTAGTTCAGTCGGATGCGCATCAGACTGGTGATCAGAAGGTTAGCTATTTGGTAGATCTGTTTGGAGGATGGATCATGAAATATATTTTTAACAGAACAGCTATTCTCTTTGTTTTGCTGAGCCAAGAAGGGCAGTTGTCAGAATCTGGCGACAGATTGTAACAATACCGGTTAACTGCATTAGCATAAGCTGGCCCAGAAAAAGTGTGGATAGGTAGAGTGACTGGCTTGATATGACCTTAACATTGTTAACTCTTAGTAATTATCTTAGATTCAGAAAGTACTATTTCCTCTGTTCCTCTGAGTCAAGAAAGGACAGCTCTGTCAGTTTCTGGTGAAAGAATGCACACTTTACTTGTTAACCACTTATGCATACATGTAAGTGGGCCCAGGAAAAGTGTAGATAGGTAAACTAACGGACTTTACATGACCATGTTGACTGGGCTGTTAAACTCCATGTAATATTTCTAGAACCAGAAAATATGGCACATCTTTTTTCTCTGCTTCACTGAGTCAAGTCTAAATGGTGTACTGGAACATATTCCCAATGCGACCAAATTTGCATGAAAAGATGCATGCAGAATGTAGCTAACTTTAACAGCAGTGTAAGCAATTTGTATATTATCAAAATATCCTAAAATAGGAGGGAATCTGGGTAGAAATGGGTCCGTTCCGGTAATTAGGTCCGTTCTGTTAAATTTACGCACTGAGGCACACCCATTAAAGTTTCACGCGTTTTGCATGCAAATAATTTGCTTGGCTTCTGTGATTTTTCCTGTGACAGTCGACGAAATAACCAACACGCCGAGTTACGGTGTAGTCCGGTAACATTGCGCACATAAAGTTTTGATAGCTATGTGTGACTTTGTGGAAACAACCAATCAAAAACTCACAATCAAAACGATTGCAATACTGTCCTATCTACCAACTGCAATAGAAACTGGCCTCTGTTCAGCTTTAACAGGCAGGAAAATTAATGCTAAGAAAAGGGATACCCCCTTGAAACTGAATTACAAATTCTGTCGCCTAACACTGCGCACAATAACTGTTTTGAGCTGATTGAACACGAAGGTTGACTCAAACAAGTTGTATATTAGATATTCTGTAATGTTGTTAGATGCAGGAAAATTACATACAAAATGTTTGTCCCTTTGCCTATTTTTAAACTCAGTCTTTCAAAGTTTGGCTTGGATATTTTCGGTCTTTTCACAATTTGACAAAATTGAAAAATTCTGCAAAACTGTCACATCTGCACGTGCAACTCCATCTTTTCAAGGCTAAGTTAAAACGTAACGCCGATGCGCTGGTGGTGGTGGAAGAAATTATGAGGGATAAAGATACTGAAAACTAGAATGCAGGGTGCACAAAATTAACGGCTACCCATTGTTAATGGACTCTACTGTAGGGCTGGCTAATCGGAGCTGAAATGATAATCGATTATCAGTCTTGTCATTCTGATCAATAATCGATTAGTAATCACTGAAGATTTTGTCACAATGTTACCTGTCTGGCTTTCTGGCTGAACATGACTCTTACCATGTGTTGAACTTCACTCTAGGGTTTTGCCCAGACAGGCCGGAGCAAACAGTGTAGACCCAGATGAGACGCCGCAGAACGTGGCTTCTCACCAGGATCTGCACTGTTTTCCACTCATCCAGCTATTTAAGAAACATCTTTGGCTGGTAAATTCTACTAAGAAAATAATCGATTACGAAAAATCAGTATCGATAATCATATTTCTTGAATGTATCAATCAATTAATCGATTATCCGATTAATAGTGGCAGCCTTACTCGACTGTACTCCCATACATGAGAGTTCTGCGTTCCGGACATTTATATTTTACATTCATATGCTGATATTTACGTTTTTTGTTTTTATTCGGATTAACGTGTGCACAACAATAAAAAAAAAAATCTTTAAATGGGTGCATGTGATCGTCTAACGTGTTGTACTACACGCCGAGTGTACTGTATTAAGATGTCGGGTTTTGTTTGATTTGAGGTTTAACGTCCCCGCCAACATAGTTTAGGTCATTTTGGAGACGTTGCTTCCAGTTTTGTGGGACTTTTACCCGACATTGAGATGAAATGACATCTCAATCCCTGCCGCCCAATAAAACCAATATGGTTTATATGCATGGACGGGCCCGACTCGCAGCAGTTTTCCTGGGCAGGCTTAGACCTTCTAAGCATATTACCAGTACTAATGTGCGGTTGGTATCAACTCTGCGTGGAAGCATCGTGCAGCCCATCTATTTCTCCAAGCCCTGATGGGCAGGGGCAGTAAGATGTCGGGTAAAAATCACACTCTGCCTGCTGCCTTCACCTAATACATGGACATGGATCCTAGCCAACTATCTTTCAGCCAAGGCTATATAATATTAGGGATGAACCATTACAGTTATTTTGTGCCCTGCACCTTCGTCTGATCATAACCTGATAACGGCAGCATTAAATCAACAAATTACCCCCCCCCCCCCCCCCCCCACCCATCAACCGACCCGAAGCCACAACTATCCTGATAAATCTACGAAAATCGACTATCTGCCCTTATCAATAAGAAAACATACGCATTCAGAAGATCTACAACTGTTTCATCGACAAAACAGTTACTGTTTGTTGTTCTACAACGGAACTTCGGAAGTTGTCAGGCATGTATTTTCTCGAAAATGGCGTATCCGAAATTTGTCGGTGTATTTGGCGGTATGGCGCTGCCAGTAACGATACTTTGGCGATCTGTATTAGACGGAGATAAGCAAACGCTGAAGAGAAGGTTTAAAATTGGGTGCTTCATTGTCAAATTAGAAATATAGCAACACAGAATAAGTTAAAAAAATATTCCTTGAAGGAAAAAAACAAGATCTGCATAAATCCGGTACCAGTCCGGCAAATACCGGTATGTACTTTCGTTGACCAGCCCGCCGCATTCAAACCGTGAGGGCCCAAGAAACGTCGACTTTTTTAAACAAAGGGCTTTCCATGATATAACATATTAAATAACTTTATGCTCATATTGAATATCATCATTCAAACATATTTGTGTGAATATATAGTCAAAAAGCAGTAGAATAAGCACTTTTTCTGTGGACGCCCTAATGAAGAAAATAAAATATTCCACAATATATAGCGGTTGTCTAAAACTGACCCTTTTTTGTCCAAAACACAACGGACAAGTAATTAAAAACTTTAAAATATTAATAAACCATCCTTATTTAACAGAAACTTGAAAGAAACTATTACTATCTGGATTGAGTATTCTCATATTTGCGCTTGAAACATTAGGGGGACCAGCATTGTTCCCCTTAATGTTGCGGTCACCCTATTCCAGATAATATAGTACATGTGTTCTCCTTAATGCAGATTATATATATATATATATATATAAAACATGTGTTACCTGCATTACTTTTTCATTAAAAAAAACTTGACCAAAAGACTGATTATGAATTATAGATGATTTTATATTAATATCCAAGCATCTTTGTGTTAATCGAATTCTTGTTTGCATTTTAAACGAGTGGGTGTTTGCTTGCCTTAAAGCACGTTACAGTTT
Source organism: Lucinisca nassula (assembly GCA_963580285.1). NCBI lineage: Eukaryota > Metazoa > Mollusca > Bivalvia > Lucinida > Lucinidae > Lucinisca > Lucinisca nassula. Next base: position 119,780,093 of record OY757022.1, on the reverse strand, counting down.
TGACCAGTATACGGATCAAACCTGGTTCAAATAAGGTTTTAAGAAATGAAATGAAATTAAACATGCATTTTAATAATATTTATAAAAACAATATGTTCTATAAAAGGGTTATCCTTTGGAAGCATGGAATACACCACAGAACTGAAAAATATGGAGTGTACATGTTTTCTGGGCCAGACTAGCTAGTTTCGGCCAATTAGGCCTCATCAGTGACCCTCAGATATTTTCAAAATTCTACGATGGAATCAATGATCCCAAAGGACAAGAAAATATAATCTACACTATGATGTAGGGCAGGGAGACGTTTTACCGCCGCCACACATTCCCACACACCAGCTGTAGTGAAGTTAAATATGTTATATAAAAGGATTTTTCAAATTGATAAAATAAAAGCATTGCAGATATTTGAAAATTATATAAAACAAAACAAAAATGAACTATATATTCAGTTTTTAATCGGATAAAATGAAAAAAAGAAAAAAAAAAAAAAAAACAACAACAACAAAAAAAAAAAAAAAAAAAAAAACAATGTATGTTCTCGCACAAAAATGGAACAACATAGGTGTGCATTGTGTTTGCTTTCTTTTGGTCAGGACAATGACCAGGAATCGATTCAATTAACGAACAGCTCCCATCAGAGACATCAAAGGGAAATCGACACAAACATAAAAACATTAGACCCTTATAGGAACATCACTAGCGGAATGCCAAAGGGACTGCTACTTTCCCACTAAAAGGCCAATTGGCTATCAAAGACAAAATATAAGCGATACATTCACTTAAAGACAAACCATAACAAGTGTGTGTGTGTGTGGGGGGGGGGGGGGGGGCGTGATTGTGTTAACTACCATGCATGCAGTCTGTCGTATAACATTAATGATGTACCCAAACTTTTTATATCGAAGAACGATTTTACGAAATTGGGTGCTGAAGTCATTGCGAGTATATATTTTCTGAATTTATATACTACCATAAAACTCGGGTTCCGATAGACCTTGTTGCAGAGGAGATTTAAGTCCAACATTGAATTTTGAAATTAAATCGGAATGGCGTCTATAAAATTTAGTAAAGAAAAGGCTTTTGTCGCGGTTTATTTTTGTTATTGTTTGTCTTTGAGTGTATATATCGCCTGTATGTTTTGCTTTGGATAGCCAATCGACCATTTTATGGGAAAGTAATTGTCATTTTGAATTCCGGCTATTGATGTTTCCATTAGGTTATAGTTATTTCATGTTTGTGTTTCTTTACCTTTGGTGTCTCTGATGGGAGCTGTGTATTAATTTTATCGATTCCTGATCATTGCCTTCACTTCTTTTTTGCGTAGTTTATGATACCGATAACCCTGATTAAGAATTTTAGCAGTTGACATTTTATTACGGGTGTTGAAGTCAGTTTCATGTCCAGACACTCTGGCAAATTAATTGCAAAATATAAACGCCATAGGATGCGGCACGAGGAACATCACTATCCAAGAAAGGAAATTAACAATTTCAAAATCAAAATCATCGTGTTTATCATAAATTTTGCAGTAAACAAACCTATCTACAATAGATAGATCCAAAACGGGGCCAAGGTATCAGACGATTTTGCTTTATTTAACTGAAGTTCTGGGGTGGGGGTAAATTTGTATGTACTGATCAAACCATCGAAATAGGTATTGTCAATATTTAATAGCCCATCCAAATATCTAGAAGTCGATCTAAACGCTTCAGTGATTTCAGATTGGGTTTTCAGCGGAAAGGGACATCATGAAGTCTCTTTGATAACAAAACAAGAACAGATCAGCCACAAGGGGTGCGTAATTCGTACCCATCGGAATACCCAAATAACTTGGTACCAAATCGTATGTAAAAATTGTAAAGTGGAAAGGTGAGGGCTTCACAAACTTTCAGACATGACCATAAAGTATAATTCTTATTCTCTTCAGAAGTGAAAAAAACATTCTTTCATCGCTATTCCCTATGACATGTCCATTAAATTAAATCATTAAGTTTTTCTTTTATATGCTTAAAAGGAAGTGTAGTGTGAAGGGTGGAAAATTCATAAATAGATAGACTTGAAGCACGAAAACGTCTGGATTTCAATTTGTCTGAAACTTCCTTAAAATTTTTTGTAGACCAAAACAGATTTCTTCCTGATCTTTCAAAGACTTTATCGAAGTATTTAATCAATTATTTTTGATGGCAGTAAAACATGAAGTTAATAATTTGGAAAGTTCAGTGGTGGTACAAGAGCTTGAATTTCCAATGAACCGTGCTTTGTATGGTCTTTTATGAAGTTTAGGTAACCAATATAAGGTAGAAAACTTGTCTTGGCCTTCTGTTATACATACAGCAAACTTGGTTGCTGAATGACAAATGTGGTCATCAACTACAGTCCTCTCTACAGCCCAAGGCTGCAGTTCATAGGCCTTAGTACCACATTAAAGGCGCATTATGAAAATTGACCACTGGTTCCTTAGTAAAAAAGGGCTCTCTGAGCACTAAAGCTGTACACCTTAAACATGGTACATGTATCAATGGCATTTTTCTGCCTTGTGGGCGCAACAGAATAAAATCGTAAAATTTGGCTCCTGAGCCATGGTCAACAAACGCTATATATGTAACATGTGTAACGTGTATTACTTTTTTCAAACTTTAAAAGATCACGTCAACAAGTCCGTAAAATGAAGACCCCCATAACCCAACTTTATATACAGAAAACTGGTATTTAAGAGGGTATTCGTTCTTTTTCGTATTTTCTGCTCCGAGACATAGGTTGTGGGTACTCGTTAGAACCGTCTCATTGAGGCGGTTCTAATGAGCACACACAACCTATGTTTGGAGCTTTTATAGGAAATATCAAGGATTTTCTTCAGAAAAGTAGCCATTTACGAGATGTCGTACGGGTGAGTTATCGTGGTGTCTTGACCCAAATATTTGTGAATGACAAGTGATATTTATTAATATTCAAACATCCTTGTGTTAACCAAATTCTGCATTGCGTGGTAAACGAATGCGTGTCTGTATGCCATTAAGCAGGCTAAAGCTTTGTTCAGAATACGGGTCATTCCTAATACAAATAAGGCTTAGTTTTCGTATAAGACTATCTCCTCTTAAATCGCCCATCCTTCGAAAATATACTAATCCGTGGAAAAGAAGTGGAATGTATCCTAGTATTTCTAAGTGCAATGCCAAGAGGTGCAGATGTTGTTCGCATTTAAGCACTGCGTCAACCGTTACTTCATCTGTAAACGGTAGACGCTTCTCTGTAGTTAACATGTCTGATTTGACATGGCAGTCTACAGATTTAATTTATCTAATTACATGACGTGCTGCAAACTGTAATATGCAGTACGTCGGTCAAACTAACCGCATGCTTAAAACTAGATTGAACGAGCATTATCGTAGAATGAGTAAGCCTAAGAAAACTGACACTTTCTTGTACCGTCACTTTCGACGCACAGGTCATTCTGTAAATAACATTGTTATACAACCAGTGGAAAAACTTTATTACGATGCAAATTCTACATCTAGATTCAAAATAATCAAAAGACATTAGACTGAACTGAAATGGATTAAATTTTTACAGGCCCCTTTTTCACTGGGATTTAATGACAACATTTATCATGAGGGTAATATTTCCAGAATGCCTGAATTTGATATTTTCTCGCTCCTGGAATGTCGAAAACGCAGAACTAGATCTCACGGCACCAGGAAAAATGGTAACTTTAAACGTAAATCACGTGCGTTTAAACGAAACAATACAAGATTGAAGTGACTGTCAATTATATTATTTAATCATGGACGCCACACTATGCTTTCATTTTTAAGTTCATTACCCGTTTCTGTTTTACGTCTTCTGGACACCGAGGCGAATAAATTCTACGATAGTTCTCATCAGTTACATGATGCGGCTCTCTTAACTTGAGGCTATACTCAGCATACTCTCCGTCCTTACCTTGATTCTGAAATTAATCATAAACGCCATTTTTTCAAAATATCCTTCATTAATAAGGGTATGGACTTTATAGATTTGCCCAGTATCTTCCGTGAGAGATCGGTGCTTTCTTCCATTCCTGCTTATTTTCAAAATACTGAAACACATATAATTTGCTATAAATATAACAAACCTGTTAGATCTATCATTTTTAATTTCAATAAACTTGTTTCAGATCTTGATATTGATACTAATACTCCTGATTCATGTGATTGTAAAAACTCAAAGTATTGCTATCCTTCTGCTGGTCATGTAATTACTGGCAATTTGAAAATTATTCCTGATTCTAGGATAAGGAATATAATTTCTAAAGGACCGAAATATCGGTTTCCTTCTAAAATTGATTTCAGTAAATGTAGAGATGAAATCGCTGCTTCCTTGAATGAATTCGGTAATCGATGGTGTAAGCGAGAGTATGTTGAGCATAAAGCCCTTAAGGACTGGAAACTTAACATTTTAAAACTAGTGAATAAACGCATTTCTTTCTATTCTCAAAATACTAACTTATTTTACTTATTTTACTTATTTTATTTTCCTTATTTTACAAAATACTTACAAAATACTAACTCATGCGGACTGAACAAATTGTTTGTCTAAAACGCGACGGAAGTAAGGGCGAGGATTGTGGCCACGTAAAATCGATTTAAGCCCCCCCCAGTGGAAATCTTCCACTGACCGTTCCAAGGCGGCTCTTCTGTGGCGATTTATTTATGTTGTTGTTTGTTACTTACTGTGTGTATCACTTGTGTCTTTTAATTTTGGATGGCCATATGGCCATTTTGTGGGAAAGTAACTGTCCATATGGCCTTCCTTTGTTTAGGTTTCCATTATGGTCTGGTCGCTTAATGTTTGTATTTCTTTCCCTTTGGTGTCTTTTATGGATGGAGTAAGTTAATTGTATCAATTCCTGATCTTTGTTTTACTTCTACTTTATTACCTCCTAAGCCCAAGACGTTTTTACGTCATCTTAAACTAGGTATTCAAGAATTTCATAAGAAGTTTGTTTTGGCCCCTGCAGACAAGGCCGCTAACAACGTCGTCGTTGTGTGACGGCTCCACTATGTTAAAACGCTTAAGCAGGAGCTTGGTGGTACTAAGGCCTATGAATTTCAGCCTTTAGCTGAAGAGAGAGCTAATAGTAGATAAACACGTTTTTGTCATTCAGCCACCAAGTTTGCTGTGTGTGTTAACGAAGACCAAGACAAGCTATACTGGTTACCAAAACTTCATAAAAGACCTTACAAAGCACGGTTTATTGCAAATTCTAGCTCTTGCACTACCACTGAACTTTCTAAATTATTAACTTCCTGTCTTACTGCTATTTAAACGCATGTGATTAAATATTGTGATAAAGTCTTTGAAAGATCAGGAAGAAATCTGTTTTGGTCTATAAAAAAATTCGAATAAGGTTTTTAAATAAATTGAAATCCAGACATTTTCGTGCTTCAAAGTAGAAATAAAACAAAGATCAGGAATCGATACTATTAACTTACTCCACCCATCAAAGACACCAAAGGGAAAGAAACACAAACATTAAGCGACCAGGCCATAATGGAAACCTAAACAAAGGAAGGCCATAAGGACAGTTACTTTCCCACAAAATGGCCATATGGCCATCAAAAAAAAAAAAAAAAAAAAAAAAAAAGACACAAGTGATACACACAGTAAGTAACAAACAACACCATAAATAAACCGCCACAGAAGAACCGCCTTGGAACGGCCAGTGGAATGATTTCCACTGGGGGGCTTAAATCGATTTTACGTTGCCACAATCCTCGCCCTTACTTCCGTCGCGATTTAGACAAATAATTTGTTCAGTCCGCATGAAGGCCTCCTAACTCATCTTTGCAACATCTCCGTGAACACAAAAATCAAAGAACCACAGAGGTGAGACAACGGTGAGGACTCGACAGCAAGAAACCACTGAAATGCTGGAGCAAAAGAAAACCAACAGTTAGCTCCGATTGGCCCCACCAGAGACAGAGCATCAAAGTAGAAGTAAAACAAAGATCAGGAATTGATACAATTAACTTACTCCACCCACAAAAGACACCAAAGGGAAAGAAATACAAACATGAAGCAACCAGACCATAATGGAAACCTAAACAAAGGAATGCCATAAGGACAGTTACTTTCCCACAAAATGGCCATATGGCCATCCAAAACCAAAAGATACAAGTGATACACACAGTAAGTAACAAACAACAACATAAATAAATCGCCACAGAAGAGCCGCCTTGGAACGGTCAGTGGAAGATTTCCTTTGTAATACTCATTTTGGTTAATGAGGTTGTGATACCGTCAAAACTAAAGCGATGTTCATACCGGTCATAAAAAGTAGAAGTAAAACAAAGATCAGGAATTGATACAATTAACTTACTCCACCCATAAAAGACACCAAAGGGAAAGAAATACAAACATTAAGCGACCAGACCATAATGGAAACCTAAACAAAGGAAGGCCATAAGGACAGTCACCCTCCCACAAAACGGCCACACGGTCATCCGAAACTAAAAGACACAAGCGACACACACAGCAAGCAACAAACAACAACATAAAATAAATCGCCACAGAAGAGCCGCCTTGGAACGGTCAGTGGAAGATTTCCACTGGGGGGCTTAAATCGATTTTACGTGGCCACAATCCTCGCCCTTACTTCCGTCGCGATTTAGACAAATAATTTGTTCAGTCCGCATGAAGGCCTCCTAACTCATCAATGCAACATCTCCGTGAACACAAAAATCAAAGAACCACAGAGGTGAGACAACGGTGAGGACTCGACAGCAAGAAACCACTGAAATGCTGGAGCAAAAGAAAACCAACAGTTAGACTCCGATGAGCCCGACCAGAGACAGAGCATCAGGCACCAACCAACATTACCTTGAATTAGATCTCTCTAATTCTCAATAAGCCTTTACGTTGGAGCCGTCATAGAATCTGAGGCCTGACCCACCGGCGTGCAATTAAAGAGGGAAGCAAAGTTGCCAACCGTGATTGGGTTAACTACCATGCATGCAGTCTGTCGTATAATATCCATGTTGTACCCAATCTTTTTATATCGAAGAATGATTTTACGAAATTGGGTACTGAAGTCATTGCGGTTATATATTTTTCTGAATTTAAATACTAAGTCACCATAAAATTCGGGTTCCGATAGACCTTGTTGCAGAAGAGATTTAAGTCCAATATTGAATTTTGAAATTAAATCAGAATGGCGTCTATAAAATTTTGAAAAGGCTTTGCGCAGCCCACGGCACCGACAACCCCGATCAAGGAGCCCAGCCGCCAATAATTCATTACGAGTGTTGAAGTCAGCTACATGACTACACACTCTAGCAAATCGAATTAATTGCGAAACACAAACGCCACAGGATGGCGCACGAGGAACACCACCACCCAAAAAAGGAAAACCCACAATCCCAAAATCAAAGTCATCGCGTTTATCATAAATTTTGCACGAAACAAATCCATCTACAACAGACAGACGCAAACCCAAAAACGGGGCCCCGGTACCAGAAGAATCCGCCCCACCTAACTGAAGCTCTAGGGGGTAAATCTGACCGACCAAACCACCAAAACAGGCACCATCAACATCCAATAAACCATCCAAACACCCAGAAGCAGAGCCAAAAGCCCCAACAACCCCAGATTGGCCACCAACGGAAAGCGACAAAATGAAGTCTCTTTCATAAAAATACAAGAACAGATCAGCCACAAGAGGTGCGCAATTAGTACCCACCGGAACACCCACAATTTGTCTAAACAACTTAGTACCGAATCTAATATAAATACTGTCAAGCAGAAAGGTGAGGGCATCACACACTTTCTGACATGACCAAAGTGTACAATTCTTATGCTCTTTAGAAGTGAAAAATGCATTTCTGACATTACATGCAAGATAGAGAGAATCTTCTCTGTGAAAAGCCCATTCAATTAAATCATTAAGCTTTTCTTTTATAAGACCACGAGGAAGCGTAGCGCAAAGAGTGGAAAAATCGTAGGCAGACAGACTAGAAGCACTAGAAGCATAAGTCTGTCTACTTACGATTTTTCCACTCTTTACACTACACTTCCTCATAATCTTATAAAAGAAAAGCTTAATGATTTAATTGAATGGGCTTTTCCCAGAGAAGATTCTCTCTATCTTGCATGCAATGTCAGAAATGCATTTTTCACTTCTAAAGAGCATAAGAATTATACACTTTGGTCATGTCTGAAAGTGTGTGATGCCCTCACCTTTCTACCTGACAATATTTATATTAGATTCGGTACTAAGTTATTTAGACAAATTGTGGGTATTCCGATGGGTACGAATTGCGCACCTCTTGTTGCTGATCTGTTCTTGTATTGTTATGAAAGAGACTTCATGTTGTCGCTTTCCATTGATAACCAATCTGAAATTATTGAAGCTTTTAGCTCCAATTCTAGATATTTAGATGATTTATTAAATATTGATAATACCTATTTCGATGGTTTGATCAGTCAGATTTACCCCCCAGAACTTCAGTTAAATAAAGCAAATTCTTCTGATACCGAGGCCCGTTTTTGGATTTACATCTATCTATTGTAGATGGATTTGTTTCGTGCAAAATTTATGATAAACGCGATGACTTTGATTTTGAGATTGTAAATTTTCCTTTTTTGGATGGTGATGTTCCTCGTGCGCCATCCTATTGCGTTTATATTTCGCAATTAATTCGATTTGCTAGAGTGTGTAGTCATGTAACTGACTTCAACACTCGTAATAAATTATTAACGGCTAAACTCCTTAATCAGGGTTATCGGTACCATAAACTACGCAAAGCCTTTTCAAAATTTTATAGACGCCATTCTGATTTAATTTCAAAATTTGATATTGGACTTAAATCTCTTCTGCAACAAGGTCTATCGGAACCCGAATTTTATGGTGACTTAGTATATACATTCAGAAACATATATAACCGCAATGACTTCAGCACCCAATTTCGTAAAATCATTCTTCGATATAAAATGATTGGGTACAACATGGATGTTATACGACAGACTGCATGCATGGTAGTTAACCCAATCACGGTTGGCAACTTTGCTTCCCTTTTTAATTGCACGCCGGTGGGTCAGGCCACAGATTCTATGACGGCTCCAACGTAAAGGCTTATTGAGAATTAGAGAGATCTAATTCAAGGTAATGTTGGTTGTTGCCTGATGCTGTCTCTGGTCGGGCCCATCGGAGTCTAACTGTTGGTGTTCTTTTGCTCCAGCATTTCAGTCGTTTCTTGTTGTCGAGTCCTCACCGTTGTCTCACCTCTGTGGTTCTTTGATTTTTTTTTGTGTTCACGGAGATGTTGCACTGATGAGTTAGGAGGCCTTCATGCGGACTGAACAAATTATTTGTCTCAATCTCGACGGAAGTAAGGGCGAGGATTATGGCCACGTAAAATCGATTTAAGCTCCTCAGTGGAAATCATTCCACTGACCGTTCCAAGGCGGTTCTTCTGTGGCGGTTTATTTATGGCGATTTTGTGGGAAAGTAACTGTTCTTATGGCCTTCCTTTGTTTAGGTTCCCATTATGGTCTGGTCGCTTAATGTTTGTGTTTCTTTCCCTTTGGTGTCTTAGATGGGTGGAGTAAGTTAATTGTATCGATTCCTGGTCTTTGTTTTACTTCTACTTTTAATGGCATTTTGTGGGAAAGTAACTGTCCTTTTGTCTTTCCGCTGTTGGTGTTTCCATTAGGGTCATTTGTTTCATGTTTTTGTGTCTTTCCCTTTGGTGTCTCTGATGGGAGCTGTGGGTTGATTGTATCGATTCCTGATCATTGCCTCCACTTATATTTTTTTTAAGAAATGAAATGAAATTTAAAATGGATTTGAATAATATAAAAGGTATTATTCACACTAATACACTATTATAAAAACATTGAAGATTTTTGAAAATTATGTTAAACAAAACAAAACAAACAATGAACTTTACATTCAGTTTTAAATGATGAAATGAAAAAGTGAAGAAAATAATATTTTTGAAATAGGAACTGCACAAAACTGACAATGATAACTATATAGCTTATTTGACACTGAATATATGCATAATATGATAATATGTTGCAGCACAGGCGTGCATTGTGTTTGTTTTCATTTTATCAGATTTTGGTTTCAACAATATTTTATTTAACTTAAATATACAATTTGACACGCATATTAGAAGCAAATGTAAACCGGATTTTACAGAACAGAAAGCACGGTGGCTTATATGGTTCATCTCCTGATTTTTATTTTGAAAAGTAACATACTTTAAAGCTGCATTATGAAAATTGATCACTGGTTACTTAGTAAATTATGGCTTTCTGAGCTCTATAGATGTACATTTGACACATGGTATCAATGGCATTTCTCTTCCTCTGTATGTGGATGGTGGTGTAGGTGGTGGTGATGGTGTGTGTGTGTGTGTGGGGGGGGGGGGGGGTGGAAGAGAACGAAAATTTTAAAATTTGGCTCCTAGAAAACACGAAATTTACGAAAAACACGCCTATATCAATACAATTGTAAATTTTAACGCGCAAAACCGAAAATTTTCATATAAAAAATTGCGATATTTTTCTTATTTCTACTTAAAAAATAGATTGTGGGTATTCGTTAGAACCGCCTCATCGAGGCGGTTCTAACGAGTACCCACGATCTATATTTTTGAGCAGAAATAAGAAAAATAATGTTTACCCCTGTATACCCCAGTTTTACTATACAAAAGGGGGGTTCAAGGGGGTCAAAGTTATATAGGCATCTTTTCGTGATGGGTAATATCTTTTTCTTGTTTCAGAATGCAATGACAGAATGTACACAACACCGGCCTTGGAAGACCAGTTCATGAACTTTAGGATCGTAAATAACATTCCAAGTGATGGGTTTGAAGGAAGTAAGTGGTAGCCGGGCCCAGAAAAGTGGGTTGTGAGATTTCAGCCAGTTAAATGCAATGTCACGGAGATAACTAACAAAATTGAGGCTCCTTACACTTCAGAGGGAAAGGTCCTTTCGATTCAAATTTCGATTAATTTCAAAATTCAATGTTGGACTTAAATCTCTTCAACAACAAAGTCTATCGGAACCAGAATTTTATTGTGACTTAGTATATAAATCCAGAAAAATATATACTTGCAATGACTTCAGCACCCTAATTTCGATATAAAAAGATTGGGTACAACATAAATGTCATACGACAAACTGCATGCATGGTAGTTAACCCAATCATGGTTGACAACCTTGCTTCCCTCTTTAATTGCACGCCGGTGGATAAGGTCTCAGATTCTATTACGGTTCAAGCATAAAGGCTTACTGAGAATAAGAGAGAATTTAATTTTATGTAATGTTGGTTGGAACCTGATGCTCCGTCTCTGGTCGGACCAATCGAACTGTTGATTTTTTTTCACTCCAGCATTTCAGTGGTTTCTTGCTGTCGAGTCCTCACCGTTGTTTCATCTCTGTGGTTGTTTGATTTTTGTGTTCTCGGAGATGTCGCACTGATATGCTAGGAGGCCTCCATGCGGACTGAACAAATTATTTGTCTAAATCACGACGGAAGTAAGGGCGGAGAATGCGGCCGCGTAGAATCTATTTAATCCCCCCACCCCAATGGAATTCGTTCCACTGACCATTCCAAGGCGGTTCTTCTGTCGCGGTTTATTTTTGTTATGGTTTGTCTTTAAGTGTGTGTATCGCTTATATGTTTTTGTTTTGGATAGCCAATTGGCCATTTTATGGGAAAGCAACTGTCCTTTTGGCTTTCCGCTAGTGATGTTTCCATTAGGGTCTAGTTATTTCATGTTTGTGTTTCTTTCCCTTTGCTGTCTCTGATGGCGGCTGTGGGTTAATTGTATCGATTCCTAATCACTGCCTTAACTTCTATTTTGTATCAAGATTGTTCCAAATATAGTCCTGGACCTAAAATGGTCTCGCCGCCCCGGTGCCCACATGTTTTGCATAGACTTATACAGGGAAAACCTTTAAAAATCTGTTTGTCTGAGGTCTTTGATATTTGATATGACGCTTCATGTAGTAGACATCTACCAAGATTATTCAAAGTATAGCCTTAGGGCAAAAAAACGGCTCCGCCCCGGGGCCCACATGTTTTACGGAACAACCTTTAAAAATCAACTTGTCAGAAATCAGAAGGCCCATGTCTTTGATATTTTGGTATAAGGCTTCATTTAGTGGACCTCTACCAAGATTGTTAAAATTATAGCCTTTGGGCCAGGGGTTCCATTAGTTCAACTGACGTACAGCCATATTGACAACACATGATGTATGAAGATATTTATGTGGATCAGCTTGGCAAACATGACAGTTTCTTTTTTTCTAAACATCGCTTATGATTTTCTGGTCCATCTTGTTTATTCGGCTGGCAAAATGTGAGTGGATTTGCTCTGTATTTTTCTTATTTACACCCAAACATAGGCTGTGGAGCCTCTATAGAATCGCCTTGATTTAAGATCGCCTCAATGAGGTGGCGGTTCTAACGAGAACCTACAGACTATATTTCCATGCAAAAATAAGGAAAATAATTTCTTGCACACCAGATAAGGAAATCCGTACTTTTAGCTAGGGATAGAAATTCTGTTCTAACCCTGGTGTTCCCATCCCAAATCGAATATTCTCCCGTGCTTGATAAATCCACTGATTGACTACGACCTCGTATATGCCGTCGTTAAGGCCGACGTCACAGCACGCTACGTGACGTCTCTAAACATCACTGAAGTGTCATCATAATATGGCGGACGTTGACAACCGAAATGACTGCATTATTAAAATCTACGCTCAGAAATGGAAAGTATACAAGAAATAGATCCCTACATGGGAGTGAGGGGTGAATAGAAAAATCCGTCCCACGGGATCACTGTCCGGCATCACTTGGCAAGCCATGTGATGCCGGACAGTGACCCTCGGGACGGATTTTTCTATCCACTCCTCACACCCATATAAGATTCTTATAGTTTGTATACCTTGTAAATTTCAGCTTCTCTATATGAATTGGGCCCCGTCAAGCGATTTTGGTGCGTATCGCCTATGCGAGCAACGAAGGTTCAGGCAAGCCTGCGCATCCGCGCAGTCTCGCCAGAACCTTCGCTGCTCACTCATACAAGCAATGAATCAAGAGGAACCTTCAGACAGAAAGCCATATCCCTGGCCCCTCTGAATGGCTAGGCATGCGCAGTTAAAATTTGTCATGACGGAGTGCTCGAAGACACAAATTCGCTTGGCGGGGCTCAATTGGGGTTTAAAGGTGCCTATTAACGTGGTTGTTGTTACACCTTTCAGGTGGACCTATTCAGGATGCAGTGGTGCTAAACGAATCGTCCCTTGTCTTCCGGTTTAAGGGTGTTGGCAACGCTATGATTTTACTACAGAAGAACGAAGCTGATGAGAGTTACCCAAACATTATTATGTTAAGTATCTGTATTTTATTATTATCTTAACTTAAGGCCTAAAAAAACAGCTGTGTTTCCAGTAATATACCGAAAACGGGTATGGGTCGGTAGGTCACAAAACTGTTTATGTTTGTAAAACATTATCTCGATGGAAAAAGGCAAAAATATTAAAACGGTTAAATTTTAACTATATTACATGAAAACATTCAAATGATGAGGTTAAAAGTACCAAAGAAGCAAAAGAACGGGGTTTTTAGTATAAGTTATTATACTTATACATTATATTAGCTATTTTTACAGTTTTATGAATGTTTAGCTCACCTGGGCCGAAGGCTCCAGCAGAGCTTATAGTATAGTGGCTCGTCCGTCCGTTCAACCGTTTGACCAGTTATATCTCTGCAACCTGCAGGCTGATCTCAAGCATTTCACATCTGTAGCATGTCTCTGGTGGGGGCATTGATGCCATAATTTTTTTTACCAAAATCGAACGAAAACTTTGGTTGCTGTGGCAACCACAATGTCCCATAGACTTACAATGGGAAAATGCTTGTCATCACCGTAGCTTCTTCAGTTTTGATCGGATCTTTCTTATATGTAAGGTGGTTGAGGATAAAAACTCGGATGAGTTCGAAAACCAGCCAAGTCGGTCCATTTCTCATAGAGTTACGTCCCCTTGATGGCTTAAAATGCCTATTTTTTACCTCGTCGTCACCATAGCCCTTCAGTTTTCATCAGATCTTTTTGAAACTTACATGCAAGTAAGTAAGGGGTAAAACCTTGGCTCAGAGTTATGCCCCCGCCCCTTGATTTCAGAAAATGCCTATTTTTGACATATGCATCACCGTAACCCCTTTACTTTTTACCGGATCTTCTTGAAACTTACATATAAGTAAGCCAGGGATGAGTTCGAAAACTGATGATGTCAGTTTATTTCTCATAGAGTTACGTCCATTTGATTGCAGAAAATACCTATTTTTGACCTTGTAATCACCGTAACTCCTTCAATTTTTCATCGGATCTTCTTGAAACTTACAAACACGTAAGTCAATGATAAAAGCTCGGATGAGTTCAAAACAAGCGTTGTCGGTCGATTACTTACGGAGGTATGTCCCGTACTTTGCTGAAACTGCTTATTTTTGACCTTGTCAGCAGAGCTCTCGGAAACGCAGGATTCTGCGTATTTTACGCCAACTTTTGCCGTTGTACGCGTAAAATTCACAACCGGCGATTCTCGTGTACGCATGTTTTTATTGCGACACGCGTCCAAAATTACAGAAGCGGTAAATTCAGAAGCTAATTTAGGCCGCTTATGCAATACCAATAAAAGATCAAATGCGGCGCCGCTTTTTATGTTGAAAGCGCACGTGCCACAAATCAGTAGGCGTGACCTATATTGACAGGTATTTTTGCACCTGTCAGTGGGGGAGACGATATTGGAAAGTGGTCGGTTTGCGGCACGTGTTAAAAATGATTGTACCTGTTTAATCTCGCCGCGCTGATCCCCGTGTTATTATGGATTACAATTAATTAGTTTACTAATTGATGTAAGCTCATATCATCAACGGATTAGCATGAGTCGGTAAAATATCACGTTTAGTTAAACCAGGCTTACGGCGAAGACGATATAATTGACGAATTACCAATGTCATGTATTTTCGCGACTACACGATCGTGGTCAAAGTGTGTTTCGACATTTACTGGTGACACAAATGTATGTAATTCTTCAAAATACAATCATTTTTATCAATTACAGGAAGTCAGACGTGGTTAGGATGCTTTCCCTACGTATTTGTTTACGCCAATTAAAAATAATTGAGCTACTCTCACGTACATATACGTCCGAATTTGAAAGCACAAATATAGCTAAATAGAATGCTGCTTTTCTGATCTGGGTTTACATTAAATCTGCTGTTATCCTAATACAACCTTATTTTTATGTGGCATTATTTGACTAGCGCTGTGAGAATAAATCTGAGCAACTGCATTGGGGGGGGGGGGGATAGACACAACCGGGAAATATTTCTAACTAGTACCCACAATCTACATGTTTGGAACGAAGTTATTAAATGCATTTATCAGAAAAAAGAGTTTGGGAGCCATGAAAGTATACAGTTTTTCATATGGACGTGTAGCCTGATAATAAGAAGTTTTTGTCTATGTGTTATGCGCGATCAAGATCAGAACTCCAACTTTTTTATGTGGGAATCCAACTTTTTTTCTGTGAATCCTACTTTTTACAAGGAAGGATTCCTGGAATCCTGTTTTCAAAATCCTAGTGAGAGCTCTGTTGTCAGTACCGTAGTCCCTTCAGTTTTGGTCGGATCTTCTTAAAACTTACAAACAAGTAAGTCAGGGATAAAAGGTCGGATGAGTTCGAAAACTGGTGAGGTCGGCATACCTATCATAGAATTACGTCCCCTTGATTGCTGAAAATGCCTATTTGTGACCCTGTTATCACCTTATCCCCTTCCGTTTTCATCGGATCTTTTTGAAACTTGCATGTTAGTAAGTAAGGGATAAAACCTCGGCTGAGTTTAAAATTTGGTGAGGTCAGCCTATATTTCAGAGAGTTATGTCCCCCTTGATTTCACAAAATACCTATTTTTGACCTTGTCATCACCGTAACCCCTTCAGTTTTTAACGGATCTTCTAGAAACTTACATGTAAGTAAGTCAGGGATGAAAGCTTGGATAAGTTCGAAAACTGATGATGTCAGTCTATTCATCATAGAGTTACGTCCCTTTGACTGCAGGAAATGCCTGTTTTGACCTTGTCATCAGCATACTCCTTCAGTTTTAATCCGTCTTCTTGAAACTTATTTGTAAGTAAGTCAGGGATAAAAGCTAAGACGAGTTCGAAAACTAGCAATGTCAGTCGAATAATCACGGAGTTATGTCCTCAACGTTGCTGAAAATGCTTATTTTAGACCTTGCATCACCGCTGTCCCTTCAGTGATGATTAGGTCTTCTTGAAATTTACTAACAAGCATGTTACGAGAATAAATCGAAGCCTATCTGGTGCTTATGCACGTCTAAATTATTTTTAGTAGGTATATGCCAAGTAGCGCAAATAAAGTATTTTAGATCAAATATGGTAGGCAAAATATGTAGCGCCACGCACCAAGCGTGCTTATATCATGAGATTTATTCATGCGCGGTTTGTGGGGAAATTATTCGCCATACAGTAGGCCGCTATAAGTCTGATTTTCATGTAGTCTGCCTTAAAAGTCACCAAGCGCCAAATAGTGCCATATATATTTTTTATGCCAATCGCATTGTTGTGGATATTGGTACTCACGGGAGATATACCATTGATCTGTAGGGACGTTTCGTCATTTTTCACCAAAGGAAATGAAAATGTAACGCAGAAAATTTTCTGCTGAAATTTGCTGCATTGCTAAAATTGTGGCTAGTGTCTATACTTCTCACAATTTTATCGAGCTGGCACGGGAATGCATGGTTTTCCTGTAGGACCGATAGATATAAATACCCTAAAATTATCGTAATGTCAGCAGCAAGTCAGAAGTTATACGAGTATCCACAACATTGTGCCGAGCCAAACGCCGAAGCTTTGACGGTATGTTAAATCTATGTTAAGTTTTATTTATTGTATGAAAAGGCTTGTATATTTTGGAGAGGTTTTCTCCCTAGTATACCCCAACCTTCTGAACAGAAGTAAAGGCAATGATCAGAAATCGATACAATTAACCCACAGCTCCCGTCAGAGACACCAAAGGGAAAGAAACACAAACATGAAACAACAGACCCCAATAGAAACATCAATAGCGGAAAGCCAAAACGACAGTTACTTTCCAACAAAATGGCCAAGTGGCTATCCAAAACAAAATAATATAAGCGATACAAACACACAAAGACAAACCATAACAAAAATAAACTGCGACAGGAGAATCGCATTGGAACGCCAATATTGAATTTTGAAATTAAATCAGAATGACGTCTATAAAATTTTGAGAAAGGCTTTGCGTAGTTTATGGTACCGGTAACCCTGATTAAGAAGTTTAGCAGTTAACAATTTACTACGAATGATGAAGTCAGTTACATGACCACACACTCTGGCAAATCGAATTAATTGCGAAATATAAACGCCAGGGTGGCGCACGAGGAACATCACCACCCAAAAAGGAAATTTTACGATCTTAAAATCAAAATCATTTCGTTTATCGTAAATTTTGCAAGAAAGAAATCCATATACAATAGATGGATGTAAATCCAAAAAGGAGCCTCGGTATTAGAAGAATTTGCTTTATTTAAGTTCTGGGAGGTAAATTTGACTGATCAAACCATCGAAACAGCTATTGCCAATATTTAATAAATCAATTTACCAAATAGCTAGAAGTCGAGCTAAAAGCTTCAATGATTTCAGACTGGTTTTCAGCAGAAAGGGACATCATGAAGTCTCTCTCATAACAAAACAAAAACAGATCAGCCACAAGGGGTGCACAATTAGTCCCCATCCGAATACCCACAATTTGTCTAAATAGCTTAGTACCAAATCTTATGTAAATATTGTCAAGTAGAAAGGTGAGAGCTTCACACTCTTTCTGACATGACCATAAAGTGTATTTTTTATGCTCTTCAGAAGTGAAAAAAAAAAGCATTTCTTACTTTACATGCAAGATAGAGGGAGTCTTCCCTATGAAATGTCCATTCAGTTACATCATTAAGTTTTTCTTTTATAGGATTATGACGAAGTGTAGTGTAAAGGGTGGAAAAATCATAAGTTGACAGACTTGAAGCACGAAAACGTCTGGATTTCAATTTATTTAACACTTTATTAGAATATTTTATAGACCAAACAGATTTTTACCCGATCTTTCGAAGACTTTGTCGCAATATTTTATCACACGTTTTTTTGATGACAGTAAAACATGAAGTCAATAATTTGGAGAGTTCATTGGTGGTACAAGAACTTGAAGATCCTATTCTGGGTTCATTTTAGAAGCCTCCGTGGTGTAGATATTATGCTACTCGCTTTAAAAACCAGGGATCGCAGGATCGATCTCGGGCTTCTCCAGAATTCGAATGAGTCTTTCAATCGAGGTCCTGTCTCCGTATGACCCTAGCTGTTGGTGAGACGTAACATTCGGGCACTCGCTTATTCTGGATTCATTTAGGCTTTTTATAGAACCCTTTTATAGAACTTATTTCTTATCATCGGGTCACTTTTTCGATCCATAGCTTTTGACTACCGATGGTTAGAAAACTGTGGTCCCGTCCCCATATGACATTAGGTGTTCAGGGGACGTGAAATTAAAGACGGGTTTAACCATATCCTCATCACCAGGGCAAACTCTTAGATAAGAGCATGTCGGGTTATCCTTTATGATGAACCGTGATGAATTGGTATTGCAAGCATGTTCATGTTGTGTAGGAAGAATTTTGTTCAAGAAGAATTACGAGTTCATTTTTGTAACGATGCCGTTTATGTTTAAGAAATCCGTTTGTACCTGTATGCACATGTAAATAACGTGATTTTGATTTGCGAGTACTGCATTGCGTAGGATGATATGTTTGGGTATTTGATCGTCACACGTTATAACGGCCTGAGCGGCGTAGATGACGTCAGCAACGTCGCAAAGACGGTTCTAACGTTACGTGTTCCAAATACGGATTCCCCGAAATGAATTTAGCTTAATATTGGACAGCAAACAGTGCAGGTCCGTTCATGCTTTTGCAACGGCAACCAGTGTGTTCCATGTCAACTGTTGATTCGCGTTGTGTAGAATAGGTAAAACTATTCCTGTTTTTAGTCTCTAGCTGTTGTTAATGTAATGAATTTGTGAAAAGCTATATTTGTGAGTCGTGTCGCAGAGACGGATATAAAACTGAGTTTATGTTATTTCGTTTTCTGTAATTTGCGAATGACCAGGTAGCGAAAAGGCGCAGTCTGTTCAATTGCTGATGCAGTGAGCAGGATTTTGATATTGTGTTTGGTTTAGCAAACACTATAGTTGGTAAACAGTGTAGATCCAGATCAGAGTGCAGCATCTGGTCAGAGTTTACATTGTTTGTTCACAGCTCAAGAATTTATGGGTTAAAGGAAACAGTATGAATCCTCGTTCAGGACAGTTTTTAGCTGGTTATGCATGTATGAAGTTCAGAAAGAGCTATTGTTCTGCCCTGGTCATTCACTATATTTGCATTATTTGCTGGCTCCCAGTTTGCACATTGTCAATATTGGAAAAACAGGTAACCAGACCCCGCTGACCTTGAAAGGTCAGGGGGTCTGGTTACCTGTTTTTCCAACACTGATAACCTTCAGACTAGGAACCAGCAGATAATGCAAATAAGGTGAATGCACGTTTGCATTCCTGTCACACTTTTTTTTTCGAATACTTGTATCTCGACAGACACTTATCAAAGAGCATTCATATTTCGGCGTGTCTTCTGAAATTGCAATAGAGCACATCCCTAGGGTAAGGCCCGGTGGTGAGGCAAGGGGTTAAAATCTAGAACACCTTTGTAATATGTCGTATGCATTTTCACCATGTTTGTTAACAGGTACACAGTGTTTTATACTTCAGCCTAAACAAGTACAAAATAGCGAAGATTAGGGTTTCTTACATGCTTTTCGATAAACAGTAGGGCATCAGAGTGGCCAGCGTAGGTAGATTTAAAAACAAAATTCTCGTGCGTCGATTCGATGGGACTACTTCCGAATTTGATGCTCCCATTCGACTAACTATTTTGGCATCAAATTACGTGATTGTCGTTTATTTATTAGCTTTGACAAAGATAAAAGCGATATATATAAATATTGCTGTATTCAATATAAAGACTAAAACCTGAATTAGCATTTTTGTGTGGGCAGACCAAGGGTTTGAAAATGGCGAATTTTCAACCATGTCGGTACCATCGGGAAAACCAAAAATAGACTATTATAATATTCCTCGCGACAATGTTCACCTATATCATCAATTCCGGCATACATTAATCTGGCCACCTTGAAATTTGTGCTAAAATCGGCGAGGGAGCATTTTTTGTGCCATTTTTTTCTATCCACTTCCGGTCGAAACGTGTGTACAAAAGCATTTTTTCACTCCAAAATGGCAGGTTTGGCTAAAAGTTTTAAGTGAAACCCACAGAATTCCCCTGTATTCGATAACAACGAATGAAAAGCGAGTGGAATACAAGTCTTGTGGTACCATACTCATCTTCTTCACTGAACAATCCACCTTTCAACCATGTTTGTATATAATTTACATCAACAATATAATTATGTCAATACACTGAATGTACAGTATACACCAGCATGACACAGCTGTGTAGACAGTTTGGTGTGACGAAATCATATTAAATTACGTCATATTTAATGACGTCAGTAAATCTGATCGATTAAATCAAAGTCCGCATACTACTGATTTTTTTTAACTGACAGATTGGTCTCTCTCTCTCTCTCTCTCTCTCTCTCTCTCTCTCTCTCTCTCTCTCTCTCTCGCGTCGTCATTTCTTTCGGTTCATGGTGCATTCCTTACGCGTATCTGTATACTTTCATCATTTTGATTTCTCTCTCTCTCTCTCTCTCTCTCTCTCTCTCTCTCTCTCTCTCTCTCTTGCTAGGACAAAAAAGTGGGTCAACGTCGGGCCCGGACCGACACGTTGTATCGCTGTCGGCTCGACGTTGGTCCGACATGCTCTGCTGGCTGGGTCTCTCTCTCTCTCTCTCTCTCTCTCTCTCTCTCTCTCTCTCTCTCTCTCTCTCTCTCTCTAGTATGGTTAGATTACCAAAATAATTCAACTCATCAGACTTGAAAGCATATCCCCCCGTAATCCTGAAGCATGCGAGAAAAAAATGATTTGTTAAGATATCGAAACGCGCATGCGTAATCTTCGTAACCCCAAGCAGAATTGGCTCTCAGTTGAACAAGGATTTTCTAAATGTAACACGCTCGCGACAACTCCCACTCAGTCCTTAAGACGGACTGATATGTCCTTGACAAATGTGCGAAAAATAATCTTAATCTGGAGGGGAGCATTTTTTTTGTGCCATTTTTCCCCAACATGTGTATCAAAGTTCTTGGACGTCAATAAAATGAGGGTCCGTTGTTTCGCGGCGTCTACTAAGTCGGTTTAAGCCTTCACACCCTCTACCCTTTTCTATAGACCTCAGAAAAGATTACTCTCATTAACTGTCCTTCATTTTTCTCCAATCTACATCTCGTAACAAAATGTAATGGCCTATAAATTACCGGAAGTTCTTGTGATTTTCTTCCTTATATTTTTTGACAAAATATAGTCCCAACTGGCGGAAGCAGATTGCGAATAGAATCATAGCAACGGCCTTAGATGCCGCCCTACTGAAAATATAGAAATTTCTCAGTGAAATAGAACGCGATATTGTCACTGTTTCAAACAGTGACTGATATCAATTTTATTTTTCACTGTTTTGGACTACTTTTTACGTCAAATCTTGTTCTATGACCAGTTTTCCATTGTTGGATGGTTGAAAATTAATGAACTGTGTTAGGATTGATGCTGAGCCCGTTCACGCGTCACATAAACTTGAATGACGTCATTTTCGATGCTGACGTCGCATATTTAGATCAGTCTGAAACGTCTTGGGGAATCTTCGCTCTAAATTATTTCAGTAACCATTCATAATAATGTCCTCCCAGGCTATGTCTTAGGTTACACCCATTATTACACACACACACACACACACACACACACACACACACACACACACACACACACACACACACACACACACACACACACACACACACACACACACACATTGGACACCACTTAATTGACGCGAAACGATTAGGAACAGAGTTCTGCATGGATTGTGAAGCTAATATTTGTGTTTGAAGCATGTGAGAAACAGGAAATTTGAATTTGTTCATTGTAAGATCAAATTTTATTTCACTCATGAACATCAAATCGGTATTTTCACTTGTGACTATGTCAGTCGTAAAAATACTGGTTTTGTTGTTCATTTGATGAATAAAATTCAATCTTACACTGAAAAAAATCAAATGAGCCCCGCCAAGCGAATTTGTGTCTTCGAGCATTCCGTCATGACAAATTTTAACTGCGCATGCCCAGCCATTCAGAGGGGCCGGGGATATGGCTTTCTGTCTGAAGGTTCCTCTTGATTCACTGCTTGTATGAGCGAGCAGCGAAGGTTCTGGCGAGACTGCGCGGATGCGCAGGCTCGGCTGAACTTTCGCTGCTCGCATAGGCGATAAGTACCAAAATCGCTTTACGGGGCCCAAATATCCTCTATGATCATTCATTTCAGGGTCTAGTGATTTCACCTTATGTCTTGAAGACTTGTTTGTTTGAATTGAGGTTTTATGTCCCGCCAACTCTATTTAGGTCATTTAGGTGAATTTGCTTCTGCTTTTAGCTCACATAGTGACAAGGTGAGCTTTTGTGATCACATTTTGTCTGTCGTAAGTGCGTGCATACGGCCGTGCGTCTGTCCTTAAACAATTTCTTCAAACGACATCTCCTAAACCGCTAATAAGAATTTGACCAAACTTCCCAGGAATGATCCTTAGTTGGTCCCCTTTCAGAGTTGTTCAAATGGTTCCGGCCCATTTCACATCTAGGTCGTGAGAGCTAAAAATAGATTATCTCAATTGAAAACTTAAAAAATATTCCCTTAAACCGCAAAGCCCGGGTCTTTAATATTTGGTAGAAAACTTCAACTGGTGGACCTTTCAGCAGCCCAAATTTTTCTCCACGCCCCAATGGGCGGGGGATGAGTACCATATTTGGGTGGTACTGGAATTACAATAAGAAACCTTTGAAATGAAAACACCGGTCAATCCCACTTAAGATTGGGAATAGTGATTTATTAAATATTGATAATACCTATTTCGATGGTTTGATCGGTCAGATTTACCCCCCAGAACTTCAGTTAAATAAAGCAAATTCTTCTGATACCGAGGCCCCGTTTTTGGATTTACATTTATCTATTGTAGATGGGTTTGTTTCGTGCAAAATTTATGATAAACGCGATGACTTTGATTTTGAGATTGTAAATTTTCCCTTTTTTTGGATGGTGATGTTCCTCGTGCACCATCCTATGGCGTTTATATTTCGCAATTAATTCGACTTGCTAGAGTGTGTAGTCATGTAACTGACATCAACACTCGTAATAAATTATTAACGGCTAAACTTCTTAATCAGGGTTACCGGTACCATAAACTACGCAAAGCCTTTTCAAAATTTTATAGACGCCATTCTGATTTAATTTCAAAATTCAATATTGGACTTAAATCTCTTCTGCAACAAGGTCTATCGGAACCCGAATTTTATAGTAACTTAGTATATAAATTCAGAAAAATATATAACCGCAATGACTTCAGCACCCAATTTCGTAAAATTATTCTTCGATATAAAAAAGATTGGGTACAACATGGATGTTATACGACAGACTGCATGCATGGTAGTTAACCCAATCACGGTTGGCAACCCTGCTTCCCTCTTTAATTGCACGCCGGTGGGTCAGGCCTCAGATTGTATGACGGTTCCGACGTAAAGGCTTATTGAGAACTAGAGACATCTAATTATGCCCCCAACTTTGAAAAAGTTGGAGAGGCATATTGCTTCTGGTTCGTTCGTCCGTTCGTCTGTTCGTCCGTTCGTCCGTTCGTCCGTCCGTTACGCTTTTGATGCATAGCATAACTAAAGAACCGTGTATGCTAGGGTTTTGAAATTTCATATATGGATTCCTCATGGAAAATTAGCTGACGCGTATTTTTTTTCTCGTCCGGATTATGCCCCCTTCAAGAGTTATTGCCCTTTGAAATTTTTTTAATAAAATCTTGTCAGCAAGATTTCTCAAAAACTATTGGAGCTAGAGCCTTGAAAGTTGGTGATTATATTGGTGGTGATGAGAAGATGAACTGATTAACTTTTGACAAAATTCCGAAAAATACTTTGTGAGTTATGGCCCTTTGTCATTTTGGTAATTTGTGCCCATTGTAATGTATGCTAAAAGTGATGCATAGCATATCTTTAGAACCGTGTATGCTAGGGTTTTGAAATTTCATATATGGATTCCTCATGGAAAATTAGCTGACGCGTATTTTTTTTCTCGTCCGGATTATGCCCCTTCTAAGAGTTATTGCCCTTTGAAATTTTTTAAATAAAATCTTGTCAGCAAGATATCTCAAAAATTATTGGAGCTAGAGCCTTGAAAGTTGGTGAATAGATTGGTGGTGATGAGTAGATGAACTGATTAACTTTTGACAAAATTCGAAAAATACTTTGTGAGTTATGGCCCTTTATCATTTTGGTAATTTGTGCCCATTGTAATGTATGCTAAAAGTGATGCGTAGCATAACTTTAGAACCGTGTATTCTAGGGTTTGAAATTTCATATATGGATTCCTCATGGAAAATAAGCTGACGCGTATTTTTTTCTTGTCCGGATTATGCCCCTTTTAAGAGTTATTGCCCTTTGAAATGTTTTTAATAAAATTTTGTCAGCAAGATATCTCAAAAACTATTGGAGCTAGAGCCTTAAAAGTTGGTGAATAGATTGGTGGTGATGAGTAGATGAACTGATTAACTTTTGACAAAATTCCGAAAAATACTTTGTGAGTTATGGCCCTTTGTCATTTTGGTAATTTGTGCCCATTGTAATGTATGCTAAAAGTGATGCATAGCATATCTTTAGAACCGTGTATGCTAGGGTTTTGAAATTTCATATATGGATTCCTCATGGAAAATTAGCTGACGCGTATTTTTTTTCTCGTCCGGATTATGCCCCTTTTAAGAGTTATTGCCCTTTGAAATTTTTTTAATAATATCTTGTCAGCAAGATATCTCAAAAACTATTGGAGCTAGAGCCTTGAAAGTTGCTGAATAGATTGGTGGTGATGAGTAGATGAACTGATTAACTTCTGACAAAATTCGGAAAAATACTTTGTGAGTTATGGCCCTTTGTCATTTTGGTAATTTGTGAAAAACTTTGTCATCGTTCTAGCGCCTACATTTCTTCACCAATTTGAATTTAACTTCACACAAATGTTCCTTATAAAAAAATCTCGAGCGAGTTCGACTTTCAAGGTCATGACCTCAAGGTCATGGTCACTGTGGCTATTTTTAGAAAAACTTTGTCATCGCTCTAGCGCCTACATTTCTTCACCAATTTCAATATAACTTCACACAAATGTTCCTTATAAAAAATCTCGAGCGAGTTTGACTTTCAAGGTCATGACCTCAAGGTCAAGGTCCCTGTGGCTATTTTTAGATAAACTTTGTCATCGCTCTAGCGCCTACATTTCTTCACCAATTTCAATATAACTTCACACAAATGTTCCTTATAAAAAAATCTCGAGAGAGTTCGACTTCAAGGTCATGACCTCAAGGTCAAGGTCACTTTGGCTATTTTTAGAAAAACTTTGTCATCGCTCTAGCGCCTACATTTCTTCACCAATTTCAATATAACTTCACACAAATGTTTCTTATGACAATATCTCAGCGAGTTCGACTTTCAAGGTCATGACCTCAAGGTCAAGGTCACTGTGGCTATTTTAAGAAAAACTTTGTCATCACTCTAGCGCCTACATTTCTTCACTGATTTCAATATAACTTCACACAAATGTGCCTTGTGACAATATCTTGAGCCAGGTAGACTTTCAAGGTCATGACATCAAGGTCAAGGTCACTGTGGCTATTTTTAGAAAAACTTTGTCATTGCTCTAGCGCCTACATTTCTTCACTGATTTCAATATAACTTCCCACAAATGTTCCTTATGACAATATCTCGAGTGTGTTCGACTTTCAGGGTCATGACCTCAAGGTCAAGGTCACTGTAGCTATTTTTAGAAAAATTTTGTCATCGCTCTAGCGCCTACATTTCTTCACCGATTTCAATATAACTTCACACAAATGTTCCTTATGACAATATCTCTAGTGAGTTCTACTTTCAAGGTCAAGGTCACTGTGGCTATTTTTAGAAAAACTTTGTCAATGCTCTAGCGCTTACATTTCTTCACCGATTTCAATATAACTTCACACAAATGTTCCTTATGACAATATCTCAAGCCATTTCAACTTTCAAGGTCAAGGTCACAATGGCTATTTTTAGAAAAACTTTGTCATGGCTCCAGCGCCTACATTTCTTCACCGATTTTAATATAACTGCACACAAATGATCCTTATGACAATACCTCGAAAGAGTTCGACTTTCAAGGTCAAGGTCACTGTGGCTATTTTTAGAAAAACTTTTTCATTGCTGTAGCACTTACATTTTTTCACCAATTTCAAAATCGATTAACACAAATGTTCCTTATGACAATATCTGTAGCGAGTTCCACTTTCAAGGTCAAGGTCACTGTGGCTATTTTTAGAAAAACTTTGTCAATGCTCTAGCGCTTACATTTCTTCACCAATTTCAATATAACTTCACACAAATGTTCCTTAAGACAATATCTCGAGTGATTTTGACTTTCAAGGTCAAGGTCACTGTGGCTAATTTTAGAAAAACTTTGTCATCGCCCTAGCGACTACATTTCTTCACTGATTTCAATATAACTTCACACAAATGTTCCTTATGACAATACCTCGAGTGAGTTTGACTTTCAAGGTCAAGGTCACTGTGGCTATTTTTAGAAAAACTTTGACATGGCTCTAGCGCTTACATTTCTTCACCGATTTCAGTATAACTTCACCCAAATGTTCCTTATGACAATATCTCGAACTATTTCAACTTTCAAGGTCAAGGTCACTGTGGCTATTTTAAGAAAATCTTTGTCATCGCTCTAGTGCCTACATTTATTGATGGATGTTAATAGAACTTCACACAAATGTTTCTTATTGCAATATCTCGAGTTGCTTTGACTTTCAAGGTCATGACCTCAAGGTCAAGGTCACTATGGCTATTTTTAGAAAAACTTTGTCATTGCTCTACCGCCTACATTTATGATTTTAATCTATCTTCACACAAAAGATGCTTATGATAATATCTTGAGCAAGATCTACTTCGCAGCCATGGCCTCAAGTCAAGGTCCCTATGACTATTTTTAGAGAAATATTGTCATCACTCTAGAACCTACATTTATGGATGGATTTTTAAACAAACTTTACACAAATGTTGCATATGATAATATCTCAAGCAAGTTGGACTTTTGCCATTTCAGTGTTTTCCACACACGAAGTTGTCTTGTGCGAGGGGATTTGTATCGCATGCGATGCCTTGTTTTTTTTAATAAAATCTTGTCAGCAAGTCCATATCTTGAGAACTATTAGAGCTTCATTAATCATTCTTGGTACAAACTTGCATCCAGGCATTGCAACTTCAACGCAAGCATTCATATCTGACCTTGACCTATATTTCATGGTTCACTGACTTCGTGAATTATTGCGACCACCCTGACATTCACCATTTCTCGAAAACTATCAAAGCTGTTTAAATTATAATTGGTATAAACTT
The DNA here is from genome assembly GCA_963580285.1 of Lucinisca nassula. Classification (NCBI taxonomy): domain Eukaryota; kingdom Metazoa; phylum Mollusca; class Bivalvia; order Lucinida; family Lucinidae; genus Lucinisca; species Lucinisca nassula. Next base: position 119,752,308 of record OY757022.1, on the reverse strand, counting down.
GCATCTAGGAATTGCAACTGCAACGCAAGCATCCATGTTTGACTTTTACCCATATTTCATGGTTCACTGACTTGGTGAATTATTGCGACCACCCTTACTTTCTATCTAATGTAAGAGTCCATTTCTCAAGATCTATTAGAGCTTCATTAATTGTATTTGGTACAAGCTTGCATTTAGGAATTGAAACTTCAATGCAAGTATCCATTTCTGACCTTGACCTACATTTTATGGTTCACTGACTTTGTAAAATAGTGTGACAACCCTAACTTTCACCCTGATGTAAGAGTCTGTTTTTAAGAGTTTCATTGATGATACTTGGTACATGCTTGCAACTAGGAGTGAAATTTTTATGCAGGTATCCATGTTTGACCTTGACCTAGATTTCATGGTTTGGTGACTTTGCGCCCCCACAGGCGCGACATAGCCTTCGGGGGAATTCTTGTTGTATGTTTTTGAGTCTTTAACAATATTTGTTGAATATTTTGCCATCTAAGGACAAGCAAAGGTTGGGGGCATTGTGTTTTACAAACACCATTTCTAGTTCAAGGTAATGTTGGTTGGTGCCTGATGCTCTGTCTCTGGTCGGGCCCATCGGAGTCTAACTGTTGGTATTCTTTTGCTCAAGCATTTCAGTGGTTTCTTGCTGTCGAGTCCTCCCCGTTGTCTCACCTCTGTGGTTCTTTGATTATTTGTGTTCACGGAGATGTTGCACTGATGAGTTAGGAGGCCTTAATGCGGACTGAACAAATTATTTGTCTAACACGCGACGGAAGTAAAGGCGAGGATTGTGGCCACGTAAAAGCGATTTAAGCCCCCAGTGGAAATCTTTCCACTGACCGTTCCAAGGCGGTTCTTCTGTGGCGGTTTATTTATGTTGTTGTTTGTTACTTACTGTGTGTATCACTTGTGTCTTTTTATCCCCCGACCGAATAGGTTCGGGGGATATAGCGATCAGCCTGGCGTCCGTCCGTCTGTCCGTCCGTCTGTCCGTCCGTCCGTCCGTCCGTCCGTCCGTCCGTCCGTCCGTAGACGCAATCTTGTGATGGCCATAACTCCTATACCCTTTGAGATTCATTGATGGTTCTTGGCACAATTGTTCACTAGGCTGAGACGGCGTGTCATGCGCAAGAACCAGAACTCTGGATGCCATACTTTTTGAGTTATCTCCCCTTTTAATAAAATAGAATGACTACTTTGTGATGGCCATAACTCCAATACCCTTTGAGATATGTTGATGGTACCTGGCACAGTTGTTCACAAGGCTGAGACAGCGTGTCATGCACAAGAACCACAACTCTGGTTGTCATGGTTTTTGAGTTATCTCCCCTTCCAATAAAATTGAGTGACTACCTTGTGATGGCCGTAACTCCAATACCCTTTAAGATATATTGGTGATACCTGGCACAGTTGTTCACAAGGTCGAGACGGTGTGTCATGCACAAGAACCACAACTCTGGGTGCCATGGTTTTTGAGTTATCTCCCCTTCCAATAATATAGTATCACTACCTTGTGATTGCCACATCTCCAATACTCTTTGAGATACATTGATGGTAACTGGTACAGTTGTACATGAGGTTAAGCAGGTGTGTCACGTTCATGAACCACGACTCTGGGTGCCCTGGTTTTTGAATTATCTCCCTTGACAATATAACCTTGTGATGGCCATAACTCCAAAACCTTACAGATCCCCACCCCTAAACCATATATATTATTGTTCCTTATGATAAGACACATTCATTGACACCAACCTGGGGGCCCCTGGGATGCGCTGGGGCCTTGCACCACCCCCTCCACTTCATAAAAGGCCCAATATCTTGGAAACCTTACAGATCCCCACCCCTAAACCATATATATTCTTGTTCCTTATGATAAGACACATTCAGTTACACTAACCTGGGGGCCCCGGGATGCGCCGGGGCCATGCCCCACCCCCTCCACTACATAAAAGGCCATATATCTCAGAAACCGTTTAGACCCCCACCCCTATACCATATATATTCTTTTTCTTTATGATAAGATGCATTCATTGACACCAACCTATGGGCCCCCGGGATGCGCCGGGGCCTTGCCCCACCCCATCCACTTCATAAAAGGCCCAATATCTCGGAAACCTTACAGATCCCCGGCCCTAAACCATATATATTTTTGTTCCTTATGATAAGACACATTCAATGACACCAACCTGGGGGCCCCCTGGGATGGGCCAGGGCCCTGCTCCACCCCCTCCACTTCATAAAAGGCCATATATCTAGCAACCATTCATATTCCCACCCCAAAACCATATATATTCTTGTTTCTTATGATAAGACGCATTCAGTGACACCAACCTGGGGGTCCCCTGGGAAGTGCCCGGGCCAAGCCCCACCCCCTCCACTTCAAAAAAGGCCCAATTTCTCAGAAACCGTTCAGATCCCCACCCCTAAACCATATTTATTCTTGTTTCTGATGATAAGACATATTCAGTGATACCAACCTTGGGGTCTCCCGGGATGCGCCAGTGCCACACCCCTCCACTTCATAAAAGGCGATATATCTCAGAAACCTTTCAGATCCCCACCCCAAAACCATATGTTTTCTTGCTTCTTATGATAAGATGCATTCAGTGACACCAACCTGGGGGTCCTCTGGGATGTGCTCGGGCCATGTCCCACCCCCTCCACTCCATAAAAGGCCCAAATTTTCAGAAACCGTTCAGATCCCCACCCCTTATCCATATATATTCATGTTCTTTATGATAAGACGCATTCATTGAATCCAACCTAGGGGTCTTCAGGGGTGTGCCGGGGCCATGCCCCACCCTGCCACTTCATAAAAGGTGATAAATCTCAGAAACCTATCAGATTCCCACCCCTAAACCATAAATATTCTTGTTTCTTATGATTAAACGCATTCAGAGACACCAACCTGGGGGTCTCTTGGGATGTGCCTGGGCCATTCCCCACCCCCTCCACTTCATAAAAGGCCCAATATCTCAGAAACCGTTAAGACCCCCATCCATAAACCATATATTTTCTTGTTCCTTATGATAAGATGCATTCAATATCAAATTGGGCTCTGTTGGGTCATCTCCCACCCCTCCACTTCATAAAAGGCCTAATATTTCAGATACAGAGTCCACATGGAATGGGGGTTCATTTGGGAGACTTTATAATCAATAAATTAAAACCATACATGGCTGCCAGTGAGCATTGCCCGCCTGAGCTCTGGTGAGCATCGTGGCCCATGGGCCTCTCGTTTAGTTATCTTCCCTGTATAATCTTGTGATGGCCATAACTGCAATACTTTTGTGATATATTGCTGGTTTAATTCTGGTGCACTTTCTATTGGTGAACAATCTTCTGAAGGCCATATTGGCTTTTGGTCGGGGGATTTGCCATCTCTTCCGATGGCTATTTTTTATTTTGGATGGCCATATGGCCATTTTGTGGGAAAGTAACTGTCCTTATGGCCTTCCTTTGTTTAGGTTTCCATTATGGTCTGGTCTTTTTTGCTGATGAATCTAGATTGATTGATGGTTTTTAAGCTAAAATAAGAAAAGAAATCACTTTTTTTATCTGAAAAAGCTTGTTCTGGAGATATGAATTAAACCTTTACGACCCAACAACGCCTTTGTATAACATGTAATTACATAGTGAGATCTAGTACATAAGGCTTTATATGGCTACATACGTGACCATTTAAAACAAAAGTGAAGACAGTGTTCAGGAATCGACACAGTTTACCCACAGCTCCCATCAGAGACACCAAAGGGAAAGTTTTGTTTTGTTTGTTTGATTTGAGGTTTATCGTCCCCGTCAATACTGTATAGGTCATTTTGGAGACGTTGCTTCCAATTTTGTGGGTCTTTTACCCGACATTGAGATGAAATGACATATCAACCCTAGCGCAAAATGAAACCAATACGGTTTATAAGCATGGACGGTTCGACTCGCACCGCTTTGCCCGGGCAGGCTTAGATCCTTTAAGCGGCTTACCAGAACTCGTGTGCGGTCAGTTTCAGCTCTGGAAGCATCATGCAGCCAATCGTTTTCTTCAAGGCCCGATGTGCGGGTCATAGGGAAAGAAACACAAACATGAAATGCCTAGACTCCAATGGCAACACCAACAGCGGAAAGCCAAAAGGACAGCCACTTTCCCACAAAATGGCCAATTGGCGAAGCGTGTTTTGAAATTTTCAAAACATACGCGGCATTTCGATACACGTAGCGATGCCTGTCAAAAACACGTAGTAAAACAAACTAAAACATAACAGAAACGCATTCAATACGTACCAAAAACGTAACTAGCTATATACCTGGAAGTCATATACGTATTACTATACGCATGAATTACGGTTTCCTACGCCAAAGTATGGTTTGCTACATTTAATTTGGCGGTTCTAACGAGCACCCACAACCTATGTTCTGAATATAAATAAGACAAATATTTCAACTGTTCTTTATAAAATTAGCCGTTTTTGAGAAAAAGAACAACTGTACTATACAGTATATAGAGTCCTTGTACGCGCTAAGGCCCAAGTCACACTGTCACGTATTGAGCAGAGTTAGTAGTTTGCCCGTGATACCTAGTAATACCTACTGACGCGTAATAAAACGTAGATTCTAACACAGCGCGCCTATATAGGCAATGGAAAATAATTGTGTTTTATTCTGCAACAAATCATGACAAGGAAGAGCGTGACGAGTGACGTCATTAAAAACTGCCAATTGATGACGTCACTAGTCGATTGCCTTGACGTTAGACGGTGTAACGTCAATTTCTCGCATCGAAAACGTTAGAAAAGGATATAAATGCGTGTGTTTCAGTCGATAATTTTAGCGGGATTTCTTATAACAATGGCGAAAAGTTGCGAGATTTTGAAGGAAACAACAACATTATTGCCGATTTTCAGCCTGTTAGAATCGAAATAGATTAGCTCTAGTTTGTGATTTGTTGAGTAATAAATCACAGTTTGTCGGTCAGTTGTAAGTAGACAAATCACGCGCGCTACGCGCTCGTGATTAAGATCTACTTTACAACTGACCTCCAAACTGTGATTTATTACTCAACAAATCACAGCTAGAGCTGATCTATTTCTTAAATAAAACTTAGCAGAGGGTATTAATAGGTAATGCGTAGTATATCTTAATATTCGATGGCCACTGATGAGGCTTAATCTAGTTTTGCAGAGAATAAATTTGAACACTCCATACTTTTTGGAGTAGATGCAAAGTTTTTAAGTACATGTATATAAACTCTTCAGTGCTGATGTCCACGTGACTATGATTGATTTGTAGGGAACCCAGGTAACTGTTCTTTATAGAAAAAGCTGTGATATTCTTATCGCTTCGAGTTCAGCGTGTTGCGTGATAGGGTTGTCAAAATAATCTGGACTGGAACCATGTGTTGGCTTTGGCAAACAATGATGACCCTTATCAGACGCCACAGAACGCAGCTTGTGATAAGGGTCCTTACTGTTTGCTCAAAGTATTCAACAGGAATTTAAGATTTAATCGAAACAGTAAAGGTTACCGCTTATTACCATATATCAAGTCTACATTCACATCAGTGCTTTAGATCACTCAGGGGTAGTCTGTGCTCTTTGTTGCGGGTCAATGTTATATTTCTGAACATTAACAGGTTGAGGTCGGCGGTGGCGGCCCGTCCTATTCTAGAGTAGCCTTCTACGTATCAAAGACCCAGGGCGGTGTCAGCGACCGTATTGCCGATACTGAAGTCCCAAACATAACAAGTGATCTTGAGTTCAGGTAAGCCACAGAATTATAACTGATACTGACGCTCCCCAAATTTGCGAGTGATACTGAGTCTATATTACTGAGTTTATATACGAGCTGGTAAACGACAAATATCGGATTAACAAGTCCCTGAATGGTCCCCGCCCATTGGGGCATCAAGAAATAGATTGGGCTTCCACGCAGAGCAGAAACCGACCGCACACGAGTACTGGTAAACTGCTTAGAGGTTCTTAGCCAGACCTAGAAAATTGGTGCGAGGTGGACTGTCCATATGTCACAGGCACATTTTCATGTAATGCCCAGTTATTATCCTTTCATGCTTTATAGTTTACCCTAATGCCCATGAACATTTCCCAATTTGTTTTTTTGTGTGTGTTCAGGTTTCAAATCTTTGTTGACTTCTAATAAGTGCCAACTTTGTGTAATATCTCTTAACTCTTGCTAGTGTGGGAAAATGAAGTTCTTTTGCAAGCTTGCTAAACCTGAACGTGGGAGTCCAGGATTCTGAAGCTTTAGCCAATCACAACTTTTACCGTTAACTGATGCAAGGTTACAGCAGGTTACAAAGGGGAGTAGGTGAAAAGCTTTCTTTACATATAAATGAGGTTCATATTATGTTTTGTAGGTAAAATTGTATAACTTCCCCACAGAGGGCCTTTTCTTTGTCCAGCAGGACCAAAGCTTGGTGCGGCTTTTGGCTGGGAACTCACTTGTGTTTTGTATCCAGTCAAAGCAAGTCACCGTACGTTTGTCTTACGTACGAAACAGATGACAGCGAATTATTAGTTTAATAATTCTAAACACTGTTCATTTCTTTGATCTTCAGGTAACTATCATTTACATGTATTTTTGTTAAAGTACTGTTTTCCTCATTTCTTGATTGACATGATGATTTGTATTTTATTGAATATTTTCTTATGTTTAGGAAATAGATCAGCTCTAACTGTGATTTGTTGAGCAATAAATCACAGTTTGGAGGTCAGTTTTAAAGTAGATCAAATCATGAGCGCGTAGCGCGCGTGATTTGTCTACTTACAACTTCTCAACAAATCACAGACTAGAGCTGATCTATTTCGATTCTAACACGCTGAAAATCGGCAATCATGTTGTTGTTTCCTTCAAAATCTCACAACTTTTCGCCATTATTAGAAGAAATCCCGCTAAAATCATCGACTGAAACACATGCATTTATATCCTTTCCTAACGTTTTCAATGCGAGAAAATGACGTTACCAGTAGGGCGGCATCTAAGGCCGTTGCTATGATTCTATTCGCAATATGCTTCCGCCGGTTGGGACTATATTTTGTCAAAAAATATAAGGAAGAAAATCACAAGAACTTCCGGTAATTTATAGGCCATTACATTTTGTTACGAGATGTAGATTGGAGAAAAATGAAGGACAGTTAATGAGAATAATCTTTTCTGAGGTCTATAGAAAAGGGTAGAGAGTGTGAAGGCTTAAACCGACTTAGCAGACGCCGTGAAACAACGGCCCCTCAATTTATTGACGTCCAAGTACTTTGATACACATGTTGGGAAAAAATGGCACAAAAAAATGCTCCCCTCCAGATTAAGATTATTTTTCGCACATTTGTCAAGGACATATCAGTCCGTCTTAAGGACTGAGTGGGAGTTGTCGCGAGCGTGTTACATTTAGAAAATCCTTGTTCAACTGAGAGCCAATTCTGCTTGGGTTTACGAAGATTACGCATGCACGTTTCGATATCTTAACAAATCATTTTATTCTCGCATGCTACAGGATTACGGGGGGACATTGTTTAATATGCTTTCAAGTCTGATGAGTTGAATTATTTTGGTAATCTAACCATACTAGAGAGAGAGAGAGAGAGAGAGAGAGAGAGAGAGAGAGAGAGACCCAGCCAGCAGAGCATGTCGGACCAACGTCGAGCCGACAGCGATACAACGTGTCTGTCCGGGCCCGACGTTGGCCCACTTTTTTGTGCTAGAGAGAGAGAGAGAGAGAGAGAGAGAGAGAGAGAGAGAGAGAGATCAAAATAATGAAAGTTTACAGATACGCGTAAGGAATGCACCTTGAACCGAAAGAAATGATGACGAGAGAGAGAGAGAGAGAGAGAGAGAGAGAGAGAGAGAGAGAGAGAGAGAGAGAGAGAGAGAGAGAGAGAGAGAGAGACCAATCTGTCAGTTAAAATAAAAAAATCAGTAGTATGCGGACTTTGATTTAATCGATCAGATTTACTGACGTCATTAAATATGACGTAATTTAATATGATTTCGTCACACCAAACTGTCTACACAGCTGTGTCATGCTGGTGTAAATAAACTGTACATTCAGTGTATTGACATATATTGTTGATGTAAACTATAAACAAACATGGTTGAAAGGTGGATTGTTCAGTGAAGAAGATGAGTATGGTACCACAAGACTTGTATTCCACTCGCTTTTCATTCGTTGTTATCGAATACAGGGGAATTCTGTGAGTTTCACTTAAAACTTTTAGCCAAACCTGCCATTTTGAGGAGAAAAAATGCTTTTGTACACACGTTTCGACCGGAAGTGGGTAGAAAAAAATGGCACAAAAAAATGCTCCCTCGCCGATTTTAGCACAAATTTCAAGGTGACCAGATTAATGTATGCCGGAATTGATGATATAGGTGAGCATTTTCGCGAGGAATATTAAAATAGTCTATTTTTGGTTTTCCCGATGGTACCGACATGGTTGAAAATTCGCCATTTTTAAACCCTTGGTCTGCCCACACAAAAATGCTAATTCAGGTATTAGTCTTTATTTTGAATACAGCAATATTTATATATATCGTTTTTATCTTTGTCAAATCTAATAACTAAACGACAATCACGTAATTTGATGCCAAAATAGTTAGTCGAATGGGAGCATCAAATTCGGAAGTAGTCCCATCGAATCGACGCACGAGAATTTTGTTTTTAAATCTACCTACGCTGGCCACTCTGATGCCCTACTGTACACCGTCTAACGTCAAGTAAATCGACTAGTGACGTCATATATTGGCAGTTTCTAATGACGTCACTCGTCACGCTCTTTCGAGCTGTGATTTGTTGCAGAATAAAACACAGTTATTTCCCATTGCCTATATTGGCGCGCTGTGTTAGAATGAATATTTTCTTTTGTTTAATTACAATTGCATATTTTCACATAAGCAGCCAATGTTTCTATAGATGAATAATTCAATTATTTAACAGATATTTCAATTGTTAAGCATAAGGTATAAAGAACCTGTTTTTGTAGAATTTCTATTTAACATGCTTAAAGTATATTGAATTATTCAGTTTAGAGAGAACTTAGTATTTTCATTGATATCTTGTGTTTTGTATCCAGCAAGTCACCGTACGTTTGTCTTACGTACGAAACAGATGACAGCGAATTATTAGTTTAATAATTCTAAATACTGTTCATTTCTCTGATCTTCAGCTTCAATAAACCAGCAGAGTCGAAGTCAGTCTTCATTTACCTATTCCCTGCCCAAAGACACCCGATACACCCCGTGACACATGCATATAAATCCTATTGGTTTCATTGGTTTTCATAGGATTGAGATGTCATTTAATCTCAATTTCGGGTAAAAGTCCCTCAAAATTTGAAACAATGTCTCAAAAATGACCTATACAGTGTTGACTGGGACGTTAAATATCAAATCAAACAAGCAAAACCAAGCCCCGGAAATGAATCCACCCCTGTAAACCCCATCTTATATAGAAAATAGAGAAAAATGGGGTTTACGGGTATAATTTATTATTCCTTATTTCTGTTCCAAGACATATGTTGTCGGTTCTCGTAAGAACCGTCTAAAATTAGAGATACATGTTTTCAATTATTTTGTTTTTCGAAATGAAAAACAAAACAAAACAAAAAATAAATAAAATAAAATAAAAAAGCATGTAGAAAATAACAACAAAATAAACAAGAAAAGGTATGACACAAAGTGCCATATCAAGTGACTCGAGTGTGATTGCTTTGTACTATTTTGGAAAGGATCAGGCAATGAAATCTCATTATTACGAGTAACAGTACAGTTATAAACTTATGAACTAGAAATATTTGACCGTGTCGACATGGACACTAAATTTGCAGTATCAAATTCAACAAGACCAGTTGTCTTGCCAGTTTGTTGAATGTTTTGTCACTGTTGGATTTAACCCTTATCTTGCTGTTCACGACAACCCCCATCTTTGCAAACAGTGTAGATCCAGATCAGATGGCTTCTGAAGAAGCCATCTGATCAGGATCTACACTGTTTGGCATTCAGTTTATGAATTTGTAGCAATAAATAACATCAAGTAATTTGATTGGTTGGTAGACAGAAATGGGTGTGGCTTAAATGAATATTCAGCAAGATAAGGGTTAACAGTGTAACAGAGTTGAAATGCCTGATCAGTGAGCACAACCTTAACCCATATATGACAATGGAATCTTCCATCTTATAAATTTGGAGTTGTCCATTTTCAATTATAGGGGTGTCAGATTTGTTTTGTTTAATGTAAGTTGTACAAAAATGTATGTTCTTTGAGCAAACAGTGTAGACCCAGATCAGACGCCGCGTTCTGCGGCGTCTGATCTGGATCTACACTGTTTGCCAATGTCCCAGAAAAGGGCCACTAGGCATATATGGGTTAAGGATACTACAAACCGACAAACGCGATCAGCAAAGAGACTTGTCTTCTTTATGCTTACCATCCACCTTTTCAACACCAAGAACAACACGAGTCCATTAATGCGGTGCGTGTTTATACATTATTATTATTATTATTATCAATTGTATCATCGTTTTCTATTATTATAATTATTGTTATTATTATAATTATTATTATTATTATTAATGACTTTTCAGCAAGTGTTTATTTCAATTTATTTTCAACACGTAAATAATAATAATAATAATAATAATAATAATAATAATAAATGCGGACTTCAATATGTAGGACTGTCCGGGAATACATTCCAGGAACGATTCCGTGGCCATCTCACAGACATCAGACAAGGTAACCAGATCAAACCTGTTTCACGCCACTTCACGTCAAGTAACCACACGATGCACGACGTTAACGTCGTCATTGTAGCCCAGACAAGGGACAATCTCAACGTTCGACTTCGAACGGAAGAGTGCTGGATTAGCAGCCTATACACTAAGTACCCAGCGGGACTAAACCTAACGTGATAGCTCAGTGGTTAGTGCACTTGCCTCTGATGCTAGAGGTCCCGGGTTCGATCCCCGGCAGCGGCGATAAATTTCGGTGTCCGAACACGCTCCATTGGCATCATTTGCAGGGATGAATGTCATAAAGTGCACCGTTCCTCGGATCGGGACGTTAACTGGAGGCCCCCTGTGCAGGGAGAACCATCCCCTGTGCAGGTTAAAGATCCCTACCGTAATTACATGATTACTGTGTAGGCTTTCATCCTGCAAAACCTGGAGTGTATGTAATGTACACCTGCGGTAATGGTCAAATGTGACCGACGCAGTATCAGAAGATAGATAGATAGATAACGCAGTAAAAATGGAGAGGCCCTTCAGCTGTGGCACGTGCCACAAGAAATTATCGACAATCAACAACCTTAGGCGCCATAACGAAGCTTTCCACAGCAAGGATAGAACCAAGTACCAATGCCGGCACTGTACTAGAACATATGCCAGGGTAGAAACAGCCAGGAAACATGCTCTGAAGGTACACAGTGACAACGAACAGAAACCCATCCAAATTAAAACACAGAACAAAAGATGGAAACCAGAAATAATAAAACCCGGACCATGGGTCCCCCCTCCAGAGGCGAGACAGAGAAACGGAACAGTCTACAAAATTACAGTCAGATCAGGACCTTCGGAAGAGAGCCATATCAATAAGATCAAACAGAAAAGAAGATACAGCAGACTAGACCCATACATACCACTGACCATCGACGAGGCTTTTGCAACTTTAACAGGCGAAACATCAAGAATAGGACGACTAAACCGACTACAGATAGAAAAAGACTTGGAACTTAGCCCTAGTTCTTCAACTTCCACAATCACCCAGGACGAGAGAGAAGAAGAATTAGACATTGACATTACCAATTCAGTCTACGGAGTATTTTAAACATCTAATGATTCCTTAAAACTATCTTAAATCAACCTTAAATCAATGTTTTTTACTTTAACTCCGTCTATGCATAACTGTCAAAACCTACTTTCACCTTCATTTTCCACTACATTCTGATTGGTCAATTTCTACAGAACAATAAGATCACGTGACAAAAGTGATCCGTTTTTTAGTACTTCAGGGACATATTTATAAGATAATTTTGTCTTGAAAAAGGTCTGTGAGGACCGAAACCGGTCGACAAATAAATCACCAGAAGATATTAAAATCCGTTTTTGGTTGTTTATTCTGTATTTCCCTAATTACCTTTGAATAATAATAATAATAATAATAATCAAAATCAAAAGCATAATAGTTGTTGTAGAAGTAGCAGTTGAAGTGTAAGAAGTATAATTATTGTAATCATCGTTGTGATTATTGAAATTTTAATTTTTATTATTATTATTATTATTATTATTATTATAGTAGTAGTAGTACTAGTAGTAGTATAAGTAGTGGGAGTTGTAATTAGTGTAGTATTGTTTGTTTTATTTGATATTAAACGGCCCAGTCAGCACCATTAAGATCATTTAGGAGACCTTGCTAAAAATTACCTAAAATAGTGTTGACGGGTTCGTTAAACTCCAATACAAACAAAAATATGGAGACGTTGCTTCCAACATTGTGGGCCTTTTACCCTATATTGCGGTGAAATGACATCTCAAGTCCTGTCGACCAATGAAACCAATACATGTATAGGGTCTATATACATGGACGGTCCTAATCGGGCGGCTTTGCCTGAGCAGGCTAGTAGTAAGAGTTGCAGTTACAGTATAATTTTATTGTTTTTTTTTTATTACAAATCTATTGCCATTATTATAAGAAGTAGATTTAGCAGTAGTAGTTTGTTTGAACCCCTAGAACACTATTAAGGTCATTTTGGAGACGTTGCTTCAAATTTTGTGGGGCTTTTACCCCGCATTGAGATGAAATGTCATCTCAAGCCCTGGCACCCAAACAAACCAAAATGTTTATATGTAGGGGATGTCCAACTCGCACCATTTCGCTGGTTTACACTCTCTAATCGGTTTACCAGTGCTCATGTGCGGTCGGTTTAAGCTCTACGTGTAAATATTATGCTGCTAAATTTATTTCTGCAAACCCCGATGTGTAGGGGCCCATGTAGTAGTAGTAGTTTAATTATTGTCTTCATCGTTTTCATTATTAAAATTATTATCAGTAGTAGTAGTTGTTGTAGTAGTAGTTGTTATTCTGATATTATAATTATTATTATTTTTATTATTATGTACAGTCCTACAAACAATATTGGCGAGTATTTATCCAATTTCATTTTCTTCACGGTAATATGCTCTTGTAATGCCTTAATAAATCCGATTTTTGTCATTTACATTATTTTGACAATATTTCAACCCACAGCCTTCAATTGAATTGTTAGTAAATGCAATTTTACAGTCAAGAAACACAGCATTATTATGGATGAATTGTAATTATGTATTCTGTCCTTATGATCTTCATATAAAACAAATGATAAACATATTTAAACCGTATCTTGTGGACAGCTTTATATTTATTTTTGTGACTAAAGTGCTTATAGCAGTTATACGTCTTCTAAGTGAGCATATTAAATATGTATAATCCAAAGTCAGGGCACAGCAAAATGTACAAGTTGGCAAGTTTGAAACACAACTTCCCATACAAAGTGCCCACTACGTTCCTTACGCAACATTATAATATTCATCAACTGATCTTTTAATATGGTACTCGAGTATGCAAACTATAATCGGAGTCAATCTTTCTTTTTAAACTTTGAATTCTCTCAATCAAATAGAAACCTCTGTGGTGTAGTGGTTATGCTACTCGCCTGATAAAGCAGGGATTGCAGGATCGATTCGATCCCGGGCTTCTCCAGAATTTCGGATGAGTCTTTAAACCGAGGTACCGTCTCCGTATGACCCCAGTTGTTGGTGGTACGTAAAACTGAAACGCACACACACATTCTCAATCAAAATGTGATGTGCAACCTTTATTTGCTGAACTGCTAGAGAAGAAAGATCATGTCAAACCTTCGAGTAAGAATTGCTGTGTGATTTGGGTGAATTATAATATAAGTGACATATGAATACGATATGAATGTTTAGGTTAATCAACATGTTCGAGTCACAAAAAAAAAAAAAAAAAAAATGTATGTGGACTTTTAAATATGATAGGTTCTGGAGGAAACTTCATCGAAAAAAAAACATGTTTGACCGTTTGACCGATTTGTCGTAAATATGTATTGCAAAGTGGTGTGGCGAAAAAAGCCTGCTTATGCTTCTAACACAACTAGCCATGCAGACAGGTTGAGGAACAGTAGAATGATTGCAGATTCTAATGATGCTCTGGTGTGGTTGGTTGAGGCTAAGGTGACGTGTATCTTGTGTCACTGGGGCGTCCAACTGATATTGGCTTACAGTTGGGCAAGGTCTGCTGTCCTTGCGGCAGGTAAGGGTAAAGGGGGTTCTGATATTTCTCCTATTTAAACACTTCCATTCATTTTCCTCTTTCTCATCTGTCCCTCACTTTCATGCCCTCTGCTATATCTTCTATCTCTTTTCTGATGACATAAAATTAGGGGATAACTGTATTGAAAATTGTCATTTGGGGAGGTAAATCGGTGGTTTTACGGTCGGAAATTTCGTTTTACGGCGACGCGTCAGCGGAGCCGTAAAACGGAATTTCCGACCGTAAAACCACCGATTTACCTCCCCAAATGACAATTTTCAATACAGTTATCCCCATTCTAATGCACTTATTCGGTTGTTTTGTTAAAAATTGTACTATTTTGCACAAAGCGGCAGGCGTTGTGAGCTGCGTAAAACCAAATGTCAGCCAATGAAAAACGACGTTACGTGGTGACGTCGGATTTCCGACAGTATATCGTGGAATATACTGTCGCAAATTTTTGACGTTATCCAATCAGACGTCGCGTTACATACGTAAGTGCATTAGAATGACCAACAAGGGTTGGCGTGTCGTAACCTAAAACCCACAACCCCCTCCCCCACCCGCTAAAACAACAAAAACAATCTAATGATGCTCCTTACAAAGCTAAATGAGTTGTTGGTTTAGTGAATCACAAAGTGTTCGCTGTTTTTGGTGTTTCTTGCAAAACCAGTATTAGTACGATCAAGTAGACGGTAAAATTATTTAGAAAACTAATTTTCTATTCAGCTGTCAATTCTGATAACAGTAACCCGCAAATATCAACAAAAATGCTAGCACAGCAAGATATTTTTTCATCCCGTTGTGTGTGTGTTTGGGTTTAACGTTCCAGAAACAGCTGAGGTCACACGGACACTGGACTTAGTATATAAATTCAGACAAATATATAATTGCAATGACTTCAGCATTCAAATTTCGTAAATTCGTTCTTCGATATAAAAAATTGGGTATAACATAAATGTTAATACGAAAAACTGTATGCATGGTAGTTAACCCAATCACGGTTGACAACTACCCTCTTTAATTGCACACCGGTGGGTCAGGCCTCAGATTCTATGACGGCTCCAGCGTAAAGGCTTACTGATAATTAGAGAGAATTTAATTTTATGTAATTTTGGTTGGTGCCTGATGCTCTGTCCCTGGTCGGACCCATCGGAGTCTAACGGTTGGTTTTCTTTTGCTCTAGCATTTCAGTGGTTTCTTGCTGTCGAGTACTCACCGTTTTTTCATCTCTGTGGTTCTTTGATTTTTTGTGTTCTTGGAGACATTGCACTGATGAGTTAGTAGGCCTTCATACGGACTGAACAAATTATTTGTCTAAATCGCGACAGAAGTAAGGGCCCCCATTGGAATTGGTTTCACTCACCGTTCCAAGGCGGTTCTTCTGTTGCGGTTTATTTTTGTTATGGTTTGTCTTTGAGTGTGTATTTCGCTTATGTTATTTTGTTTTGAATAGCCAGTTGGCCATTTTGTGGGACAGTAACTGTCCTTTTGGCTTTCTGCAATTGATGTTTCCATTAGGGTCTAGTTATTTCATGTTTGTGTTTCTTTCCCTTTGTTGTCACTTCTGGGAGCTGTGGGTTAATTGTATCGATTCCTGATCATTGCCTTCACTTCTATTTTTAAAGATTTTTCCCCACATTAAACACAACTATCCTGTACAACGTTCACTTTCCTGTAAGTAGCCATCTTATTTGTGATCATACGCAACGCAAACTACTGGATATTGTAGCGTCCTGCATGTCTGTGTAATGCTAAGCTATCTGGGTTGACCACTCATGTTTGTATTCGCTGGTTTGACAAGCCGTCGATATAACATCAGTGTTTGGAGACTGGATGCACAGTGTTTTTATACCCCCACAAATGAAATTTGGGGGGTATATAGGAGTGAGCTTGTCGGTCTGTCGGTCGGTCGGTCGGTCTGTTGACTTGGTTTCCAGACGATAACTCAAAAAGCGCTTCACCGATTTTTATAATTTTTGGTACACTGATGTAACATCATAAAATACAGGTCAAGTTCGAATTCCACTACAATTCGTCAATTTTCGACATAGTTATGGCACCTTCAAGTGAAAAAATTGCAAAATGGGGCTGTTGTACTATCAAGGCAGTTTTTGTGGGGGTATTCATCACCTTTAGTGATAGCTCTAGTTACCGATTAAATCACCGAACTTTGTGCCATTCCCGACACAGATCATTTCTGTGTTAGTCTCTTAATTCTGCTTTCATTTTTCGATCCTATCATTTGCTAATGACTCTTTATTTTACGACCATCTTTACTTAATTGTGTGTGTTGACAGTTTTCCTGCACCAATATGGCGTCTTTAAAAATCCAACGCTATTGTGCCTTATGAACAAAGCCGAGTATTCCAAATGTTGTTGTTGTCGCAGAACCTCACGCATCCGTACTGCGCATGTTTACACCACGTGAGTTCTTAGAAGCGCGTGATTCAAATGCCTATATAAGGACTTGCTACTACGTGTGTAGACAGCTTTCCGACCAGAGGGAAGCCAATACAGTTGGGGTCTCTGACCAAAAACCAAACTCGGAGTTCTTGCACACCAGTTCGGGTAGAAACCTCATCACCAATACAACTTTGGTAGTTTCACCATAAGTTTGCAGCCCATATGGCCTTTTGCAGGCCATTTGGCAAGGTAATTTTCACCATATAAACACTCATCGTCTGCTCACCTTTCACCAGATCTGGCGAAGCCTCAGGCCTATTTGAGATTGACATTTTGGGTGAAAGTCTCGGAATTTATCTATCTGAATCTATACGGGATACAGGGTTATTCTAATATTGTTGAATATTCTAAACTTAGGGCTTAGCCGTGTTAAATAAACGTCTGTACTCCAATATTTTGCTCATATCTGGTGAATCATTCCATTTCACCAGATCTGCCATTTTAAGGCCTGATTTCGGTGAAAAGTAGGGCACCTGTATTTATTGCTTTTGTGACCAGCCGTAAGATACTGGAATTGATAAAACTGCAGATTAAGGCAATCCTACAATATTTTTCTTCATGTTTGCTTACCGATTTTCACCATACTCATTAACTTGTAACTTTTAACCATTTCACCGGATTATGCATTTTTAGAGCTGTTTTGGGTGAAAGCCATTGGGTCACTATCCCTTGTAATTTTGATCCTGTTGAGTATCATAACTGTTACAAGACCTTCCCATCGTGTTATTCTTTTTCAATTATATGTATACATCTATTCATGGTGCATCCTCTCCTATATTAATCTTAATGATCGAATGCTTGAGACGATATTTCTACAGACATTACTTGGGTTTACTTAGAACACAGGACATTGACGTTTCATCAGGAAACTTAAAAGAGCCCTCACAGTGGGCTAAATCCACTTATACCCCTATAAGCAAGCGAAGCTTGCGAAGGACAACAACGTCTGATGCAGCCAATCACTATTTTTTGTGCTTCGGTGCTTAATAAGAGAATTTGTGGATTTAGGCTTGTTTTAGTGTTAATGGTGAAACGTCAATGTCCTGTGCTTAGAATCTCACCCAGCAGGCACATGACGTAATTGTGACGTCACATCAACGTCGGTTCAACGTCATGACGTGAATGCAACGTCATATCAACGTCGGTGCCTGCTGGGCAGATAGCTGGTGGTATAATACGCCTATCCTGGCGTAGGTACATCTGTCGTCACAAATAAAATAGAGAATCTGACCGATTCTTTATTCGACATTATAATATCTTTCTCCACAATCCAGCCGGCCCAGGCGGACCCACAGAATATTGTGACCCTTCTTTCCCTCAATATCAGAGCACGGCATTCAATCCTGACGTTCATAGCCCGGAAGCTAGAGCGCGTGAGAGCAGTGCATCGATATGTAAAAATTTCAGACTCCGTAAGGCATGGAAGCTGACATTGTTTGTTTGTTTGATTTGAGGTTTAACGTCCACGTCAACACTGTAAAGGTCATTTTGGAGACGTTGCTTCCAATTTTGTGGGACTTTTACCCGACATTGAGATGAAATGACCTCTCAAGCCCCGTCGCCGAATGAAACCAATAGGGTTTATAAGCATGGACGGTCCGACTCGTGCGTACCTAGAAGCTGGCATTGGGTTGCTTAAACCTTATCCTGCTGTTCGCGACAACCCCTACCTACTTTTGCCGGGTAGGTCCAGATCAGATGCCTGATGATCAGGATCTACATTGTCATACAGTTTGTGAATTAAACGAATATAATAATTATTATATCACGTTTTTGATTAGTAGATAGACAGAAGTGGGTGTGGCTTAATTAATTTATGCTGCGGGATAAGGGTTGAATCAAAGGTCAGGAAAACATCGATGGTTGCCAGATCTTAACGAGTGATTTTGGGGGAATGAGAACAGAGTTTTCCGCCATTTTTCAAAGGGAGACAACTTTCGTGACTTCCAGTTCGCTTTTCTATAAGCCCTGTCCCATTGAAAAAGGGATCAACTCTTAAAGGAAAGAATTTGCTCCTTAGGAGCAAATTCTTTCCTTTAAGAGTTGACCCCTATTGACATGGAAAATAAATACTTCTGAAGGAGTTACCTCCCCTGAATGTGTTCCAATTCTCATTAATACATCACTGTTATATAGTCAAGGGAAGAGACCTGTGATTTATTCTTCAACAAATCAATGAGAAGAAGAGTGAGTGAGTGTTTGAGTTTTACGTCCCACTAACAGCTAAGGTCATACGGAGACGGGACCTCGGTTTAAAGACTCATCCGGAAGTCTAATGAGAAGAAGAGCGTCACTCAGACATACTTTGACGTTTGACACATTAACATGATTTTCTCGCATCTAATGGTTACAAAAGATTCCAGTCCAGATTCTTTAGCTTACCGTCACACGCAAAAGTCTGACCTCACGGCGATAAAAAGAGTGGAGCAGTGAGTGTGTTTGAATTTTACGTCCCACCAACGGCTAAGGTCAAACGAAGACGGGAAAGAGTGAAGCAATTGTCTATAAATAACCGTTACCAGGATTTCCGACAAGTCAATTATAGTAATGTGGAAGCAACTGTGCTTTATAAATTTGGGTCGACTTTGAGACTTTAAGAATTTGAGACAATCCACACAAAAATGAATATTCAGCGTGATGAAGACAGCAGTTCCTTAGATTCGCTTCATCATTACGATTACACACCCGTACGGCATAGTGCATTTTTAAAATCTCCAAAATGGCTACTTTTCTGATGAAAATCCTGGATATTTTTCCTATATATGCTCATAAAATAGGTTGTGTGTGCTCGTTAGAACCGCCTCATTGAGTAACGAGTACCCACAACCTATGTCTTGGAGATAAGAAAAATAATGGATACCCCCGCTTTGGCAACGTCAAATCAACGTCGGTGCAACGTCATGACGTTGCACCGACGTGGATGTGACGTTGCATAGAGGTCATGACGTTTTACCGACGTTGATGTGACGTCAGAATTACGTCATGTGCCTGCTGGGACAAATTGTAGTTGATGTAATCCACCTTTTCGGTAGTTACGTAGGAGCAAATTCTTTTTTTTTTTTTTTTTCAATACAGTTGAATATTGTTTGTTTGATTTGAGGTTAAAGGTCCCCATCAACACTGTAAAGGTCATTTTAGAGACGTTGCTTTCTGTTTTGTGGGACTTTTACCCAACATTGGGATGAAATGACATCTCAGGCCCTGTCGTCCAACAAAACCAATAGGGTTTGTATGCATCGGCGGTCCAAGTCGTGTGCACCACTTTGCCTGGGCAGGCTTGGGTCCTCTAGGCGGTTTACTGGTGCTCGTGTGCGGGTCGGGTTCGGCTCTGCGTGGAAGCATTATGCGGTTAAACTTTGACGGCTCAAATATTTATTTGATCACATAATTTGTTCAGGAATTTGAAAGGTGGCATTTAGGATGTTGAGCATTTATAAAGGCACTATAAACATTTTTTTTTTTTTTTTTTTTTTTGATCATTTGAGTCGCATCTGAGGACCTTTAGCCCTTTTATGAAAATGAATGCTACACCTGCTCATTAGAATCTCCTCTGAGGTGTATTGTGGCAAGCATGCCTATATAATTTTGTCTCCCTGAAACCCCACTGTTATGCAATGGAACTGGCATTTGGAGGGATGTTCATTAATATTCATGTTTCTCTCTGGATGCAACGTGGGTGCTCATTAGGGCCGCCTCACTGAGGCAGTTCTAATGAATCTCCAGGGTCCGAGTTTTCATTGGAAGTATTAGCCTAGGGGTAACAGTAAAGTTTTTTAAAAAAATAAATAGGCTTGTTGTTGTAATAGAACCAAATTATTTTTGGTAGGCAAGATGTCATTATTATTTGACTGTGTTTGTTCACTGTACTTGTTGAATGTTATTACAGGTAACATATACTAAAAGAACATGTATTTTTCTCATCATTATTATTAGTATTATTATTATCAATGTGACAGAGACTTCTGATCATGAGTGGTTACTTTCAATTATAATTGCTCCACATCTGCATTTCAGAAGTGGGCTAATGCATCTATGGTCCTGTAAATTTAGGGTTTTGTCATTTGTAGTTTCACTTGTATTATAGTATGGATCAACTTGAGAGGAATCAATGTGAGTTGTCTCAGCTGTCTCTTCTCCCTTTGAACCAGCAATCAGCTGTTGGGATGAATGCGTCAAGTACCCCAAATAAAACATTTGGAAAAATCCATTGTTTTTATTTGGACTTTGATTATATATTGTCAATAACAGACTTATCAATTACAACATTTAATTTCATGCAATTTCAGTGACTCATCTGTGTGACTTTGGGCACTCTTCATTTCTCCAAAACAGTAAAAAGTATGATAAAAAATTGTGAATTTCTTATTCTTGGCTCTGAGCATGGGTTGTGGGCACTCTTCTTTGGAGCCATCTCAATGAGGTGGTTCTGGGGGGTGCCCTTGGCCTATGTCTTTGGGCCAAAATGAGAGGAAGTATATACCCCTGTAGACCCAGGTTTTAAATAGTATAAAGTTGGTTTTATGAGGGGTATTTACTACACAGATTTGTTTACATGATTTCTTTATTTCTGTTCTCATTGTACCAATCACCAAAGATTGTATTGCACTATTTGATCCAAGTATTTTGCTCCCCACCCACCTACATACACACATATGACCTTGTTTGGTCCATACTGTTTTTGTTGTATGTCAATTCATTATTATTATTATTTTGTATTTGATATATTCTGTACTTATATCTGTCAGGTGACTCAGTGGATAGGTGATGCTTTGGATGAGCCAGGCGGGAAACTAAAACTTTGATGCTTTTAATCCCTAATGAATATATCAGTTGACCAATGGCGGACCGCCATTGGCTTATTTCATGGCATCACCTGCAGAGGCACCCTAGAAATTGTTCACTACTCCGGTTTTTCAGATGTATTTAGAAATATTACTCTGGTATACCTCTCAATGTTCTACATGGTGTTTCTTAAATATGCTCTTCTGAAGGACTTTATTTGTAACAGTCACTTCAGTCTTATTATATTCATACTTTTAATTGTGGCTTTTGACATTGAACAAGATCCTGGCCCGGATAACTCTACTGCAGACCTATCTATTTTGCATTTTAATATTAGGAGTATTCGTAACAAAATAGACTTTATCAAAGATAACTTTTTAGATTTCGACATCTTATGCTTCACTGAAACTCATTTAGACACCCAAATTACAAATGATACTTTGGCACTTGCAGAAATGTATGATGAACCCCACAGAAAAGATAGGACTAACCGTGGTGGTGGTTTATTGATCTACTTAAACACTAACCTTGTACATAGAAGAAGACATGATCTGGAAATATTTTGCGAAGAATCTATTTGGGTTGAAATTAAGGCCAATAATGAAATTTACTTATTAGGGCTTTTTTATAGTCCCAGGACTTCTGACACAATATTTTTTGATAATATGGATTTGAATATTGAAAGAGCTTTCGAATCCTCAAAAAACTTAATAATTGTAGGAGACTTGAACGAAGATTTATTAAACCAAAATTTTCACAATCTGAAAGATTTATTATTGCTTAACTCTTTAGAAAATACTGTTACAGAATGTACAAGGCAGCATGCTATTCTAGACCCAATTATTATCCCCAATGATATGCCATTGCTAGAAGCAGGTACACTATATACTCCTCCTAACATCAGTGATCACAAAGCAACATACATAAGACTACCATTTCATTATCAATGCAATAAAACATTTAAAAGACTAGTTTGGCTCTACAGAAAGGCAGATCTCACCCTTTTTAAACAAAGTATTTCTACGCACGATTGGAGTTGCCTCTCTAATGGATCGATTGATGAAGCATGCTCCAAATTTACAGAGTGTTTTCTTAATTTTGCTAAAAATTGTATACCCCATAAACATATTACTGTCCGTCCAAATGACAAACCCTGGTTTGATTCAGAAATCAGACATTTTTTACGAATACGAGATCGACTTAAAAAGAAGTCTGTTAAATCGGGCAACTCCAATGAGTGGAAAAAATATAAAAATGCCAGAAACAAAGTAAACAACCTGAAAAAACATGCCAAAGAGATTTTTTACAATAATTTAGAAATTAGTCTTTCAGATTTCCATAACAATGATAAAAAAAAATTTTGGCAGGTAATTCGTCATTTCGTCAAGAATAACAATTCATCAGGTAGTATACCTCCTCTACTTATCCCTTCGGTGTCTGGTCAAGATACATATTGTTTTACTGAAGAAGAAAAGGCAGAGTGCTTGAATGATTACTTTACTTCTATATCCAATGTTGACGACAGCAATACACAATTACCCACTTTTCAGCCCAAAACCCAGTCTTCCCTACCTCAGATATTATGTACCCCAAGTGAAATTGAAGAGCTTATCAACTTACTAAACCCAAATAAAGCCACCGGACCTGACGCTATAAGCCATAGAATGCTTAAAGCAGTTGCTAAAGAAATTTCCACTCCCTTGAGCATACTCTTCAATAGATCATTTAGAGAAGGTATCTATGCTTCCTCTTGGAAAGAAGCTAACGTTCTACCACTGTTTAAAAAAGGAGACAAAACGTCTCCTTCAAACTATAGACCCATATCTCTTCTAAGTTCCTTGGGTAAGCTTCAGGAAAGAATAGTTTTCAAAAACATTTATAATCACCTTCATGATAATCAACTATTATATAAGTACCAGTCTGGCTTTTTGCCCAACCATTCCACAACTTTTCAACTTATTGACATTTACAACCACATCTGTCAAACATTTGATAATAGTCAGTTTTCTTGTATGGTCTTTTGCGATGTTTCAAAAGCTTTTGACCGTGTATGGCATAAAGGTCTCTTATTCAAACTTAAACAACATGGCATCAATGGTACACTTCTAAACTGGCTTGCGGATTACTTAAGCAATAGATCTCAGCGGGTGTTTGTAAAGTCTAGCTTTTCGAGTAAGAAGCCAGTTAATGCTGGAGTGCCCCAAGGTTCAGTGCTAGGACCCCTCTTATTCCTCATATACGTAAATGACATTTCAGATTCTCTGCTCAGCTTAACCAGACTCTTCGCAGACGACAGCTCGCTTTTTGTTTCAGCTTCTTCGATAAACGATTTACAAGGCATCATTAATCACGACTTGAATATGCTATCAGTATGGGCCAAGCAGTGGCTAATCAACTTCAATCCTCAAAAAACTGAGGTTGTGTTATTCACTCTTAAAAATTTCGAACGTTTTCCTCAAATCTTGTTTGATGACGTGTCAGTTAAATTTGTGACAGACCACAAGCACTTAGGTCTTACTTTAAGTAACAATGGGCAATGGCACAAACACATTGAAAATATTATTAACAGTGCATCCAAAATTATTGGAATAATGCGAAAACTCAAGTATACCTTTCATCGTATAGCCCTTAATCAGATTTATATTTCGTATGTTTTACCAATATTGGAATATTCTTCAGTAGTTTGGGACAATTGCACCGCCCAAGACGCGAATATGCTTGAAAAACTGCAAAATGAAGCTGCCAGAATCGTTACTGGCTTAACCAGGTCAGTCTCATTAGATTGTCTTTATAAAGAATGTGGATGGGTCCCACTAAGCACAAGACGCAAAGAACAAAAGTTAGCTTTCATGTATAAAGCCGTAAATGGTCTTGTCCCTGAGTATATATTAGATTTAATCCCTCCATATGTTGGGGAAACATCTAACTACTCCCTGCACAATAACAACAACCTAAATATTCCCTTTACGCGCACAGAAATATCCCGTAAATCCTGCATCCCTTCGTCTGTTGCTTTATGGAACACTCTTGATGAAACTATCCGCTCTTCTGTTAGTGTGTCAACATTCAAAAGTAATATTAAATCGCTACGCCCCAATGTCAGTAAAGTCCCTCCTTACTTTCTCTGTGGCGACAGATATTTATCAGTGTTACACGCAAGAATTAGAAACAGATGCAGTAATCTTAAACAGGATTTGTATTTGAATCATCTCAGTATAAACCCTTTCTGCAGTTGTGCTGAAGTTGTAGAGGATGCAGAGCATTTCTTTTTTATTTGTCCACACTATTCAGACAAGCGCATTTCATTGTTTCACTCTACTCATAACTATCATCCTCTAAATGTTCAAAAACTTCTCTGCGGTGACGATAACCTGTCAATACAGGAGAATACTTCTCTTCTCCTTTCAGTCCAAACCTACATAAAAGTTACTGGCAGATTTGCTAATACTGACCAGTAATTTTTCTTATTTTATATTTACGCCCCTGTTTCACGACTAGTCACCTGACAGTATTTATTTATTTATTTATTTATTTATTTATTTATTTATTTATTTATTTATTTATTTAGTTGTATTCATCGTTCTCTCTCTCTCTCAGGACGTATTAAGTGTATGCTTATTAATGTTGCTTCTTTCTCTTTCTTACTTTACATGTTTTATTTTCCTTAGTCTTACTTCATATTATGTTATATGATCTGAATCTTTATATATCCCCATGTCGCGTGAAATTAATATATAAGTTGTACCTATGTAGGGGAAGGGCCGTAACTAATGTTGTGAGAACTTGTGGCCCAACCCCATTGCACTGTTTATATGCAATAAAATATGATTAAACTAAATGGATACCCCCATAAACCCCGGTTTTCTCTATATAAAGTGGGGTTTAGGGGGTGGGGTCTTCATTTCACGGACTTGTTCACGTGATGATGGAAATAAATATTCACAAAAAAAAAAAAATGAATTTTTTTTTATATTAAAAAAAAATCAGTTATTAAGAAGAAAATGTTTCCACAGATCTTACTGGATCTCCTGGTACAGTGACGTCAACACTATCGATTTCGGCACGGGGGACATTCCTGGTTGGAACACACTTTTGGCGAAAACCATGATTGCAGAATTCAATTATGAAGTAGTCGCCGTCTCACTATCAACTAATGCTAACAACATCGGTTTGTGGAAGTTTGGAAACGGTACGATTCAGTTAAATTACATTGTCGGTCTCCCATCACATAATGCATTGGCGATTCTAACAAATGCCCAAAACGTTTGTGAACAACATTTGTTTAATGGAGTACCTAAACGATAAGAGCCATTTATTGCCTATCATTTTTCTTATTATTGGTATTCCTTAATTATGTTCAATAAAATGGCAAGGCTATCCTTCGGAAGCAAGGAAAAAACAACAGAACTGAAAACTATAGAGAGTGCATGATTTCTGGACCAGACTAGCTAGTTTCGGCCAATTAGGCCTCATCAGTGACCCTCGATTATTTTCAAAATTCCACAATGGAATCAATGATCCGAAACAACAAGAAAATATAATCTACACTATGATGAAGCCGCAAGTTTTGTATACTATCAAACTGTTAGGGTGCAGATACTGTCTTTGTAACGAGGGCGCTCTGTACTGCCTTTAGGGCCCCGTCAAGCGATTTTGGTACTTATCGCCTATGCGAGCAGCGAAGGTTCAGGCGAGCCTGCGCATCAGCGCAGTCTCGCCAGAACCTTCGCTGCTCGCTCATACAAGCAGTGAATCAAGAGGAACCTTCAGACAGAAAGCCAAATCCCTGGCCCCTCTGAATGTCTGGGCATGCGCAGTTAAAATTTGTCATGACGGAATGCTCGAAGACACAAATTCGCTTGGCCGTGCTCTTTAGTAGCTGTCCTGGATCTTGACGGGGAACGTGGGATCACATTTTTGCAAGAATCGTTATACAGTCGAACTTCAATGGTTCGAACCCCTTTGGGACCATGAAAATTTGTTCGAGACAGCGATAGTTCGAGCCACTGAGTATACTGTCAGGAGGCACAGCGAGATACTTTTAGACATCTTTTCGGTGTTCTATAATGCATATGTATGCTGTGTGTACTCATTAGAATCGCCTCATCGAGGCGATTCTAATGAGTACACAAAGCATGCATTTACAAGATAAAAGACAAAAATCTCCTTAATTATACCGCACTATTTCTTATGTAGAGGATTTCGCTAGGGGCTCAAGAATGGGTTCGACTCATCCATGGTACACGAGCCATCAGTGTTCGAGCCATCGAAGTTCTACTGTACATGCAGAAGAGAGAAATATTACTTTCAGGACTGGTGGGTTGGGTGTGGGGCTGGCGTATGTGATCACATGATCCATGTCAAGAATCAAATTGCGAATGCGTTATACTGCATAGCTTGAATTCTTCAGTAAAAGGTGTATACTAGTTTGGTTGGTTGATTTGAGGTTTAACGTCCCGTCAACACTGTAAAGGTCATTTTGGAGACGTTGCTTCCAATTTTGTGGGACTTTTACCCGACATTGAGATGAAATGACATCTCAAGCCCTGTCGCCCAATGAAACCAATAGGGTTTATTAGCATGGACGGTCCGCCTCGCACCGCGGTTCCTGGACAGGCTTAGATCCTCTAAACGGTTTACCAGTACTAGTGTGCGGGCCGGATTCAGCTCTGCGTGGAAGCATCATGCAGCCCATATATTTCTTCAAGCCCCTATGGGCGGGGGCCTGGAACGTTAATAGCGATGATAGTAACATTTCTTGGGATTGTACGACGATGGAGGTTGCTCAGATGTCACAGACTTGTTTGTAAACAAAAGCTGGTTGTTACTGGCATGCACTTATTGGATCGCCGTTTATCTTTGCTCAAAACAGACGGTTGAACGTATAATGTCGATCACTTGGTAAAACGGACATGATCCATTGACTCTGGGGTTTGCGATTTTTGACTGCCCCGGCGACCGAAATATTAGACGAAATATTTCTCGCTCATCGCATCTTCCGCATCTTATCCTGCCTGTGGAAGGTTTTGTTTGTTTGTTTGATTTGAGGTTTAACGTCCCCGTCAACACTGTAAAGGTCATTTTGGAGACGTTGCTTCCAATTTTGTGGGACTTTTACCCGACATTGAGATGAAATGACTTCTCAAGCCCTGTCGCCCAATAAAACCAATAGGGTTTATTAGCATGGACGGTCCGCCTCGCACCGCGGTTCCTGGACAGGCTTAGATCCTCTAAGCGGTTTACCAGTACTAGTGTGCGGGCCAGATTTAGCTTTTATATAGTAAAACGGGGTTTACAGGGGTAAACATTATTTTTCTTATTTCTGCTCTAAAATATAGATAATGGATACTCGTTAGAACCGCCTCGATGAGGCGGTTCTAACGAGTGCCCACAATCTATATTTTGAGCAGAAAAAGAAAAATATCACAATTTTTCATCTTAAAATTTTCATTTTTTCGGCGATAAAGGTGACAATGTATTTGTATAGGCGTGTTTGCGTAATGGAATGCTTTATCACTAATAATTTCGTAATGTGATTATCTATATACATTTGCTCTCCTTGCATTCCCAACAGGCACTCAACGTTGAACTAACGTTGAAACAACGTTGAAAACGTTGTTTCAACGTAAGTTCAACGTTGAGTCAACGTTTTATGCCTGCAGGGTTCTCTTTTTATAAGGACTTGAGTTTTTTTACCTATTTTTTACAATGCACAATTTTAATTATTCTTATCTCATGCTACACATACAACAAGAGATACATAGAGGATATTTACTTTTTTGAGGCAGGTACCAAACACATTTCATAGAGTATGTTGAAAACATCCACATTTTCACGAGTGCGAAACACGAGTGAAAATTGAGATGTTTTCAACACACGAGATGAAATATTTTTCGCATCTGCCGAAAAAAAGTAATTTTTCTTACCATTTTATAATCTTATGCGGATATTTAGGGTAACTGATCGATCGTATTGTTCGTCGCAATTTTGCCTGGCTATGAAGTCACAAATGTCAGTTTCAAAACATAAACAGATCGCCATTTTGTATACAGGATTTTTACAGTAAAAATGGTACTTTTCAAGGTACTTTACAGAATTATTTTATAGATAGCATATGAATTTTGGCGAGAAAAGTAGTCCGGGCTGCAACTGTGAAAATAACATGGTCATGTTATTTTTCACACTGTGAATATATCATTTATATTTTCAGAGTGCGAAAATATCACTTTTATTTGTTTCACATATGCATTGATTTCACTGCTATGTATAAAATAAATTTACTTAAAGCTAATACAAACAATGATACATTGTAACAGAGAGAGAGAGAGAGAGAGAGAGAGAGAGAGAGAGAGAGAGAGAGAGAGAGAGAGAGAGAGAGAGAGAGAGAGAGAGAGAGAGAGAGAGAGAGAAAGAAAGAAAGAAAGAAAGAGAGAGAGAGAGAGAGAGAGAGAGAGAGAGAGAGAGAGAGAGAGAGAGAGAGAGAAAAAACAGCGAATTTGTGATATAGCCTTTGCAGCAGCAGAACAAATATACTGATCATTCTTCGGTTTGTCGCATGCATGTGTTCCTGTATAACTGCTTAGCGCAATGTGACAAGGCTTGAATCGAATGTAGCCAAGTCGCAAATGTTATATCCCATTGTATTAACTCTTATCATGCTGTTCACGACAACCCCTGTCTTTGGAAACAGTGTAGATCCAGATCAGATGGCTTCTGAAGAAGCCATCTGATCAGGATCTACACTGTTTGACATTCAGTTTATGAATCTGTAGGAATAAATTACATCTAGTAATCTGATTGGTTCAAAGTCAGAAACGGGTGTGGCTAAATTGAATATTCAGCAAGAGAAGGGTTAAGAATGAATACCCAGCATTCAGCCTCGATAGCGTAGTGGTTAACGCGTTCGACTCATGATCGAGAGGTTGTGCGTTCGAATCAGGCAACCGGTATCAAGGTGTGTCCTTGGGCAAGACACATAATGACACTGCCTCACTCCACTCAGATGTAAATGGGTAGCAGTGGTGGAATTGTCATAGTCACTCTCTCGCGCGCGTGAAAACACCCGGAATGAGTGTTCGAGAGCGATTAAATAAGCTTGAAGCTTCCATCGCAATCGAACTAAAACACAGCTCTCATAAAATATCAACATACGAAAAGGAGACAATTTTCCTGCTCTATTCAGCAGATGATAAAATTTGTCCTGCTCAAAAATTCTAAAATGCCAACACTTGTTGGCATTTTAAAATTTATGAGAAGGACGAATTAATGTTTATCCTGCCCATCTAATTGTTGGCATTTTAATATGTGTTTGTTTGTATTTGTTTGTATTGGAGTTTTAACGACCCAGTCAACACTATTTTCAGTCATTTTTGAGCCGGTCAAATCAACTGCCCACTCTTTCTTGGGCAGGCTTATACGTAAGGCGTTAACCAGTACAGTGCCCATTCTTTCGCCAGAA
Organism: Lucinisca nassula; assembly: GCA_963580285.1. Classification (NCBI taxonomy): domain Eukaryota; kingdom Metazoa; phylum Mollusca; class Bivalvia; order Lucinida; family Lucinidae; genus Lucinisca; species Lucinisca nassula. Next base: position 119,722,294 of record OY757022.1, on the reverse strand, counting down.
ACTGATAACTGCCCTTCTGCAATCAACGGAAGGGAGAGAATGACCGTAGAAAAGATTTCATGATCAATCTCCACGAAAAAATGTTGCCGACCCCGGCAGGTATCGAACCCGCGTCCTCCTGATCACCAGTCAGACGCGCGTTCGACTGAGCTACCGAGGTCGGCTTTAATGATTTATGAGGACAAATTCATGCTCAAGTGACTTGAGCAATAAAAAGATGTTATCACCTTTGGACCAAGGTCAAAGTTATTGTTCACATGTTTTCAGGTTGTGAGGCGCCAACAGAATGTCCTCCCGGTCAAGTGTTTGATCCTGAGCTCAACATGTGTGTTGAAGGTACGTATGAAACAGTGGTTTATCTTTATATCCGGGACATGGCAACGCCGATGGGCTAGCAAGTGCATATACCAGCCTGTACAACATTGTGCCGGGGTGAAAAAGACTGCATGTGATGAAATCTGACCTGGTTCAACATTATTAATTTTACTGAAAATACCTGAATTTCAAAATTTTATTGGAATAACTTTTCACTTGGAAAAGTAAGTCAATTGACGAGTTCAAAAGTACAACGTTTGCGACAGAAGTCGAAAAGAGACTGGTTTCAACTTTTCCTGAAACAACTGATACCGCTTTCGTCGTAAATATTGCAATTTAAATGCAATGGTAAGGAATAAATAGAGGGTATTTACTTTTTTGAGATGAATATGAAAAATATTTCATCGAGTGTGTTGAAAATTCTGATGTTTTCAACACACGAGATGAAATATTTTTGATATTTATCGAAAAAAGTAAACTTTCTTTTTATTTTATAATATTTTAGGACACTTACTGTAGTTGATCAATCGGATCTTACGTCACAATTTTTGACTTGGCTATAACGTCACAACTGTCAGTTGCAAACCATAAACAGATCGCCATTTTTAAAACAACATTGTTACAGTTCAAAAAATGCTTTTTCAAGGTATTTTTAAGAATTATTTCATCGATAAATTAGATTTCCAGACACTTCGGCCCCACTACCACATCGGCCCCTAGACAGGTCGGCCCAAAACCAAGTCGGCCCTAGACACCTCGGCCCTAGTCACCTCGGCCCTAGACACCTCGGCCCCACTGTCACCTCGGTATTTGATACTGATAGTCAAGGAGCCTTTTCTACAAGAATGTATAGGGCCATGAAGACTTTGCACTCAGTGCACATCCAGATCCATCTGATCTGGATCTACACTGTCATTCAGTTTTCGAATTTTAAATGAATACAATTTTTGAGGGTCTGATTGTCAGAAATGTGACTAATAAATAAATTAAATAAATAAATTATACAGTATACTTGTTACTGTCAGTCTTTAAATAGGAGTTGAAATGACAATCAAATAGGAATTTCTAAATGTGTGAAACTTGATAACAATGGAAATATACTGACCAATTCCTACTTAAACACGAGCAGTGAAGACATTGCACACAGTGCACATCCAGATCTACACTGTTTGCCACTAATATATACATATTGTACACATGTACATGTATCAAGTAATTTGGGTAACTGATAGTCAGAAATGTGACTAATAAATAAATAAATAAATAAATTAATTAATTAATTAATTAAGTGTACAATATACTCGTTACTGTCCGTCTTTAATATGAACTAGAATGACAATCAAATGTGTGAAAATTGATAACAATGATCTGTTTATCATCAAGGATCTCTTTATTGGGGTAAAGGGATTAGTAACGCCTGGTTGTTTATTGAGCTTCACACTTTACCTATTTAAGTCAATAATTAATTGTTCTTGTAAATTTTTTTTGCTAATGCAAATAGTGTACTTACCTGAAATTCATTAATCCTTACCCCGCTGAGCACGATTATCCTTATCTTTGCAAACAGTGTAGATCCTGATCAGATTGCTTCTGCCCTCTGAACCCGATCTGCACCGTTTTTCATGCCGTTTTTGAATACATAAAATTAATTGGTTCACTTACGAGGATAGTTGTAGTTCAGCGAACCTGAACACTGATAATTACCTAATAAATAAATAAATTGTTTGTTTGTATTGGAGTTTAACGGCCAAGTCAACACTATTTTAGTTCATTTTCGAGCCGGTCAGTTTACCTATCCACACTTAACCTGGGCAGGCTTATACGTAAGCAGTTCACCAATACAGTGCCATTCTTTTCGCCAGAAAGTGACAACTGCCCTTCTTGAATCAGCAGAAGGGAGAGAATGACCGAAGAAAAGATTTCATAATTAATCTCCACGAAAGAAAGCTGCCGACCCCGGTAGGTATAGAATCCGCGTCCTCCTGATCACAAGTCAAACGCGCATCAGGCTTAGCTACCGAGGCCAGATAAACAAATAAATAAATAAATATATATATATATTATATATATATATATAATATATATATATATATATATATATATATATATATATATATATATAAATATATAATATATATATATATATATATTATATATATTAACAAATATAAGATCATCCCCATCATCACCATGATTGACGAAACCGAGGAATGATTTTTTTTTTGGTTTTACGGCCCATCCACCGATCCATCCAGATTCCATCCAATTAGTAACTTTAAAGGATAAATTATTGAAATAAATTAAAAAGGTATTTTAACGGTGTGGAATTGTTTCGGATAATAAAAAAGCCTAAAGATGATCAAAAGAGCAGAAAAGTACAAAAAGAGCCTGCTCTAAAGCATGCAGCAATGCAATTAGAATTATACATTGAAATAAAAGAGGGGAATTTTCAAATGTATCTTCCATTCTTCTTAAATGGACATATAGATTTCCCGTTTAGTAACGTTATAATAAACAATAAATGTATATATTATAGGTTCAAATATTCTTGGCTCCCTATCAAAATAATCAAATCAGCAAATAAAAATAATTTAAAAAAGAACAAACTCATCGGGCATCCAACCCAATCTCCTATTTAAGTGGAAGCCCCGTGAAAAGCAAAGTGGGGCCGAAGTGTCTAGGTATATGGGGCCGACGTGTCTAGGGGCCGAGGTGTCCAGGGGCCGACCCGTCTAGGGTTTCAATTTTATGTGGGGCCGAGGTGGTTTTGGGGCCGAGGTGTCTAGGGGCCGAAGTGTCTAGCGGCCGAGGTGGTTTTGGGGCCGAAGTGTCCTGTTACCGATAACTTATGACTTTGGCGAAAAAAGCAGTCCGGGCTGCTACTGTGAAAATAATAAGGTCTTGTTATTTTTCACAGTGTGAAAATATTATTTATATTTCACACTGTGAAAATATCACTTTTAATTGTTTCAGATATGCATTGTTTTCACAGCTCAGTATAAAATAATACTATCTAAAATCTTGAACAATATGCGTTATACGTATGTTGCAGTCCGGTAATATTGCACATATAAAGTTTTGATAGTTGCGTGTGACTTTCTCCCATCCGCAATCGGAAACATTACAATACATCCCTATCAGCTAGCTGCCTCTGAAGTTTTTTTTTACAGAGTACTGTGAAAAGAGATACCCTCTTTAAATTGAACAATGCTCCTAAGGATTGGGGCAGAAAGGTGTAAGCAACATTGAATGCCCAGATCAGACCCCAGGAGCAGTCTGATCAGGGTCTACAGTTTGATGCCGCGACTGATAATAGTGGAACTGATTATGACGGATACTGTCACTGTAAATAGAGGATCTTACATGAGTGTTCATGTATTATTGAATTTATTAAACGAGTTGTGGAAAAGGGATAAAATGCGAGGCTTTGCCGAGCATTTTATCGCTTTTCCTCAACGAGTTTAATAAATTCAATAATACTTGAGCACGAATGCAAGATTCTATTTATCATATGACATTTAAAACGCATTTTATTCACGATTGTTTACAAAAATGTCAATATTCCGCCATTAGTAAACACGACGTCGTTAAGGACGTCGTACATGTAACGTTACGGAACGTATCTAACTAATTTGCATATTTAATCCACTAGTGGATTATCGAAAATATTACATGGCGTTATTACACTCTCAGACGCGACGTAATATGATAAATGTGAATGCAAGGTGCGCAAAATAAACGGCCAAGCAATGTTACCGGACTTGACTGTTTATAATGTTTAAGTTACATAAAGAACTGCAGAATGAGGGACAGATAACTCTTAAATATTATTTTATTGAATAGAGAACCGCGAGATCCTGATTGCTCTGTGGCTAGATGAAACAACTTTTCCATAATTAAGACTTCACAAGCGGAAAACCAAACAGTACAGGTTCTTTCCCACAAAATGGTTTGATGGCTATCCAAAATTAACACTTCTCTTGCTGAATATTCATTTTAGCCACACCAATCTCTGACTTTGAACCAATCAGATTACTTTATGTAACTTATTCCTACAAATTCATAAACTGAATGTCAAACAGTGTAGATCCTGATCAGATGTCTTCTTCAGAAGCCATCTGATCTGGATCTACACTGTTTCCAAATATATGGGTTGTCGTGAACAGCATGATAAGAGTTTAAAAAACGTCGTGCGAGGACAAACTTTAAGAACTAGAATCCATCACGGTCGTGATCATGGCCCCATGATAGCATGTTTGAAGGCAGGGGTTGTGTTTGTGTGCGGTGGTGGGGGTAGAAACGTTTAGATGTAAAATGGGGTTGCACTGTCGGTAGTTTCAGTTAGTACTCTAACTGTTTCTTATTAGTTCTTTTGAACATTGATAGCTAAATCCATGTTAATGTCTCTTGCACTTCAATATACGAGAGAACAGTAGCTGAATATGTCAAAATTTATTGAAGCTAGAGTTGTTGCCCTTTGCTTCATATGCGCTTCGTCGTTGTGAATAATTATAGCAAGTTTCATATGAAGATCTTGCATGTTTTTTAACAATGTAAACGTTTTTAAGTCGATCAAGAGGCATTAGTCAAAATTTGTTAAAGCTGAAGTTGTTACCCTTTTGCTACACATGTGCGTATTCTCGCTGTCAATAATTACTGCAAGTTTCAATGGTATATCTTTTACCATTTTGAAATTATGAAGAAAAAATAAAACATCACGAAAACGCGTCTATATAATGTTGACCCCCATGGACCCCATTTTATGTCGTTAAACATGGGTTTGCAGGGGTAAACCTTATTTTTCTTATTTCTGCTCTAAAATATAGATTGTGGGTACTCGTTAGATCCGCCTCGATGTTTTGAGCAGAAATAAGAAAAATAGCACACTTTGTCATCTTCAAATTTTCGTTTTTCTGGTGATAAAATTTACTTTGTATTTGTATAGGCGTGTTTTTGTAATGGATGAAAAAAAAAAAAAAAAAAAAAAGCCGAAAACTTGAATTTTACAAAAAGCCATAACTCTAAGAATGTTATACTTTGCCATAAAATTGTGAATTGTTGTTGTGACCTACATTATGATAACCCACCCGTGCGACTTAGTGCATTTTCACATCTCTAAAATGGCTACTTTTCTGATGAAAATCCTAAATATTTTTGTTATAAATGTTCAAAACATAGGTTGAGGGTGCTCGATAGAACCGCCTCAGGGAGGCGGTTCTAACGAGTACCCACAACCTATGTCTTGGAGCAAAAATAAGAAAAATAATGAATACCCCCGCAAACCCCAGTTTTCTCTATATAAAGTGGGGTATAGTGGGGTCTTCATTTCACGGACTTGTTCACGTGATGTATGCTTAAAGTTTGAAGTTGATACATTAAACGGTTTGCAAGTTATTTAAAAACATGAAACATGTGGACAGTCAGACTGTGTGACTACTAAAGCATACCACAACAACCACAACGGGCCTCCGTGGCCTAATGGATAAGAGCGCTGACTTTTAGTCATTAGGTCTCTCACCGCCGTGGGTTCGAGCCTCGCTCGGGTCACGTGTGAGACGCCAAGTTCTGCAACGGAAGGTCAGGTGGTTTTTCTCCGGGTCCTCCGGTTTTCGCCCACCTAGGATTAACGATCGGCTCGATATGAGTGAAATAATCTTGAAAGGGCCGTAAAACCCAAACCAAAAAAAAAAACAAACAAAAAAAAAAAACACAACAACCATAACGGAAGTAACTAGAGCGGTCAGTAATTTGTCCTAACTGGGGAGCTTAAAAGCTTAAAATCCAAACACGATTGCAGTCACCCAATATCTAGAGACCTTAAATGATTATGTTGACCCCAACTACCTGGGTCCAAACGTATTCAGCATTTTCCATTTATCAAATTCTACCTACGTAGACCAAATATCTGCCAGGCCTTAGTGTGAACTACACAAAGTTCTCATTTGCTGTAACATCTGGCTCTTTGGGACAAATTACAGTCGAACTACAATGGCTCGAACACCTTTGGGACCTTGATAATCTGTTCGAGACAGGGGTAGTTCGAGCCACTGAGGGTTAATGCCAGGAGGTATACGATGTACTTTTTGATATTTTTTTCGATGTTCTAGAACGAAAATGTATGCTGTGTGTACTCATTAGAATCGCCTCATCGAGGCGATTCTAATGAGTACACACAGCATACATTTGCAAGATTAAAGACTAAAATCTCCTTAATTATCCCTCACTATGTCTTATGAAGAGGATTTCGCTAGGGGCTCAAGAATGAGTTCGACACATCCATGGTAATCGAGCCATCGGTGTTCGAGCCATCGAAGTTCTACTGCTGGACCTTTATTCCAATACAAAATGCAAGACTACTAAATGGTGTAACACGAATATATTCGTCATGCGTAGGAGAGACTAACATTATATGTGCAGTTCTTTTTGTGTACTATAGGGCTTTGTATCTATGCAAAAAGCCTTTGTCATATGCACATATTCTGAGAGAAGTCCTGGGTCATGGGCTCCAATCCATCAGAATGTCAAATTTTGCATATTACCGAACGAAAAAAATATTGTTTGTCTTTTATCAGCATGATTAGACGTCATTGGCGAATAATATTTTAACTTTTACCTATCCCTTGACTAATTCAGCAGGTGAAAAAGTGATGATATATTTTTTTTCCTCAAAAATAGTTTTTCCATTTCATGCTTTCAAAATGTCGTCTGCTGAAAAAATACTCAGCATGCAAAGTGAGTGAGTGAGTGTTTGAGTTTTACGTCCAACCAACAACTAAGGTCACACGCAGACGGGACCTCTGTTTAAAGACTCGTCCGTAGGTCTGGAGAAGCCCGGGATCGATCCTGCGACCCTTGGTTTACAAGGCGAGTAGCGTAACCACAACACCACGGAGGCTTCTAGCATGCAAAGCGTTGCCGCAATAAGCAACACCGTTTCTTCTATTACGTGCAAACATTGACGCTAAAGTCTGCCGAACCGAAAAATCCGCTGAGCATCCAAATTTTACACAGCGAAGAGTCAGTTCAAACTGTGCGGTCTGATCTTAGTTCTCGATGTGTCTTGACAATGCCTAATTATTTTATTTGCTTGACATGAGAATTGGTTGTCATGGATACTTTATGTTTATCTTTGCAGAGGATGCAGACGACGATGCAGACGACACAGACGACACAGACAATGGAACGGACTGTAAAAGACCTCGTCGCTGTAGATTTCCACTTCACAAGCCACGTGCGCATCACGTGAAAAAGTCCACCTCTTCTTCCTTTCAACAAATCCTTAGCCTTCTTTTCGTTTATGCTACTATTGTTGTTCCCTTGTTCCTGAAATGATGTTGCTCTTGCTGTAGGAACAGCGCAAGTGTCACTTTTGTCGCTCAATGAGAATAAATGCACTAAATAATACAGAATCTTACACTCGTATTCATTTCATATGAGCCCCGCCAAGCGAATTTGTGTCTTCGAGCATTCCGTCAAGACAAATTTTAACTGCGCATGCCCAGCCATTCAGAGGGGCCAGTGATATGGCTTTCTGTCTGAAGGTTTCTCTAGATTCACTGCTTGTATGAGCGAGCAGCGAAGGTTCTGGCGAGACTGGGCGGATGTGCAGGCTAGCCTGAACCTTCGCTGCTCGCATTGGCGATAAGTAGCAAAATCGCTTGACGGGGCCCATATGAAATCATTGAAACACGATCGAGGCTCATATAAAATGAGCACTCTTTTAAAGAGAATGGATACTCCTTCTGGGGAGGCAACTCCCGCAAAAGTATTTTTGTATCCCATGTGAAAAGTGTCAATCCTGATAGACTCAAGAGGCTGGGGTTTTCCCTGCTTACACTACGGGGGATTCCTCTTCTTGACTGACAGTCTTGACCTAGAGTTGTTAAGTGGCGGGAATCTTAATCTCAAAGAGTCCGCATGCTGTTGGTTATTTTCTGGTACTAGTTAACTTTAATAGAATCCGTTTTAGTTGCAATCCAGTGCATTGGGTTGTTAGTCTAGGGACCATTTGTTTGAAGCTTAGTTCGACAATATATGTTTAAGAACTGCTTTGTAGTCTAAACTTATTCAGGCATAGTGTTATTACAACATTTCTAGTGTTGTTTCGGTTGTAAAAGTCCCACAAATTTGGAAGCAACGTCTCCAAAATTACCTTCACAGTGTTGACGGGGACTTTAAACCTCAAATCAAATAAGAAAAATACTCTTAAAGGAAAGAGTAAATGAATGTTTGAGTTTTACGTCCCACCAACAGCCAAGGTCATACGGAGACGAGACCTCGGTTCAAAGACTCATCCGAAAGTCTGGAGAAGCCAAGGATCGATCCTTAAAGGAAAGAATTTGCTCCCCAGCAGCAAATTCTTTCCTTTAAGAGTTGACACTTTTACTCGACATGGAGATGAAATGACATCTGAAGCCCGACCGCCTAATGAAACCAATATGTTTTTATAAGCAGGGACGGGCCGACTCGCACCCATTTGCATGGGCAGGCTTAGATCTTCTAAGCGGTTACCGGTACTCGTGCGGGTCGGTTTCAGCTCTGCGTGGAAGCATCATGCGGCCCATCTATTTCTTCAAGTCCCGATGTCCTTTAAGAGTAGATCCCTTTTTTCGTGGGATAGTGTTTATAAAGAAGCGAACAAGAAGTCCCGAAAGTTACCTCCCTTTGAAAAATTGCGGGAAATCTGCTAGCTGTATCAATTCCCCTTAATTAGCATTCAAGGTATTGATTTGATTACACGGATACGACGGCGCGATCTGCGCATTTGTTGTTTGCAAATGCCTGTGATTTGTGAGCAGACAAGACACAAACAGGCCTGGCCCCGAGGTTATAAAACTTTTTTCATGCTCAACTCACTTGAGCATGAAATTTGTCCTGCTCACAAATTTTAAAATGCCAACAATTGTTGGCATTTTAAAATTTGTGAGCAGGACAAATAACATTATCTGCAATCTGAGAAAGAAAAATCGCTCAACTTCTTTGTATTTTAACTTTTATGAGCACCACATGTTTCATGCTCAGCTGAATTGAGCATGAAAAAAAGTTTTATAACCTTGGGGCCTGTCCAACTTTACAGACAAGAACAAACCTCAAATGTTTACATTATACAGCAATCCACCTAAAATTGACACTAATTCTCCTTAAAAAGCATAGTTAAATGTTTCCGCCGTTATTTCTCTGTGCTTTCTGCACTTAGTGTCTTCTAGAAAGAGACGACCTTAGGGAATGTTCAAAAGTGGTCCTTAAAGACCACTTTTGAACAGTCCAAAAGGTGGTCTTATTACAGGAATTTTACTGTGCCTGTACTATCCAAGCAACGAACAAAATGGTGCTGATCAGACCACACAGTAGGCTGGCCACCCATCCGTTTGGTGTAGATTTCTTTATTTTTCTATTTTCCGTTTCGGGTAACATCTACACCTGCGGCTAGATTCAGTCTATTGCAAAAAAAACCACGAATTTCGACGGGTGTCTCCGTTTGGCCACTTTCTGGAGAGAACTGATGCACAAACATTTTGTTTTTACGGCGTAGCCGTTATGGTTTTGCTTTTGTCCTACATTTTTCGTTATTCAATTGGTCAATAAAACCACATGTCCAAGGAGATGACCATTTCATTGGTCAATGATTTACATAAATAAATCTACTCAAAAGTACGACAGTTTACTGAAGTTTTAACCTAGGAACTGTTTCGTTTTTTATGTGAGACATGAATGAAAAATATATACAGTTTCGGCTTGCTCACCGTCTTGTCCTTTGATGACAATACGTCATATGTATAATTGTGTTTCTAGTGAATTCTGTAACTGCTGCGGTGAATAGCTATTTTGACCTAATTTCACGTGGTTGGTCTATATAGCGAAAGGAACCATTTCGCGAAAGGAAGGTTCCTTTCGCGAAAGGAAGACTTTTCTGCGAAAGGAATTGTTTGTTTGATTTCAGGTTTAACGTCCCCATCAACACTGTGTAGGTCATTTTGGAGACGTTGCTTCCAAGTTTGTGGGACTTTTACCCGACATTGAGATGAAATGACACCCAAGCCCTGTTGCCCAATGAAACCAATAAAGAGATATAGCATGACAAAACATGTAATAATCGCATTACAAATTGACAGATGTTTAATTTACAATATATGCTAAATAAAAGTTGCAGTGTATCATTTGTCTTCAGCATACTTTATGTCCTCCATTTTAACACAAAATGGACATTTTCGAATATCATTAATGTTATATAAATTCTGAAAAGGAATAAGTGTAATTTGAGTTTTAATTAGGTGCACATAAGATCAAGTTTCCGTCCGTTTGTCTGCTCGTCCGTTTGTTCGTCCGCCTATGCGTTTACGTTCACCATAGCGACAACCCGAAATGTTAACCCTAGAATTTGTGTTCAAAAACAGTAAATGATAACGTTTTCTTATTTGTTGTGCATATACTTGAGATCATATGCTCTTGAAATGAGGTCATGTTTTTAACCTTGACCTTTTACATTGACCTTAGCTAAAACAGGCGGGACACCGCCCTCTGCAAAGCTATTTTCCTCGCGTGACATCTGAATTGTTTGAATACAGTAAACCAGTTCATAGCTAGACAATTGTTGCTGTCACTATTGTAGCTCACATTGCACGACCCGCAGAAAAAGCGACCGACTGAAGTCGGTTGATTTTCTAAGAGTGCCCTAAAATCACCGTGTCATTCTGTCAGTCTGTCTGTCCGTCCGTAACCCGTTTGTGAAAATTGGTGATAGTGACTTAACCGCTTGGAATATTTAAACAATTTTTGGCATACTGATAGTATCAATGAGGTCTAACCAATGAACTTGCGAAATATTACATTCCATTTAGTATAGCCAGGCTCGCTGAGGCGAAAAATGTGAAAATTTTCGAACTGCTTCTCCTCGGAAACCGTTGGGCCGATTAAGGTCAAATTTCATATTGAGCCTCTATGGGATGGAGGAAACCAAAATTTGCTCATGGGGTCCAGGTCACATGACCAAAATGGCCGCCAAGCCATATATGGTAAAAACCCTTCAAAATAGTCTTCTCCAGAACCACGTGGCAGATTTCCACGAAACTTGATAAATAACATCTGGGACGTACGCCCATCATAAATTGCTAAAATGGTGACCCTGGGTTGACCTTGACCTTCTTTGTGCCTAGGTCAAACTTTGACACATATGCTTTTGTATTGGAAAAGTGAGAATTCATTTTATCCTGCAAACGATTCAGAATACAGTACTAAAGTATTAGATATATTTTTGCTCCTTACGATATGGCGCATTTATTGGGGGAACCGTTTTAGGTCCAGGTCACATGACCAAAATGGCCGCCATACCCATATATGGTAACACTCATCAAGCTAAAAGCATCCGGCGGGTCGTGCACTTCAGCTGAAGCACTGGTTTCTAAACAACCTTCCAATTAAATCTACGCCGCTTATCTTTTTTAAAGATATTTCTTGTTCCTAATGCATTGACACAAGAAAAGGACTATGTTTTCATGTATGAAATTATAAACTCTACCACATAAACTATCTTGTCGTATGTTCTTTCACATCATGTATTTTTTTTCTCTTCAGTTATTTACTGTACATTGGGCAACTGCGTTATCTTGATATCGGTGCATACGTAAACAATGCACATTTCGTATTTATCTGACCCAAGTGTATATGCTAAACGATGCTGAAGCTTGAGGCCTGATTAATGTCATTCTGATTTGGCTGACACTAACAACGTGTATAAATAAATAAATAAATAAATAAATAAATAATTATTCGCCAAAGGTTTAAATTTTTTCTTTTCTTTCTTTCCGTTTCCATCGTAAACTGTTAACGGTTTTAAACCTCGCACTCTCTGAAGCCGCTAACAGCGCGAATTAAAATTTTTCTTCGACAATTTCTCTCTCTCTCTCTCTCTCTCTCTCTCTCTCTCTCTCTCTCTCTCTCTCTCTCTCTCTCTCTCTCTCTCTACCCCCGCCCATCGGGGCTTGAAGAAATATATGGGCTGCATGATGCTTCCACGCTGAGCTGAAACCGATCGCACACGAGTACTGGTAAACCATTAAGGGGATCTAAGCCTGCCAAGGCAACGCCCTAATGGTTCAATTGGGCGATAGGGCTTGAGATGTCATTTCATCTCAATGTCGGGTAAAAAGTCCCTCAAATTGGAAGCAACGTCTCCAAAAATGACTTATTCAGTGTTGACGGGGACGTTAAACTTCAATCACTCAATCAACCTCTTCCCCACCCCCAGCCCCAACCCATCTCTCAAATTAAACAAAAAAAATTTGTTTGTTAGAGTCGGAAAGACACTGTTTTTTCAGATCGTTCACACCAAACTTCCCTAGATTTTGTAAGGACTAAATGCTAAGCAAATGGAAAATCATAATAGTGTCACAAGCATGGCTCGACAGGAACTCGAGCTTAGGATCACTTGCATACCGTACGTACACTCTACGGACTGAGCTACCGGGGCGAGTCACATAGTCATCCCTGTTACATAACCCCGTCCCCTCCAACTAAATAAGATTCTGGCGAATCGCTAATTCCCACCCGGACCGGCTGCGAAACTTATTTTTCATACTATTTTATGCTCTCAGATACGGCGCTGGGCTCATACTGAACCACCAAATGTCACACCAGGCTTGATCAGGACTAGAATCCGACACTCTCGCACATCGAGCGAATACTCCATCGACTAAGCTACAGAGCCATAAGGTCAACCTGTTACATTACCACCCCACCCCCACCAAGACAACGAGATTCGGACGAACATTATTGTCCTGCTGCGAGCAAAATCTTTTCATACTCTGTCATGCGGAAATTTTGTCACTGTAGCATCCAACTTATATTGGCTTATAGTTGGGCAATACCTACTGTCCTTTCTTTCAGAGACGACACAAAATGACTCAAACGGGTTGACAATTTGACACACACATATATATATATATATATATATATATATATATATATATATATATATATATATATATATATATATATATATATATATATATATATATATATGTGGGCCCGAATGTCATCAAATGCCGCAGTGGAGGAAGACGAACATGACTCGACCGGGACTCGAACCCAGGGCCTCTTGCATACCATGCTAACACTACCGACTGAGGTACCGAGGTCGCCCTATTACAAGAATAATTATTCAACAGTTGTTGTCGACGTTGCATAACAAAAGATTAACCAGTCTGATATATATAGATAGTGCCGGTTTTGAGGTAATCTGTTAAAAACCCTCACAAATCACCTCTTCAACCAGCACTATCTATATATAAACACATCTTACCACATATATATTTTACCGCAGTATTTTGAGCAGACAGATAAACCGACTATTACATGTCAATTTATCTTTACCACACTGATAGTTGGACATCAAAGTCCAAAAGGGAAATCACCTACGGACTATTTCAGTATTTAGAAAACCATTCACTGGACAAAAAACTAGTCATTTATTTACGTTCAATTTCTTACTATTCTAGTACAAGCCGTGATAGCCGAGTGGTCTAGATGGTTTGGACTGTAAATGGTGGGGCATGAGTTCGAATCCCGGTAATGACATAAAAATCTTTTTATAATGGAACATTGAATAAAAATGATGACAGCGTAATCGGTTTCAATAAAAAGCGTTTCTAAGCGATAAAAATGGGTTAAAAAAAAAGAAAAAAAATACAAAAAAATCCTGATAACACTGTAATCGGTTTAATTAAGAAAGGTTACTAAGCAACTCGTAGAGAACAACAAATAATTAAAAGTAATATCCAAAATCTGCTCCGATAAAAGTCGCGGATAGACACTATATAGAAACATATTAAAAAGAATTTTGAAAATTCCACTTTGGGGCAAAAACTTTAACCCCTCCTGAAAGTGCCTTTACATAATCCAATGACCACCAGATTTTGCACATATAACAAGACTTTAAGGCTGTATAACATATTAAAATTCCAAGTTCCTATGACAACTTTTGGAATTTCAGAAAGTCTTTGAGTCTTCCTAAAAGTGGAATCCCATCAACCGATTAGTCTCAAATTTTGCATATGTATTTGGGTTGCATATATACATATTATCACAAAATTTCAAAGTTCTAGCATCATTTTGGAATTTCCTGCAAGTCTTTGAATTGTTGTAAAATAACATTGGTTCAACTAATTACCACCAAACTTTGTACATATGTTTCAACATACAAAATGCACATTCTTATAACATTGTAGGTCGGAAGTGAAGCAAAAAAAAAAATATTAACTTTCATATTTTGGTGGTGGGTCATTTACTATTGTAATTTTATTGAATAAAATCAAGCATTTTCTATCTTTTTTTTCATTTCATTCTTTGCTTGAGCCTTGCCTTCCTCAATAAGTTTCTTTCTCTCACTTTCACTCAATCCTGTTTGTTTTGAATGTATATTGTCTTTGAGTTTATTATATTTGTCCAACTCATCCAACACAAGTTTAAATTCATTCTCAGATATCTGTCCGTCTGTCAAAGCCTTAGAAATCAAATCCTTTATACTATTCAACTTACTATCAGCAATAGTTTTAATCTCATAATGTTTCTGTGCTTTTGAAGTCATTTTACGCCTAATTAGTTTAACACACACACCCAAACTCCCACACACAACAGCACCAATCTCTAAAGGCAACATAATTGGAACAGTTAATCCAACACCTGCCAAAATAACACTTGTTGATATCAAACCAGTATCAACTCCATCAGTAATATTTATTCCACGTTTGTATTTTTTGTATAATGCTTTTCTCACATCTCTCTCATTAATTAACGTCTTCTCTATCTCAGATATCTTCTGTAATCTATAATTTTGCCCATCTTCAATAGGCAACTCTGGATATAGCGGTGCATTAGGTTGTTTCATTTTTTTCTTGATAACATATATTTTTTTATTCAATAAATAATTCAATTATCATCGAAGCCACAGTATTAACACATGTAGCATTATTAGTCTGACAAACAAAAGCAATTGCATCACCAGCCTCAACCTTTAACGGTGTAGCAAAGTTATCGTGTTTTCTTAAAATATTATTCAATGATATATCATATCCTGCTTGTGGATTTCCATTAATTGCAATCGCCACAGACACATCGCCTTTTGTTCTTTTACTCGACAGTCCAACACCTATTATCTGGCCAGGAAAGTTCATCACATATCCAACACCTACTTCTCTACCACCATTTCCAAAGCCAAACACTTCATTCTTCTGTAAGGAACCTTTACTCTCCGCACAAATGCTTATCAATTTTCTGTCTGACATATTATCAACCTTATTATATAATAATCGATGATTGACATACATATCCCGAAATCTATCTTGAAGTCCTGTATGTCTATCATTCAATGTATTTATTTGTGTAAATGCTTGACTTCTCATATTAAATATTTCTTGTTTCAGCCCCAATGCATCTACGTGTTTTCTCTTAGCACCAAATATACTCATTTTTTTATTATAATTATATAATTTCCAAAACGCAATTAATTGGTAGATGATTAATTACCTTGTTGTTATTTTCATCCCTGATTTCTAATTTCAATTCTGCTATAGCATCATTCACCAAACACTTATATTCTGGATGCTCAAATCTCACTGTTGTTATCTCTCCAAACTCTTTATTTTCCACTGGAACAACAGCCAACACAGTACTCGGCATACCATCTAAATAATTATTTGAAGTATTAATCTGTTCCAAATGAACATACAATGATTTATAAACAGCAAAATCTACAGCTCTCTCACCATAATGAGTTTCATTAACAGCAAACTTTCGCTTATTTCCAAACCCCAACATTTGTTTTAAGCCCTTGCTTATCTTCAATTCATCCGGTGTAATTAAAGAAGCAATTCCATTTGTTTCATTTACAGATAATGTAATATTATTACTTTGAAATAAATCTGCTATTTGTTGGAAACTATAATAACCATCTATAATCTTATGAGGTCTCTCTTTAGTCTTCTGCAAATATTCATCAACAACATTATACCATCCAACACCATATGTTATAGATTTCAAACCAATACATTTATTCCCATCTCTGTTATCAATGTATTGTTGCAAGTTTATTGTCTTGTCAATATTCGAAATTGTATGATACATTTTTATTTTTTATATATAATCAATAATAAAAATGATACCTAAAGAATTCAAGTACAATCCCAATGCATCATATAACCCCAATACTAAATATACCGAAAAGAATATTGAACTTATAAAACAAACGATTTATTTTAATAAAGATGACCATTTTCCAGTAACGTTTCCCGACTTATTTCAAAACTATCAAAATCCAACATTACACACCAATGAACCGTGGAATACATGGCTTCATTCATCATTTGACTGGTGGCAATGTCAATTAAATTTTGCTGTCTGGTGTGCCACTGCAGGATGTGGTGTAAGTTATCAAGATCATTTGCAAAACACTTCAGGACTAACTAAAACAATATATACATTTCATGTTTATTATTGTATTGCTCGTATTTTGAAAGAACTTAAAACACCTTTACCAACAGATGAATCATTTTGTTATTACAAAAATCCATACGACAAAGCTGTCTATCAAAAGTTATGCAATGAATTCAATGTTTCACCTAATACAGATTGGAGGCAAAAATTAGAAAGTAGTTCTAAATGCAGTGGTCTAGGGAGTTACACACAATATTTTAAACCAAGTGGAAAATATAGAAAAGAACATCGAAGTGAAGGTCCATTCTTTAATCCAAATGATAAAATAGAACATACAGTAGATATAAGTGACGCCTGGACAATGTTTATATTAGACAAATCAGAAGGATTAACAAAAACAGGTATTGAACGAATTAACGAAAGTATTAGAATGTTTGTATGGGCACTATTAGCAGCACAATCTCAAACACGTGTAGAAATTCTAAAAATAGGCACAGGATTTGATGCTCAGAAACAATTTCTTGCTAACATTGAAGACGCTATTAATAGTCCAGTTGATTTACCAAGTCAAATACAAAGATATCAAAACACACTCAAATATGCAAGAAGTAAAGTAGATTTTGTTTATGGTATTGGATTATATATGTCTCCCAGTGATATGGTTTTACAAGTTGGTACTATCGCTGGATATAATAATAAAATTGTAATTGCAACAGAAAATCAAACACTTGGTTTCAATAGTGATGTAAATGTTAAACCTGTTGCATCTGCTACACAACCTGCAACTATACAAGGCACACAAACAAAGAAATCTCTACCAGATTATCATCAACAAGCAGTTGATTATGCAAAGAAACACAATCTGTCAAAAAGTTGGGTTGATGGTGCTGGTACCTCCGATGCTAGAATAGCAGATTGGTTTAATCATCACAAACTTGCTAACCAATCTACTACAAAGAAATCTCTACCACAATCTCTACAAGGCACACCAACAAATAAATCTCTACCACAATCTCATCAATCTCTACCAGAAAAAAAGAAGCCATACAACATGAAGACAACAAAACAGCATTAATAGTAGGAAGTATAGTAATTGGACTATTAATTATGTATGAAATTTATTAAGTTCTTTTTTTTCTTATAAACTCTCTCGCAGATGCATATAACAATCCAGCAACCAATACAACTAATGCCCATAAATGTTCTCCAAACCAACCAACAACTTTACCCGCAGAAGACAACAACCAAGACACAATAGAACCAATAACACCTGGTAATGCAATAGCTACTTTTCCTGCAAGGGTAGAAAGTAATTTACCAAGATTTGATAATTGTTTCTTAACCCAATCTTTAACACCACCTTTTGGTGGAGAAGGAGGGGTTGAAGTAGTACCACCACCAGTAGGAATAACAGCCTCAACAATAACTCCAATAATCATTCCAAAAGCGGTTAAAATACTAACAATTGTAATGCCTTGTTCTCTGAATAATGTTCTAATTCTTTCACCCAATGTAGTGTCTTCTTTTAATACTTTGTTTATAGTCTCTTTGATTCTATTTACCTGACTACGTAGTTTTTCTTTATTAACATTAATAACTTCCAATCTTGCACTTCTCTCACTTTCTAACTCTTTGATTCGACTACTTATCCTTTCTATTTGAAATTCATCATTGTCTGCTTTGGCTTGTTCTAATTTTGTATTTTCTTTTGCTAAGTCTTTATTTGTTTCATTCAGTTTTGCCAATTCATTTGCTATCTCTTCTTTGACTGTTGTCATTGCATTTGCTATTCCATCAATCTCTCTTTTTGTCCAATCTGTTTGTGTTTCTTGTTCATTAGTAAATGATGTCTCCAATGTTTTCATAGCAGTTTCTACATCAACTGTTGTATTTAATAGTTCTTGAGTTTGTTCTTGTGATGATATATCTTGTAAAGGTATTTCTTCTTCTGTTTGTGTTATTTGAGTTCTCGTTTGAAGTAATTGTGTGAATGCTTTTCTACCTTCTTTAATTCTTGTAGCAGATGGTTTAAAATCATCTACACCTAATACATTCCTAACAAAATCAACACCATATTTCCTTTGCAAAGTATTAAATGATAAAAATGTTGCTATTTCATCTGGTGCATTGGAACGATAATATGTTAATGCAATATTCTTTCCACCTTCATCTTTAACATATAACATTGGTCTCCCTATATCATCTTTCTTGAGAGACAAACCTTTGATTTTACGTTTAGGTTCTTCATTCCTTTCGTAAAATCTATCTATCATGTTTTGACCTATGCTATTACGCAGAGTTTTCCAATCATCACCGGTTAAATCATTCAAACCAGCAAACTGACTATTTAATGTTCTCTGAAACTGCTCTTCATCTGTAAAAGATGTTTCTGCTTCTTCATCATAATCCTCCCTGTCATACTCAGGATTTTCATATTCAGCCATTATTTATTTATTATTTAAAAATATTTTTTTATCTTTAAAAAAAATGTCAGCTTACGGAGATAAACTAAACCCTTACAGAAAATTAAGAGAACCACGAGGTGTGAGAGGTATCCGTCAAAGTGTAGTAATAACAAATAACCCTTCAACTATTGACCAAAATCAACAATTATTAGTGAGATTTCCTAATCTAAGTAGTAATGATGTTATTGTTCCCGGAACAGTCAGATTAGCATTTGAAATTGAACTAACCTCTAAAGATGCAAATGCAACTATATTTCAAAACATAGGAAGAGCAATAATTAAGAAAACAACAATTAGAATAAGTGGAAATGAAGTTATGTCCATTGACGATAGTGACATCTATCATTGTTATATTGATTTATGGAAGACTATTACAGAACGTGTAAATATGGTATATCAAGGCGTTGGCAAAGAGAACATGTTGAGACATAGAGTGGGTGCAGGAAACGCAACAGCAGATAAAGAAGATCAAGCCATCGCAAAAGCATATGGAAACAGGTTTTGCATCCCACTTGATTTTGAATTATTGGAAACCCATATGCCATTTTATCAAGCAGGATTAGGAGATAGACTTGAATATGAACTTACATTCAATGATTATAATAAAGTAATTAAATCAGGCGATGCAACTTCAACTTATACAATCAAAAATATTTGTTTGGAATTTGATATTGTTTCTGATACTGAATTAGCAAGACAAATAAGACAGCAAGTTGATGGTAAAATGGTTATTTTGTATGACAGAATACTAAGACACAGAAAAATAACTAAAAACAAATCTGATACACTATGGAATATCAATCTAAATGTTCCTGCAAGAAGTATGAAAGGAATTCTTATGCTATTCGAAGATCCTGAAAGGGCCAGCACAGAAGAATATTATAATCCAGAAATTACAAAAGTGGAAATGACAATAGAAGGGATTCCGAATCAATTGTATAGTCAAGGAATGAAGTCCCACCAACACTGGGACGAAATAAATAAATTCTTTGCTTTGAATTCAAAAAGAAACAAAGAAACAAGTATGGTCGTTAAAGATTTATATTTTACTGATACAACAATAGAAAAATATCTAACGAACAGGTATGCTTTATGGTTGGATTTACGTTCAACTGATGATAATACACTTCATGGTTCTGGAAGAAGAATTGAAAATGCATCAGAAGGTATTACAATACAAATAACGAAAGAAGCAGGAGCAGATGAACCAATCAATCTTTATTTGTTTGTTATACAAGATGCACAAATCAACTTTGAAGATGGTAGATTTAAAGAAGTCAGTTATTAATATTTTTTTTTTTTTTTACAAATAAAAATGGAACTACCAAAATATCCTCATTGTGCTATTATATGTGGTCAAACTGGATGCGGGAAAACAGAGTTTGTCCTTGACCTTTTGGAAGAGGAATATCGTCAAGTATTTAAACATATTGTTATACTTTGCCCAACCATTCAATGGAACAAGGCTTATAAAAATCGTGAGTGGATTGGTGATGTCAGGAAACCTAAAACAAAAAATATAACAATTGTTAATCCTATTGTTAATGGAGAAGAAAAACTACAAGAACTACTAAGAATGTTCTTTAATAAATATGCTGGTCATTCTACTCTCTACATTATTGATGATTGCAGTGCAACGAAAGAACTAACAAAGAAAAAAGATATGTTATCAGAATTAGCATTTTCTGGTAGGCATGCAGAACAATCAGTGTGGGTTATTTCGCAGAGATATAATTCTGTGTTAAAAGATTTAAGAGAACAAACAAAATGGCTATGCATGTTCTACACAAAAGATAGAGATAGTTTTGAAAATTGTTTAAGAGAGAATGATGTTATTCCAACTTTGGAAGAACGACAGAGAATAAAAGAAGAACTGAAAAAAAAGAAGCATCGTAAGTTAATTTTGAAGACTGACCAGCCTACTGGTTATTGGTTGGTTGATTGATTATTTTTTTAGCAATGATTAAGTAATGTTTATGCAATGATTAAGTAATGCTTATACAATGCTGTAGCAAATCTTAAGTAATGCTTATGCAATGTTTTAAGTAAAATAGCAATACTAAAAAACAATGCTGTTAGAAATATTATCAATCACTGCAATCTTATCAATAATCATAACAAACACTGCAATCTTATCAATAGTCGGATATGCGATGTTTTATTTTTTAAAAATAAAAAATAAATTACATAAAATAAAAATGAATGCTGAAGAATTATTACAAGACATTGAATGTGAAAGCACAGAAAATAATGAACAAGAAACAAAACGTGAGCGATTATCAGCCATTGTTGCTGGTGGTGGTAGTAAGCAGTATCTTGGTAAAGACTTACAACTATCAGACATTGATACAATGACAGCAGAACAAATAAACAAACTTTACTGCAGATATGAAGCAAGATTGAGAGCAAGTATGACTAAGACATTGGGTAATTCTTTCATTAGCTTATACGTGATGGGTGTATCAAAGTATTTCAATGTTGTTAATCCACCTAAACTGATACAAGACTTAGAGGAAGACCCTTTTATCAATCACGCTTTGACAAGTTCGTGTTGTGAATTGTATTATAGATATGGAATGTACCTTGCTCCATTAACTGCAATGCTAACAACAGCAAGACATATTGATTTTAATAAAAAAGAAAATATCTCCTTAGAAAAAAATGAGTGATACTGAAGTTAAAACAAAAGACCCAAGACGAGTAGTTGCTGGTAAGAAAGGTGCAGAAGCAAGAAAAAGAAATGCAGAATTAAGAAGAAAGGAGACTGAAACTATAAAGAAAGAAAACATGGAATTAAAATCTATAACAAAAGATGATGATGTCGGCTCTCCAAATTCACAGAATATAAATATATACAAAAATTATATACCATTATGCATAACAGTTGGAGTTGTTGGAATAGGATTGTATATGTACAAGTCTAAACAAGTTGTACCACAACAACAACCTATGATGCAACAACCTGCACCTATTATACAACAAAAAGAAATTGACCCATTTGAATTTAATTAATTTAAAAAAATAATATTCTCATTAAAAAAAATGACAACCTCAATAGACGGAAAACAAATTGCAAACATGTTATATCATGCTGGAGTGGAAACTGTATTAACTGTTGGATATTCAGAATTAGGTAGAAAACTATTGAAAAGACCAGCACCA
This sequence comes from Lucinisca nassula, assembly GCA_963580285.1. NCBI lineage: Eukaryota > Metazoa > Mollusca > Bivalvia > Lucinida > Lucinidae > Lucinisca > Lucinisca nassula. The sequence goes on along the minus strand of OY757022.1, from coordinate 119,699,927 downwards.
AAAGTAGATTTTAATATGACAGATATTGGTATGTTGTCCATTGATATATTACTTGCAATGGCAACAAAGGATATGCTTGTTAAGCAAGGTATTATTCCTGCAGATATTATGAAGTAATTTTAATATTTTTTTTTTCATTATATAAAAATGGCAAGTGCAGTAGCATTAATGGTTGGAGGAGCAATTACAAACGCCTTAGCCTTTTCAGGTAGTAATTATTTATTTTCACATATGGGTAGTAATAGTGATGAAGAGAGAAAACGACATGATAAAGCGATGGAACAATTAGAATCAGCAACAACTGCATGGAATGAGAAGAGAACACAAAGATTGGATTTTATTAATGAGCAACTGAAGAAGGAACATCATGCTGTGGATGAGTTCAGTGATGCTGACACTGCTATGAAACAATATTATTATATTACAGGAAAACAATTGCCAGATAATTTATCCACACCATTACCACCAAAACCTACATTGAGTGATTTTTACACTCCATCAGAAGACCAGAAAAATAGAGAGATTGCATTTGTTGTTGGTGGTATGGCATTGACAGGATTTGTTGCTTGGAAGTTGATGTAGGTAAAAAAAAAAATATTTTTTGACATAATCTTTCTTTGGAAAAACTAAATCATAAGCATGATATTTATTTTTTTTATTATTCTTACATGGTTTCAAACCAAGTGGTCTTACATAAAATGGTGGTTCTTTACCTTCTATCTTCTTTGTGAGATGTGCAGGACTCCATACTTCACCATTGTCTTTGAGAGTTAAAATTACACTCACACCATTGTCTGTGTTAATTTCTCTGTAGTCGGTGATTGTATAAATGTTGTTGATTTCTAAATCAGTCCATTTCTTTGTGTCAAATTGACTTTGTTCCTTTAACAGCTCTTCAAACTCTTCTTTTGTAGGTGTATAGTCATCATCAAGCAATTGTGCTATATTTTGCGTTTGTGCATTCTTTGACATCTTTTTATATATAAATATTTTTTCTTAAATATAAATAAATGGAGAAGATATACTATAGTCCAAAAGGTTTCTGGAAAGGACACTCAGCTGTTGGTAAGTTAGCAAAAGAAGCAAAGGTTAGTAAGAAACAAGCATTAGAGTTCTTAAAGAAACAAGCAGTATGGCAAATATATTTACCTGCACCTAAGAGAATAATAAGACCAAAATTTGATGTGTCTGCAGAGAATGAAGTTCATCAGGCTGATTTGTTGTTTTTACCTCACGATACTATTGGTAGGAAGACATACAAGTATGCATTGACAGTGGTTGATGTTGGAACAAGATATAAAGAAGCCGAACCTTTGACGTCGAAAGATAGTAAAGAAGTTGCAAATGCTTTTGAGAAGATTTATAAAAGACATTTGAAGTATCCTAAACTATTGCAAGTTGATCCTGGTAGAGAATTTATGAGTTCCGTTTCAACTTTGATGGAAAAGCATAATACCAAAATAAGAAGAGGTAGAAAAGAAATACACAGAGACCAAGGAATAGTAGAAAGATTTAATAGAACCTTAGCAGAAAGATTGTTTGGTTATCAGTATGCTAAAGAGATTGATACTAAAAAAAGAAACAGAGAATGGGTTAAGAGATTATCTGATGTTATTAAAGCATTAAATAAGGAGACGAAAAAACCTCCTCCAATTATAACAAGAAAAGTTGATGCTGAAATTTGTCCTTATGTAAATGTTAGATATTTGTATCAACCTGGAGAATTAGAAGGTGGTGGAAAGAGAAGGGCTACTGACCCAGTATGGTCTGTTGATATTCATAAGATTGACTATCATATTATAACGCAGGGAATAAGAGTTTATTATTTGAAATCTCCTGCACCTAAGAGAGGGTTTGTCAAAGAGGAATTACTTATTGTTCCGGCTGATACCCATACGCGTATGTCGTAATGCCATCGTCAGTTATGTATCTTTTTGTGTCTAAAGGAGAAAGTGAAGTCTTATTTACTTTTAATCCATATATGTTGTGATGCATTGAGCGTAGCATGTTCATTGAGTGTGTGTATTTCTTTTTGTTGAATAATGCATCTCTGTAGTTTTCAAAATTGATTTGTTTTTTGATTACATATTTTTTTGTTCCTTTCGCTTTTTTGATGACTTGTTCATCTGCTCTTAATACTGAATATAGTTTAGGACGAAGACCAATATATTCTGATATTGGAACACCAGCACATTCATCCTTCATCTTACCTATGACCTTCTTGTTTGTTTCATCGTATAGTGGATGTTCTTTTGGATAATCAGAGAAATCGTATTCATCTTTCATTTCAGACATATCTTTGTAAGCATCTTTGGTTTTGATATCTACTAATAAACTGTCTGTGTCGGTGTATAACAAGGTGCAGTTATTACCATACTTCTTTTTCAATGTATTATAATACCAATCATACATAAGATGTTTTGATAAATCTAAAACACAGAAGCCAACATATATTGGTTTATTGAGAGTTAATCTTGTTTTATTCACTTGAATGGCAGATAACTCATTAGAGAACTTTATTCTACGATTGAAGTTTGGTTTGGCTATTATCTTGCGGATTTTTTCATTTTCACTGCCATCTGTTTTGACTAATTTAATATCAACTCTTTTACGTATGTTTTCCATTGTTTTGCCAAATACTGAGTTGTTCATAAGTTTAAAGAAATCTTTTTCAAATGTAGTCTTTGCTTTTTTACGTAATTCTGTATTCAGACGTATGTAAGGTTCCATCCAAGGTTTCTCATCAAATTCTAATATTCTGTGTATTTTTGTTATTTTCATACCAAGTTGTTTGTATAGTCTTAAGTTTTTGTAATGTACTACATATTTCTTCTTATCCATTAGATTGGGGACAAGTTTTTCTGTTTTTAACATACTATTTTCAATTAGTTCATTTTGATAGTCGGATAACCATTCTTTTTTAATTGCTAATTTTTCAGGTGCAAGTGGATAGTCATTATGTAGTTTATGTAAATGTTTGGGGTATTCTAAATCTACTTCATATATTCTTCCTCTACCTTTTTGTAATTTTGGAAGTTTTCCATCTATTAAATCTTTATTAGTTATCCATTTGAAACCACCAAATGGAAGTGGTTGGCTCATTGAATGACCATATAAATTATTTTCATCTAAATACATTATGTAATTGTCTTCTTCATTTGGATTATAATCTGCTACATATTTATTGTTTGCTTTTGCGTGTCTTTTAGAAACCATACTTATTCCACCTCTCATTCCTTTTTCAATGAAAAGATGCATATCCAAATCTGATAGAAGTTGTAATTCTATTTCTGTGTATTTTAGAAGAGCATCCCAAGATAGACCAGGTGCAGTGTAGTAATGTAGAGGGTCAAGTTTATAGTTGTTCATACAGGTTTCTCTAAACTTTTGAAAAACATCTGCAAGTAAGAGAACATCTGTTTTGAGATATAAATCATGATAATCACCAAGTGTTTTACAGTTAAATTGTTTCCATACTTTTTGAGCGTGTTCATAGTCTTTTTGTTTGATACTTTCATCTGTAAGACTGCTGTAGAATTTGTCTATGGGTGGTAGTTGTGTTTCATCAAATCTATCAAAACTATCAATGTATTCATATGGATAGATACCTTTACGAGCAAGAAGATGTGAGTTAGTTGTATGTTTTACAGTTAATGGTAAGTCTGATTTGTTGAGTTTTTTAAATCTTGTATTGTGACATTTTTTACATTTCGCTGTTAATAACCAATTTTCATTGATGTTTATTTCTTCTGTACCTTTACATTTTTCACATTCTGTCTTTACACCAATTGCTCCATCTACCAACTTTTCAAGAGAGGAAGCCATAAATTGAAAACTGTCTAAGAATTTCAGTTGTCCAATACTGAATGAGATGAATTTCTCTGAATTATTTGCAATACAAGTAATGTTTCCACTTGCTTTGTGTATTTTCTGCATTATTAGATGGCTATCATAACCTTTTAAGTTGTGGAAGATAACTGGAATTTTGGTTTTATTTGGTTTGATTGCAAGTTTGAGATTACAGGATTTGTGTGCTGGTCCTCTATATTCTCCTGTGAAATGACAGTGGTCTTTTACTTTTGGATTCTTTTCATTATTAATTTCTTTTTCACATATCCAACAATGGGAAGCATTTTCATAATCTTGTATGTTCTGTTCTGTTGGCATTATTAATGGTTTAGGATGTCTAAAGATGTTGTTGATGTTATTCACTTCACATTTTAAATGATTTAGAAAAACCTCTGCAACATCTTCACCTCTGTATATTACTGGTTTGTCTGCTTTACCATCATATCTAACAACTTGATATCCAAATCCACACGCTTCGTGTTCGCTTGTTATTTCTGATTTATCTCCTTTTTGTTGTGATTTGGGTTTGATTTGTGCTTCAAAGTCAGCATAGATAACATATGGAACGGGCATTTGATTTTGATGGTTTTTAAACTTGATAAGACCTTTTGATGGCATTTCTATTCGCATTGGAGATTTATTTATGCCTTCACAGTCTTCTTTATGTTTGATTAGTAGGTCTTCTCTTGTAAAACCATAAAGACATCTATCACAGAAATGTGTTTTATGTTTGTGTTTATTGTTCTGATTGTAAAGTAATCTATTAAGGTTTTTAATAAAACAGTAGTGATATTTTGTTTTTGACTCATCAGGAGGATAGTCATCAGGATTATAATCTTCATCTATCATTTCTTCTTCACTATCATCAATTTCCTCTTCAACATCTTCAGTTATCAAAAGCAGATTAATTCGTTCTTTTTCATTTGGTTGATTTGAAATATGATATGGAAATATAGTAAGTTTCTCTGTCTTTTTTGTTAATGTGTATCCATAAACATTGATTGCTATATTGTTTTGTTTCTCAACTTTTGGTATTTGTGAGATTGGTGTGGGAAAGTCTATTCCTTCCATATTTAATGTGCCTAAATATTTACGATAACTTGATAACTTACTTGGATTGTTTTTGTTTGGGTATTTAGAAGCAAGTATATGCCATTCTAAACATCTATCATCATCATTTGATAAATTAATTATTGCTTTTTTATTTGCTATTGCACTTGGAAGAGAAATATACGAAGAACCTTTGAGTGGTTCATATTTTGCTATATTAAGATAAAGTTTGATACAATGGTCAATTTCTAAACCCGTTGCGGTATTTGTGAATTTTTCAATCCATGTTTGTATATAAGTTGTTTGTTTGTTATAGTTTTCATCTAAATTATTTCCATCAAGAACTGCACATTGTTCTCCGTGTGATGCACCGGTAACTTCTTTTCTTTCACCATTAAGTTCATCTTTAAAAAACTTTATAGATAACCCAATTGAAAATTTAATATCATTGTATTCTTTAATGTTTTCATTAATTTTATCTATAATGACAGATTTTTTATCATTAAACAAAATATTTGGGTCTTTATATTTATGAGCATCTATTTCATACGCTTTGAAGTAATTGCATAATGGTTTATCAACCAGTTTCAGAACATTTTTCTCTTTAGTATCTTCATCATTAATTTTTTCACTTGTTTTAACAGCATTTTGTTGCTGTCGTTTTCTTATCTTTTTATCTCTACGTCTTTTACGCAGATTTTCCAATGTAGAAGTTTGTTGTAGTGCATCACTCTTCTGTTTCTCAATATCTAAGGATTTAAGACCCTTGTCTAAAGCCTCATCACTAATTCTTCCTTCACTATGCAATTGTATTAGTCTCTCTACAGAACTCATTTTTTTGTTTTCTTTTAAACTATAAAAAAAAAATTTAAATATAATAATAAAAATGGATATAGAAAAAGCAAAGATGCAAAATATATGTGCTATGTTGCCGTTAGGTTCAAATAAACCATGTAAAAACAAATCAGTAAAGCATTCTATATACTGCAAGGCTCATAATTTTATTATAAAACATAACAAAAGTAAAGTAGTGAAATGTTTACAATGTGGTAAAGGTACTACAGCAAAATATCAAATCTGTGATAAGTGTGGTGGAAAGAATTTTAGAGAAAAACAGAGATATTTTAACTCTATAAAACCTTTTAAGCAGGAAATTGCAAGATTGAGTATGATAGAGTGTTGAGGATGATTCAGGACTGAAAGAGAACATACATTCAAAACATTCAAAACTGAGTGAAAGTGAGAGAAAGAAACTTATTGAGGAAGGTAAGGCTCAAGCGAAGAATGAAATGAAAAAAAAGATAGAAAATGCTTGATTTTATTCAATAAAATTACAATAGTAAATGACCCACCACCAAAATATGAAAGTTAATATTTTTTTTTTTGCTTCACTTCCGACCTACAATGTTATAAGAATGTGCATTTTGTATGTTGAAACATATGTACAAAGTTTGGTGGTAATTAGTTGAACCAATGTTATTTTACAACAATTCAAAGACTTGCAGGAAATTCCAAAATGATGCTAGAACTTTGAAATTTTGTGATAATATGTATATATGCAACCCAAATACATATGCAAAATTTGAGACTAATCGGTTGATGGGATTCCACTTTTAGGAAGACTCAAAGACTTTCTGAAATTCCAAAAGTTGTCATAGGAACTTGGAATTTTAATATGTTATACAGCCTTAAAGTCTTGTTATATGTGCAAAATCTGGTGGTCATTGGATTATGTAAAGGCACTTTCAGGAGGGGTTAAAGTTTTTGCCCCAAAGTGGAATTTTCAAAATTCTTTTTAATATGTTTCTATATAGTGTCTATCCGCGACTTTTATCGGAGCAGATTTTGGATATTACTTTTAATTATTTGTTGTTCTCTACGAGTTGCTTAGTAACCTTTCTTAATTAAACCGATTACAGTGTTATCAGGATTTTTTTGTATTTTTTTTCTTTTTTTTTAACCCATTTTTATCGCTTAGAAACGCTTTTTATTGAAACCGATTACGCTGTCATCATTTTTATTCAATGTTCCATTATAAAAAGATTTTTATGTCATTACCGGGATTCGAACTCATGCCCCACCATTTACAGTCCAAACCATCTAGACCACTCGGCTATCACGGCTTGTACTAGAATAGTAAGAAATTGAACGTAAATAAATGACTAGTTTTTTGTCCAGTGAATGGTTTTCTAAATACTGAAATAGTCCGTAGGTGATTTCCCTTTTGGACTTTGATGTCCAACTATCAGTGTGGTAAAGATAAATTGACATGTAATAGTCGGTTTATCTGTCTGCTCAAAATACTGCGGTAAAATATATATGTGGTAAGATGTGTTTATATATAGATAGTGCTGGTTGAAGAGGTGATTTGTGAGGGTTTTTAACAGATTACCTCAAAACCGGCACTATCTATATATATATGTCTGTGTACATCACGTGAACAAGTCCGTGAAATGAAGACCCCCCCCCCCCTAAACCCCACTTTATATAGAGAAAACTGGGGTTTACGGGGGTAAACATTATTTTCCTTATTTCTGCTCCAAGACATAGGATGTGGGTACTCGTTAGAACCGCCTCAATGAGGCGGTTCTAACGAGCACCCACATCCTATGTTTGGAGCATTTATAAGAAAATTATGAAGGATTTCCATCAGAAAAGTAGCCATTTTGGAGATGTGAAAAATGCACTATGTCGTACGGACGAGTTATCGTAATGTAATGAGACTCTTTGTATATGTGTCTGCGTGCTTCGGGAAGAACACAACAGTAATCAAACGTCGAAATAACGTTTAAGCGATGTTATAAAGATCACCTGAACGCCGAGTTTTAGCGCTGAATTCCAGCGGGACACGCATGCACTCAGCAAATATTATGATAAGAACATAAAAATAATGATCACCATCTATGCAATTAGAGAACCAACACATTTTTTACAAGCAAGCCACATTACAAGTCTGAGTACGTGTGTATGCATGCACCAGCAGGAACACAGCAGAAGCGACGTAACAAGTGGCGTCCTTTTTAACGCAGATCCGAACCGAATACCTGTGAGACACGCGTACACTCAGCAAACCTGTCTCAGAAGCCAATCAAAATTATTTCCACCATTGCCATGTTGTTTGACGATAATAAGTAAATTCCCACTCAGAATAGGCTGTGGCCCCATTTCGCCTATCTCGATAAAAAGCCATCGATTCTTACCTGGAAAGTAGGACAGCTGATTTTTGAAAGTTGATACTTGTATCAAGTTTATATGTCATTGCATTTCTACTTCCGGTACTGGACGGCGTTACTACACTTCAGCTGTTCCTTCGCTGCATAAAATAGTCCAAATTAAGCACTTGCCTCATTTCCTTTTCCAGCGCATTGATTTCTTAACATTTGCATTGACGGCGGACTTGATTCCACAGGTGTTCCTCCCCTTTCACCCCTCAGTTGCCGAACTGGACTTTTCCAGCTTTGATACTCGGTGTATCCTTTTATATCAAGACGGACTTGATTCCACAGGTGTTCCTTCCCTTTTACCCCTCGGTTTCCGAACTGGACATTAGCCCATATATAACTAGCATCACTTTTTATGGCATGTAAGTATTGTAGGCCCAGATCAAACGCAGCACAACTTGGCGTCTGATCTGAGTCTGCATTGATTGCTGAAAAAACATATATTCTTGCAAAACCTACCTTTAAGAAAACAAATCTGACAATCCTGTTCCGAACTTATTTGTTGGAAGATTCCATTGTCATATATTGGTTAAGCAAATTCAGAAGCCACTGATCAGACACCTCATTCTGTGACATCGAATCAGACCCTTCAGTGTTATAAAAGGAAGCTTTGCATTTTTGGGTGCATATGCACTCGTTTTATAGACACTTGGGAAGACGAATCTAAGTCGAAGCGTCTCCACTGTTTAAAATGTAGAAATTAAAGGGCTCTGCTGTAAGGTCTCCGAAAGCAATGTAAACTTCATTTTTAGAGACCCATGACTCGCCGAAAGAAAGCAATAGGTTTTAAAGTTCACTCCCGTCCAGTGCTCCAGATAAACAGCGTATTTGCGTAAATACTCAATTAATCAAAGTGCTGAGAGAACTGGTGGATCGATCGTCTCTTAATGTAAGTTTGGAGGATAGTCATGAACTGAGAATCGGACTGTTCGTTTAAGCAAGTACATTAGATCTGATCGGACACCGCATTATGTGGCGTCTGATTATGAAGGTTCTGTTTGCCAATGGCCAAATGCACGAGCACAGTCCTATCGCCCCCGCCCGGCATCAGGGCTTGAAGAAATAGACGGACTTCAAGATACTTCCACGCCGAGCTGAAATCGACCGCACATGAGTACTGGTAAACCGCTTAGAGGATCTAAGCCTGCCCAGGCAAAGTGGTGCGAATCGGACCGTTCATGCCACAAGCCTATTTGGTTTCATTGCGCGACAGGCTTGATAATTATGTCATTTAATTTTAGTGTTGGGTAAAAGTCTCACAAAATTGGAAGCAACGTCTCTAAATGACCTAGTCAGTGTTGACGGGGATGTTAAACCTCAAAACAAGCAAACAAACATACAAACAAACAAACAAGCACAGTCCAGAATTTTCTTCTGACGTTCCGCTCTGACATCTTAGGGGTGCTATCAATAACCAATACCTGGATTTTGTTCAGGGTCGGCGCCAGTCAGATGGTCAGTGATTGTCACGAGGACAATAACAAGCAACAGGAATTATTTTCTTAGTCGAACCTGGTTAAACCCCTTTTTCAACCTTGTCAAAAAGATACTTAGAGAACTGTTTAATCTACCACTACCATTTTATCATGGTGAATATACCTCATAAATCAACTTTCCTCAGTACTTTCAGTACTTTGATTTGCATATAAAATTTGAACTATAGGTAATTCAAAGCCACTGTATGGACATCCGTTGCGGATTGCGAATTGGCATTAAAATGCTTTTTGTATGGAAAGCCGTTCTGTTGTTAAAATAACTTAAGTGACTTCAGCGTGTTGTAAATGTTGTAAATAACGCAAACAGGATTATAAATGTCATTTATTTTGCTTAATATGTACTGTTGTATGTTCTTCTAAGAGGAAACGACAGTTTGTTGTGAAAGTATTAAACACATCAGCTGAAAATAAAAAAATAAACAAGAGCACCGCAAGCGGCGCCATGCTCGTCTGTTTTTCCATGTCACATAGACAAATCAGTGAAATTGCATCATAGAGTTATTGAACTTATACAAAATATAGCCTTTTTGATAATACAGATGTGTCAAGGAGATAATGCAGCCAAAATCAATAATATATTTATGACCCTTGGTCAAAATGTAGCTCTTGTGATGATGGGTGAGTGTGAGTATGAAGTTTCATGAAGGCAGGCCAAATGCTTCTGGAAATATGGTCAAGGTTAAGTTTTTTGGTTAATTTTTCGAAAAATAGGTCAAAGTTCAAAGGTCAAGGTCACAGGTCAAAAAGCGTGGTATGACTGAAAAGGTCTTGTCCCAAGGAACATTCATGTGAAGTTGGAAGGCTCTGTTGTGAATAGTATTGAAATAAGAGACAAAAACAATTAAAAAAAACGGAGAGAAAAGGGGAGATAATTCAATCAAATTGCAAGATGGAGTTATAAAACTTGTAGGGAATGTAGCTCTTGTGATGGTGAGTATGTGTATGAAGTTTCATGAAGGTAGGCCAAATACTTTTGGAAATATGGTCAAGGTAAAGGTTTTCGTTTAAATTTTCGAAAAAATAGGTCAAAGTTCAAAGGTCAAGGTCACAGATCAAAAAGTGTGGTATCACTGAAAAGGTCTTGTCCCAAGGAACATTCATGTGAAGTTTGAAGGCTCTGTTGTGAATAGTATTAAAATGAGAGCAAACAATGTGTTTCAGAAAAAAATTGGAAAAGGGGAGATAATTCAGCCAAAATCAACAATGTTGTTATGGTCCTTGGTCAAAATGTAGCTCTTGTGATGATGAGTGTGTGTATGAAGTTTCATGAGGCTAGGTCTAATACTTTTTAAGTTATAGCCAAGGTTAAGTTTTTTTGGAACGACGCCAGACGACGCCAGACGACAACGCAGACGCCGGAGTGATGACAATAGCTCGAAAGTTTTTTTTTTCAAAAAAAAAAACAGACGAGCTAATAAGAAATATATAACACCAGTTATAATACCAACAAACCCATTGAGTATTCAGCAGTTTAGCCAAATATTTGCCCCACTATGTTCAACAGGCTCCGGACCCATTAAATCTATGTCTGGTAATATCTTTTGCCATTTTGGGTGTTTTAACTTAGCCTTGCAAAGTATTGTATTAATGTCATTTTAACGAGTCACTTATTCAATACAATACAAAAAGCACGAAATATTTCATCGATTTTTTGGCATTATAAACTAGTTCGACCCCTCTTCGAGTCATCATGTGGCGATTGTAGATTTCACGAATAGAAAACTGAAGTTATGGTATAATTTTTCATATTTTTATATCGAGAATCTTTGATTCGGGGGGGGGGGGGGGGCTGCATATAGTATTATAGTATTTGCCCTGTCTGTCTGTTTGTTTGCCTGTCTGTCCATCATACAAACTTTAACCTCAATCATAACTTCAAAAGTATTTGACCTAGCCCCAAGAAACTTCACACACTTATTCACCATCACAAGGCTACATTCTGACCAAGGGTCATAACTCTGTTGTCATTTTTGGCTGAATTACCTCCCCTTGAAATTTTGCAAAAACTCAGAAATTGGCTCCCACTGGGGGCATTGGTCACCTATAGGGACAGCTCTTGTTTATTTTTATTATTTTTCTTTTTTTTATTTGTTTATACCTTTTGTTCAGCTTTAATGTTTAAATAGAGTATTTGATTATGGTTGGTGCACCAAACTTAGAGAGGAAAACAGTACACTTCAAAGATAGTATATGCTTTAACCTAAAACAGAACAGTCAATTGTGATATAAACATTCAGAAAAAAATAGAGAAAACATTCTCATCCACAACTGTATTGAAAGTTATTTGACAAACGTCAAACTAAATTCAAATACCTGGATAGATATAAAGTTGTTGTACTACAATGTACTAGACTGCCCAATTCAGTTCACTTTGAAATCAGCCAACCAGTTTTACTTGTCTATACCCCATACAACAACTGCACGATTTTTACGCCAAATAATCATGTACAGTAAAACAAAAATGTCATCCAATGATATTTCCATCCTAGATATAGGCTTTTCGTCATCCTTACAATTCACAAGAATCTGTTTAAGAGATACCAATATATTTTAGATCTATTTGAAAATGTTCTATAAAAGGATTATAAAGCCTGGTTCGTAGAACAATGACTGTAAGTAACTGAAACTATTCACCATATTTGCATTATTTGCTGGATCCCAGCTTTCACATTGTCAATATTGGAAAAATAGGTAACCAGACCCCCCCTGACCTTTCAAGGTCAGGGGGGTCTGGTTACCTGTTTTTCCAGCACTTATAATCTTCAGACTAGGAACCAGCAGATAATGCAAAAAAAGGCGAATTAAATGGGTTATTTTGAAAAAAAAAATAAAATAAAAAAAAAAAATAAAAATTTTGTGTTAGAACTTGATTTCGGAAGGAATATTGGTTGCATTCGATTCGGTATTTTGATAGAAAGACATCTAATCCAATATCTACTAAGCAACGTGGAAACCGAATTACAGAAATTTGACATAACCATAGTATTGTTTTATATGAATAGATATCTGAAACTAGTTGCCATGAAGTTTAAATGAAAACGAATTAAGCGAGTGAGTGAGTGAGTGATAAGTAAGGTCCTTAATCTTAATTCAATTATCTAACGCATTTTTTTATTTAGAGAGGGTTGTGAGTGAGAGTGAGTGAGTGAGTGATAAGTAAGGTTCTTTATCTTAATTCAATAATCTAACGCATTTTTTTACTTAGAGAGGGTTTACAGATTTAAGCCCCCCAGTGGAATTCGTTTCCGCTGACCGTTCCAAGGCGGTTCTTCTGTCGCAGTTTCTTTTTGTTGTGGTTTGTCTCTGGGTGTTTCTGTCGCTTATATTATTTTATTTTGGATAGCCTATAGGCCATTTTTGGGGGAAAATAACTTTCCTTTTGGCTTTCCGCTTTTGATGTTTCCATTAGGGTCTGTTGTTTCATGTTTGTGTTTCTTTCCCTTTGGTGTCTCTGATGGGAGCTGTTGGTTAATTGTATCGATTCCTGATCACTCACTGCCTCCACCTCTATTTGGCTAGTTTAGTTAGACCAATCTTCCATGAGACCCTCCATTAATCATACAATATCAAGAACTATCTACAAACAAAATATGGGCAAAAACAAATGAAACGTATGCATGAGAAAAAATGACAGTGGTAAATCATTTATAAATATAAAAAATAGCAATGATCCCTGCGGGTCTCCGCATTTTATAATACCTATTTCTCACGTTTTATTGTTAACAGAATTTACATTTAAATTGGTCATTTGGTAAAAGCCAACATTGCATAAACTTTTCGATATCAGTGGTTCTTATTACAAATCTGAATCTGGCCCTTTTCAAGCGAATTCATTTTTAAGCCCACCATGTCAAATTCAATGCCGCTTAAAGTCTCTATTTTGCACGGGATTTAAAAACTGCTTTATGACGTTGACGAACGGACTCGTCAATGTATACGCACGCAATTATTGCACGGCCATTTAAAACTTTATTGAATTGTTCACAAAAATAGGGCATCATGCCCTATCCAAATGGCAGCCATATTGGAAAAAAAAATCTCACCGACATTGTGTTCTTAGAACATTTATCAATTGTGTGTGGGAAAATGATCTTGTTTACTCCTCTCATATACAAATGAAACTAAATAAAACTTTAATTTTTTCTTGTTACGTAGAGTACACAATTTTGATTGCTTCAGGCTGAAACATATGTCATCAAAATTATAAGAGAATATGATTAATCAATAGAAAGGACATATTTCAATCCCTGAACGCTGTTTTTGTTTCAATATGTTACATGTAGCGCATAATTGAGATAATATCGGAATTTTGAGAGTCATACAAGAATATTGCACTAACGGGCTACTATACTTTATTGTTTGTGGGGACGTTATGCAATACAGAGAAGTGGTATCATATGCAACATAGATTCAACTTCAAAGGTAAATCATCAGAAACTGTCCTACTTTCAAGGTAACCATTTTCGAAAAAAAATTCTCTGGGCCCCTGCCTAGAGTATTTGTATGTGTTGGTGCCGGCACACAAAAGGTTCAACGTTCTTGCATAAAATCCTTTGGACATAGCTGTTTTAAGCTTTGCTTGAATTTACCAAAAGTCGATTTCTACGGTCATTCCCTCCCTTCCGCTGATTCAAGAAGGGCAGTTGTCAGTTTCTGGCGGAAGAATGTGCACTGAACTGGTTAACCGCTTACGTAAAAGCCTGCCCAGGAAAGTGTGGATAGGTAAACTGACCGGCTCAAAAATGACCTAAAATAGTGTTGACCGGGCCGTTAAACTCTAATACAAACTAACAAAACCAAAAGTCGAGTTCAGACAACAAAAACATGTTCAAATCATGAAATTTGCGAGCCGTTTGAACTTGTGATATCACACGAATGGCATTGCTTTGTTTATGTTACGTTAAGTAACGTTATCGCCTTGGAGGTAGACTTTTGGATATAATGATGATGTCAGAAGATCACTGCGTAACTTCCATCATTGTATTTGTTGGTGGCATTTGATGGGTGTATATTGGCTTTATATTGAGCTTTAGCGGGTTTTCGTAGTAATTTATTGTTGGAATCAAAATTTATGCAAGAACAAGGATCTTCTAAGGTTATTACATTGCAATAACATTTTCCAGGTCACTTGAAGGATACTGGAACACTCGACCTTGCGGCTTAGTATTCAAACAGCTTCCTTGGGATCCGGCAAATATTAATGCATAAAACCATGGTTTGCTATTTATTGAAGCGGTGTTTCAAACGTATTCACAACGCCGAGTCAATACTGAATATTTACATTTCCAGTGTAAAGGCTAATGTAAACTATAGAAAACAATGAGCGCATCGAGATTCATAATTTTCAGTGACGCCAAGTGACGTGGTTCTCTACGGACATTGGTGACGTCAACGCTGTTCCGCTTTTTGTAGAAAAAAAAAAAAAACAGCGTGTAAATGTTTTTCAGCTTTAAATGTTTGCCCTATCAGCATTCTTTCACCCAGTGATGAGGGGGCAAGGAATGTAAATACAAGAGGGCCATGATGGCCCTGGATCGCTCACCTGATCCATAGAGTAACAAGTGGGCCCCGGGGAGAGCCATTATTGACCCCAGGGCTATAATGTGCATAATGTTGAGGGAGGTCTTAAAAGGTGAAGCTTCATGCCAAATATCAAAAAGGCTATAATTTGAACAATCATGGCAAAGGTCCACAAGATGAAGCTACACACCAAATATCAAAGACCTGAGCCTTGCGGTTTCAGAGAAGATTTTTTCAAGATATTCCCCACGAAAGCCTATGAAAACCGAATGGCCCCGGGGCTGAGACAATTTTGGCCTCAGGGCTATAATTTAAACAATCTGGATAGAGGTCCACTAGATGAAGCTTCACACCAAATATCAAAGACCTGGGCCTTGCTGTTTCAGAGAAGAAGATTTTCAAAGATTATCTCTATATAAGTCTCTGTAAAACCAAAGGGCCTCAAGGCAGGGGCATTTGTGGCCTGAGGGCTATAATTTGAACAATCTTGGTAGAGGTCCACTAGATGAAGCTCCATACCAAATATCAAAGACATGGGCCTTGCAGTTTCAGAGAAAAATACTTTTTTAGTTTTCGGTGAAAAAACTCTATTTTTGGCTCCTGTGACCTAGATGTGCAACGGACCAGAGCCATTTGAACAACGTCTTAAGGGGCGCCTAATGACCATTCTTGTGAAGTTTGGTCAAAATCCGATCAGTAGTTTAGGAGTAGATGTCGTTTGAAGAAATTGTTTACGGACGGACGCACGACGGACGACGGACGAAAAGTGATCCTAAAAAGCTCACGTAGGTGAGCTAATAAAAAAAATAATAAACTTCAATTTCCCGCTTTTCATGAAAGTATGAACGACAGCTGAGCAGGCCGCCAGCAAAGTTTACATGAAACCCCCTTTTCTTCGGGGTTCATTTACTTCGCACGCGACCCATTGCGTTCATACTTTCATGAACAGCAGAAAAATGAAATTTATTTCTTAAATGCATTCAGGTAGTAAGCAGGTCAAAATAATATATCTCATATACATGTAGTTTGTAGACAACTAAACACGGCTCCTTCCAGAGCTCCACAACGAGTATGTATGTATGCGTGTGCGTGCTCCAGCAGAAACAACTTGGACGGGGATCCAGCGTCGATTTAGCTTTAAAATGACGTCACAAACGTCAACTTAACAAACGTCAACTGACCTGTAATTAACGCTGAATGTCCTCTGAAACACAATGCGGCGGAAAAAAATGATGCAGCAAATTATAGACAGTGTCACTAACAGGCATCTGTTGCAAAACCCTGGAGCATATATTGGTTATCAACATCAACAAGCGTCTAGCCTTTGAGAGCATTATTGCTGACTGTCAACATGGTTTCCGAAGTCAAAATTCTTGCCGGCCTCGGTAGCTCAGTCGGATGCGCGTCTGACTGGTGATCAGGAGAACGCGGGTTCGATACCTGCCGGGGTCGGCAACATTCTTTCTAAAAGATTGATCACGAAATCTTTTCTACGGTCATTCTCAACTTTCCCCTGATTCAAGAACGGCAGTTGTCAGTTTCTGGCGAAAGAATGTGCACTGTACTTGTTAACCGCTTACGTATTAGTCTGCTCAGGAAAAATGTGGTTAGGTAAACTGATCGGCTAAAAATGACCTAAAATAGTGTTGACAGGGCCGTTAAACTCCAAAACAAACAAATAGAAGTCAAAGCTCTTGCGAAACTCAACTAGTTCAATTTTACAATGACATTGTGAGCAATCTGGATGGGGCCATAGACCATGGCCACAGACTGACTTGATCAAAATCGCCAAGCCCTTGACAAGGTACCTATCAGGGGTTTATGGTATAAACTTGACTACTATGGGATAAGAGGATCGACAAGCAAGTGGATTAACTCAAGGCTCTAGGCGCTCACAACAAGTTGTTCTTGACGGCCAAAGTCTGATGCAGTCCCTGTTTTATCTGGTGTCCCCCAAGGTTCGGTCCTAAGACAGGTTCTTTTCTTGGTATTCATTAACGATCTCCCTGATTATATAAGGTCACCTGTCCGCTGGTTTGCTGCATGAGACTGTGTCTTGTATAGGTACATATATTCTCCTTTTGACTGTCTTTTTTCACAAGATGCCCTATAGATGTATAGGTCGACTAACACAAAGGGTGTGTGTGTCAAGGGGGGTGGGGGGGGGGCGGATGAAGTTCAGTGTGACCAAAAGTCATTCAATGCGCCGAATATCTTGGTATCACCATCATTGACAATCTTGATTGGGGTTAATATATTTCGATTTCAGAGATAACATCTAAAGCCAGTAGGACTTAAGAATTTCTTAGATGTAATTTTGCCTTTGCACCTAGGCAGACAAAGGATGTTGCCTATAAAGCGTTAGTTCGTTCTCAACTTGAATATGCATCACCTTTATGGCATCTCTATATGTTAAAACTCAGATTCAGCAGCCATGATCGGCTTGTTGAACCAGTCGACGATGGCGAAATAGAACTAGCGTCGGCAACATGCTTAATGAGCTAGAATGGCCATCCCTTGAGGCCCGTCGTGAGCAGTCCTATTTAGATAACTCTCTTCTATAAGGTACACACCGGTACAGTGTATCTTATAGGTCCCGCCCATCGGGACTTGAAGAAACAGCATGATTGGGCCGCACAATGCTCCAACGCAGTGCTGAAACTGACAGCAAGTACTTGGATACAGGTAAACTGCTTAGACGGACTAAGCCTGCCCAGACAATGTTGGGCGAGTCAGGCCGTCCCGAGCATATAGGCCCTATTGGTTTAATTTGGCGATAGGGCTTAAATGTCATTTCATTTCAATGTCGGTTAAAAGTCTTCCAAAATTGGAATCAACATCTCAAAACTGAAATAAATAGTATTGACGGGGACGTTAAACCACACTCAAAGAAACAAACAGTAAGGGCATCAAAAGTAAACAACACACAGACGCGCAGGTATCAGTTATGTATCCTTGCCCTGTAAATTGTTTTTCTTTCCTTCAACAATTCCTATGCCAAGATCACAGAGGAGTTCAAAGACCGTTCAGTTTTAGGGCGCTTTTAAGATTTTTCACTCCTATCGAGATGATCGTTAATCAGAGGTTGGCGAAAACAGCAGAACCCGGAGAAAAACCAACTGACCCTCCGTTGCAGAAATTGGTGTTTCACATGTGCCCCACCCGACCCTCCGTTGCAAAACTTGGTTCCTCACATGTGACCCGATCCAGGCTCGAACCACAGCGATGAGAGACCTATTGATGAAGAGTCAGCACTCTTATCCACCGGGCCACGGAGGTCCGTACATAGACAGGCAGGCAGGCAGGCAGATAGACATTCCATGGTAATACACGTAGATAGATAAATATTCCATGGTAATTCGTGGTACCGAAGGGACTCAATAATTTGTTATCTTCAAGTTTAACTTTTTTCTTACATGCGTTTTCAATGAAAAATAGAGATTTCTCAAAATGATATCGTCACTATTTCTTTCAATCTAAATCTGAGATTTCGGAAATTCACTCATTTTTAATTCGATTTATCAACGAAAAATATCAGATATCATCCCTCTGTTTATTCGACGTCAGTAAGGTAAACGTATTAAATATGTCTCATAAAATTATGTCACGAATGTTCGCACGCCATTAAAGACGCTGATAAAGTCACTTTAAGCACGGCGTTTAAGAAATAGATCAGCTCTGTATCTATAGCAGTGTTTTATTGAGTAATATACCGTTATTTTAAGGTCAGCTGTATGGTAGATCAAACTTAATCTATCTGATTTATCTATTTACACCTGACCATATTACTCAACAAATCACGCAGTCGAACTGATCTATTTCAATTCTAACACACCTTCATATTATCTCCACATTCCGCTGTTGTTTGAAGAAATCCCGCCAACATGTTTGTGACGTACTTTATGTTCGTCACTCCGTCTAACGTCAAGGAAATGATCGATGATATCGAAAACGTCATTAAACGGTGACTCTTCGTGTCACGCTTCTTCACCTAGTGATTTATCACTCAAAATATCACCGGATTTAACCATTGGCTATATAGGCGACCAGTGTCAGAAAAGGCTTATACTTCATACTCCGAGTCCTGAAATTCATCTGAAAGCGCTATCCATGCCTTCTGTGTCGTTTACTTACACAACTTATCCAATTTTCGTCCAGAAATGAGCGAAATAAGCAGTCTTGCGGTATTTACTTACTTTACTTAGATTACTTATCAGTCATCATTGTCAGATAAGTAAAGTAAGCTGAGCTGAGGCTGACCTGGTGTCCTGGAGTCTCTGAGTCGCTGTTAATTGATTTCTACTCATTTTACTTACGTTGCTGATCTTCACATCAACACTATAAGTAAAATAAGCAAGTTTACAGTATTCTACTTAGGTTACTAAGTTTACTTACCTGGCACTACAGCAGTATAAGTAATCTAAGTAAACTAAGTAGAGGTAAAAAAATCTATGCCCCTCGATCCAAAACATGCTACATAAAATTAAGTGCAATAAGATAATTAATTGATATAGAAAGAACAATTTTACATAGTTTAAACATAAATAACTAAAATTTGCTGACCAGAATACTGAAGCATGATACTATAATAAGGAAATGAGCTAAGTAGGATGAGTAACATAAGTAGGCGTATAGCTAGCCAAGGGTGGTACATGTATCAGCCTCACTCTTTAGATAAGCTAAGTAACGTAAGTAATGTAAGTTGACTAATCAAACCAACGAAAGTCAATCTTGATATAACAGGATAAGTACGAGAATAAGCGTAAGTAACCTAAGTAACCTAAGTAACCTAAGTAAACTAAGTAACCTTGCATGTCTTTTATGACAATAGCTACTACCATACCAACAATGCTAAGAGTAAGCTAAGTAATATAAGTAACCTAAGTTGAGGTTATATATTTCATCCATGACTATGAGCAGTGTAAGTAGGATAAGTAAGTTAAGTAAGGTAAGTAACATAAGTATTGTAAGTAACTGATATACCAGTAACATCAGCGACATCAGAGTAAGTTAAGTAAGCTAAGTGAAGTAAGTAAGTAAGTATTGTGGTTTCGATCTCAGCACATGAGTAAGCTGAGTAGAGTAAGTAAACTAAGTAACCTGAGTAGAACTCTAAGTAACATAAGTAAATGTCCTACCAGCTACAACAGCCATACCAGAGTAAGTTAAGTTAGCTAAGTAAACTAAGTAGGCGTCCTGGTCACTTCGTAAAAGGATGCGCAGAGTAAGTAGGATAAGTAAAGTAAGTAACCTAAGTAGACTTATAAGTAACATAAGTAATGTAAGTAACCTCTCCACCAGCTACAACAACCATACCAGAGTAAGTAAAGTAAGCTAAGTAAACTAAGTAGGCACGATGGTCACTCCGAACTGGGTTGAGTAGGGTAAGTAGGATAAGTAAACTAAGTAACCTAAATTGAATTCTAAGCAACATAAGTAAGGTAAGTAACTACTCCACCAGCTACGCTACCCATACCAGAGTAAGTTAAGTAAGCTAAGTAAACTAAGTAATCGGCGAAGTCTGTCCCATCGAGGATGAGTAGGGTAAGTAGGATAAGTAAACTAAGTAACCTGAGTAGAATTCTAAGTAACATAAGTAAGGTAAGTTACTGCTCTACCAGCAAAGCTACCAATACCAAAGTAAGTTGAGTAAGCTAAGTAAACTAAGTTGGCGACCTTGTCACTCCGAACAATGTAGACTATGGCCAGTAGGATAAGTAAACTAAGTAACCTAAGTAGAATTCTAAGTAACGTAAGTTAGGTAAGTAACTGTCATACTAGCTATACCACCCTTACCACAGTAAGTTAAGTAAGCTAAGTAAACTAAGTAAACGGCGAAGTCTGTACCGAAGAGGATGAGTAGGGTAAGTAGGATAAGTAAACTAAGTAAACTGAGTAGAATTCTAAGTAACATAAGTAAGGTTAGTAACTACTCCATTAGTCGCTCTACCCATACCGGAGTAATTTAAGTAAACTAAGTACGCGGCGAAGTCTGTACTGGAGAGGATGAGTAGGGTAAGTAGGATAAGTAAACTAAGTAACCTAAGTTGAATTCTAAGCAACATAAGTAAGGTAAGTAACTACTCCACCAGCTACGCTACCCATACCAGAGTAAGTTAAGTAAGCTAAGTAAACTAAGTAATCGGCGAAGTCTGTCCCATCGAGGATGAGTAGGGTAAGTAGGATAAGTAAACTAAGTAACCTGAGTAGAATTCTAAGTATCATAAGTAAGGTAAGTTACTGCTCTACCAGCAAAGCTACCAATACCACAGTAAGTTGAGTAAGCTAAGTAAACTAAGTTGGCGACCTTGTCACTCTGAACAATGTAGACTTTGGCCAGTAGGATAAGTAAACTAAGTAACCTAAGTAGAATTCTAAGTAACGTAAGTTAGGTAAGTAACTGTCATACTAGCTATAGCACCCTTACCACAGTAAGTTAAGTAAGCTAAGTGAACTAAGTAAACGGCGAAGTCTATACCGAAGAGGATGAGTAGGGTAAGTAGGATAAGTAAACTAAGTAAACTGAGTAGAATTCTAAGTAACATAAGTAAGGTAAGTTACTGCTCTACCAGCAAAGCTACCAATACCACAGTAAGTTGAGTAAGCTAAGTAAACTAAGTTGGCGACCTTGTCACTCCGAACAGTGTAGACTATGGCCAGTAGGATAAGTAAACTAAGTAACCTAAGTAGAATTCTAAGTAACGTAAGTTAGGTAAGTAACTGTCATACTAGCTATACAACCCTTACCACAGTAAGTTAAGTAAGCTAAGTAAACTATGTAAACGGCGAAGTCTGTACCGAAGAGGATGAGTAGGGTAAGTAGGATAAGTAAACTAAGTAAACTGAGTAGAATTCTAAGTAACATAAGTAAGGTAAGTAACTACTCCATTAGTCGCTCTACCCATACTGGAGTAATTTAAGTAAACTAAGTACGCGGCGAAGTCTGTACTGGAGAGGATGAGTAGGGTAAGTAGGATAAGTAAACTAAGTAACCCGAGTAGAATTCTAGGCATCTTAAGTAAGGTAAGTTACTGCTCTACCAGCAAAGCTACCAATACCAAAGTAAGTTGAGTAAGCTAAGTAAACTAAGTTGGCAACCTTGGCACTCCGAACAATGTAGACTATGGTCAGTAGGATAAGTAACCTAAGTAGAATTCTAAGTAACGTAAGTAAGGTAAGTAACTGTCATACTAGCTATACCACCCTTACCACAGTAAGTTAAGTAAGCTAAGTAAACTAAGTTAACGGCGTTGTCTGTACTGAAGAGGATGAGTAGGGTAAGTAGGATAAGTAAACTAAGTAGAATTCTAAGTAACATAAGTAAGGTAAGTAACTTTTCCATTAGCCGCTCTAGCCATACCGGAGTAAGTTAAGTAAACTAAGTAAGCGGCAAAGTATGTACTGAAGAGGATGAGAAGGGTAAGAAGGATAAGTTATCTAAGTAACCTGAGTAGAATTCTAAGTAACTTAAGTAAGGTAAGTTACTGCTCTTCCAGGAACGCTACCAATACCAAAGTAAGTTGAGTAAGCTAAGTAAACTAAGTTGGCGACCTTGTCACCCCGAACAGTGATGAGTAGGGTAAGAAGGATAAGTTAACTAAGTAACCTGAGTAGAATTCTAAGTAACATAAGTAAGGTAAGTTACTGCTCTTCCAGGAACTCTACCAATACCAAAGTAAGTTGAGTAAGTTAAGTAAACTAAGTTGGTGACCTTGTCACCCCGAACAGTGATGAGTAGGGTAAGTAGGATAAGTTAACTAAGTAACCTAAGTAGAATTCTAAGTAACGTAAGGTAAGTAACTGTCATACTAGCTATACCACCCTTACCACAGTAAGTTAAGTAAGCTAAGTAAACTAAGTAAGCGGCATAGTCTGTCCAGACGCGGATCAGTAGGGTAAGTAGGATAAGTAAACTAAGTAACCTAAGTAGAATTCTAAGCTGGGTAAGTAACTACTCCACTATACCATACCATAGTAACTTAAGAAAGCCAAGTAAACTAAGTAAGCAGCAAAGTCTGTACCGAAGAGGATGAGTAGGTAAAGAAGGATAAGTAAACTAAGTAACCTGAGTAGAATTCTAAGTAACGACCTTATCCCAGTAAGTAAGGTAAGGAACTACTCCACTAGCCACTCTGCCCAGACCAGAGTAAGTTAAGTAAAATAAGTAAACTAAGTTACTAAACTAAGTAAGCGGCAAAGTCTGTCCCAACGAGGATCAGGAGGTTAAGAAGGATAAGTAAGCTAAGTATCCTAAGTAGAATTGTAAGTAACATAGGTATGGTAAGCAACTACTCCATTCGCCACTCTACCCATACCAGAGTTTTAGTTAAGTAAGCAAAATAAACTAAGTAAGCGGCGAAGTCTGTCCCATAGAGGATGATTAGGGTAGGTAAACTAAGTAACCTAAGTAGAATTCTAAGTAACGTAAGTAAGGTAAGTAACTACTCCATTAGCAACTCTACCCATACCAGAGTAAGTTAAGTAAGTTAAGGAAACTAAGTAAGCCGCGAAGTCTGTATTGTAGAGGATGAGTAGGGTGAGTAGGGTGAGTAGGATAAGTAAGCTAAGTAACCTAAGTAGAATTCTAAGTAACGTAAGTTAGATAAGTAACTGTCCTACTACCTATACCACCCTTACCACAGTGAGTTAAGTAAACTAAGTAAGCGGCAAAGTCTGTCCCAACGAGGATCAGTAAGGTAGGTAGGATAAGTAAACTAAGTAACCTAAGTAGAATTAAAAGTAAGGTAAGTAACTACTCCATTAGCCACTCTTCCCATACCAGAGTAAGTTAAGGAAGCTAAGTAAGCAGCGAAGTTTGTACCGAAGAGGATGAGTAGTGTAAGTAGGATAAGTAAACTAAGTAGAATTCTAAGTACCATAAGTAAGGTAATTAACTACCCCACTAGCCACTCTACCCAGACCAGTGTAAGTTAAGTAAGCTAAGTTAGCGGCCAAGTCTGTCCCAACGAGGATTAGTAAACTACCGTAAGTAACCTGAGAAGATTTCTAAATAACATAAGTAAGGTAAGTAACTACTCCATTAGCCACTCTACTCATACCAGAGTAAGTCAAGTGCGATAAGTACTATGTAAGTGGCGAAGTCTGTACTGGAGAGGATGAGTAGGGTAAGTAGGATAAGTAAACTAAGTAACCTAAGTAGAATTCTAAGTAACATAAAAAAGGTCAGTTACTGCTCAACAAGCAACGCTACCAATACCAAAGTAAGTTGAGTAACTAAGTAAACTAAGTTGGCGACCTTGTCGTCCCGAACAATGATGAGCCGGGTAAGTAGGATAAGTAAACTAAGAAACCTAAGTAGAATTCTAAGTAACGTATGTGAGATAAGTAACAGTCCTACAACCTTTTCCACCCTTACCACAGTAAGTTAAGTAAACTAAGTAAGCGGCAAAGTCTGTCCCAATGAGGATCAGTAGGGTAAATAGGATAAGTAAACTAAGTAAACTAAGTAACCTAAGTAGAATTCTAAGTAACATAAGTTTAACTACTCCACTAGCCACTGTACCTATACCAGAGTAAGTTAAGTAAGCTAAGTAAGCTAATTAAGCAGCAAAGTCTGTACCGAAGAGGATGAGCAGGGTAAGTAGGATAAGTAAAATAAGTAACCTGAGTAGAATTCTAAGTAACATAAGTAAGGTAAGTAACTACTCCACTAGCCACTATACCCAGACCAGAGTAAGTTAAGTAAGCTAAATAAACTAAGTAAACGGCGAAGTATGCCCCATAGAGGATGAGTAGGGTAAGTAGGTTAAGTAAACTAAGTAACCTAAGTAGAATTCTAAGTAACGTAAGTAAGGGTAGTAACTACTCCATTAGCCACTCTACCCATACCAGAGTAAGTTAAGTAAACTAAGTAAGCGACGAAGTCTGTATTGTACAGGATGTGTAGGGTTAATAAGGATAAGCAAACTAAGTAACCTGAGTAGAATTCTAAGTAACATAAGTAAGGTAAGTAACTGTCCTACCAGCTAACACCCTTATCACAGTAATGTAAGTAAGCTAAGTAAACTAAGTAAGCGGCGAAGTCTGTCCCATAGAGGATGGGTAGAGTAAGTAGGATAAGTAAACTAAGTAACGTAAGTAGATTTCTAAGTAACGTAAGTAACCACTCCATTAGCCACTCTACCCATACCAGAGTAAGTTAAGTAAATTAAGTAAGCTGCGAAGTCTGTACTGAAGAGGATGAGTAGGGTAAGAAGGATAAGTAAACTGAGTAACCTGAGTAGAATTCTAAGTAACATAAGTAAGGTAAGTTACTGCTCTACCAGCAACGCTACCTATACCTAAGTAAGTTGAGTAAGCTAAGTAAACTAAGTTGGCGACCTTGTCACGTCGAACAATGATGAGTAGGGTAAGTAGGATAAGTAAACTAAGTAACCTTTGTAGAATTCTAAGTAACCTATGTAGAATTCTAAGTAACGTAAGTAACTGTCTACTAGCTATACCACCCTTACCACAGTAAGTTAAGGAAGCTAAGTAAACTAAGAAAGCGGCAAAGTTAGCACATTCAAGCCACACCCTGGCTCCCGCCTAAAGAGGCTTGAAGAAATATATGGGCTGCATGATGCTTCCACGCACAGCTGATTCTGGCCTGCACATTTACAGGATCTAAGCCTGTCCAATAGCCGCGGTGCGAGGCGGACCGCCCATGCTAATAAACCTTAATGGTTTCATTGGGCAGCAGGGCTTGAGATGTCATTTTCGGGTAAAAGTCCCACAAAATTGGAAGCAACGTCTCCAAAATGACCTTTACAGTGTTGATGGGGACGTTAAACCTCAGATCAAACAAAAACAAACAAAACAAGCCACACTCATTTCTGTCTATCAACCAATTAAATTACTTGATACAAGTAAAAAATTGCTCCATGTTGGAGCAAAGGAGGAAGCGCTGCGGAAAAAAAACGTTTGTTTTAAACCTTTAATTTCATTAAAATGTTTCATAATTTTGCATGTCTTTAAAGGGTTGGACCTTTGTTTGTGTTGGAGTTTAACGGCCCAGTGAACACTATTTAGGTCAATATTGAGCCGATCAGTTTACCTATGGCAAGCTTTTATAAGCGGCTAACCAGTACAGTGCATATTCTTCCGCCAGAAACTGACAACTGCCCTTCTTGAATCAGCGGAAGGGAAAGCATGAACCATTGCGAACAGGTCATAAAGAGGATTTCGCCGCAAATAAGCAACCGAATACTTCAAAAATTTTGAATGACTTCAGAATTATCTCTGTGAGGTTTGTCTATCACCAGTCAATGACACATTACCTGACTGGTCGTCATTATCCCCTCGCAACAACGTTGCGTTGGATATATAGCATCTCTGCCGTGCGTCCGTGTGCGGGTGTGGGCGTTTGTCCGTGTGTCCGGAACCTTGTGAACAGGATTGAAGAAAAGCCATCAGCGAAGAAGCATCAAACCTTCCAGAATTGTTCCACATGGAGAAGGGATAAATCCTATTGATTTTCAAGGTCAAGGGTCAAATGTCAAGCTTACAATGGACTTGAGATTAAAGACATTGTGAATAGGATAAAAGACAAAGCTATCATCACAGAAGCACCAAACCTTCCACAAATGTTTTCCGTGGAGAGATGATGAACACTATAGATTTTCAAGGTCTAGGGTCAAATGTCAAGGTCACCATAGACTTAACATTAAAAACCTTGTGAACAGGATAGACGACAAAGCTATCATCATAGAAGCATCAAACCTTCCATAAATGTTTCCCATGGAGAGAGGATCAACCCTTTTTGAAATTCAAGGTCACTGGTCAAAAGTCAAGATCACAATGGAATTGACATTAAGAACCTTGTGAACAGGATAGAAGACAAAGCTATCATCATAGATGCATCAAACATTTCGAATATGTTCCCCATATAGGAGGGATGAGCCCTATTGAATTTCAAGGTCAAGGTTCGAATGTCAAGGTCACAATGTACTTGATAGAAATATAATCATAGAAACATGAAACCTTCCAAAATAATCCCCGTGGATAGAGAATGAATCCTAATGATTTTCAAGGTCAAGGGTCAGATGTCAAGGTCACAATGGACTTGACATTTAAAACCTTGTGAACAAGACAGAAGATAAAACTATTTTATAGAAGCATCAAACCTTCCACAATTGTCCCCATGGAGAGAGGATGAACACTATTCATTTCAAGGTCAAAGGTCAGGGTCACAGGTGACTTGACATTAAAAATCTTGTGAACAAAGCTATTATCATAGGAGCACCAAACATTCCGGAAATGTTCTCCATGGAAAGAGGATAAAGTCTTTTGATTTTCAAGGTCAAGGGTTAAAGTTCAAGGTCACAATCGACCTTGTGAACAGGATAGAAGACAAAACGATAATCATGGAAACAGCATACCTTCCACGAGTGCTCCCCATGGAGAGATGATGAATCCTATTGATTTTCAAGGTCAAGGGCCAAGGTCACAATAGACGACATTAAAGCATTGTGAACATGATAGAAGACAATTATCATCATAGAAGCATCAAACCTTCCACAAATGTTCCCCATGGAGAGAAAATGAACCCTATATGGATTTGACATTAAAAACCTTGCGAACAGGATAGAAGACAAAAGCTATCATCATAGAAGCACCAAACCTTCCATAAATGTTTCCCATGGAGAGAGAATGAACCCAATTGATTTTCAACGTCAAGGGTCAAAGGTGAAGATCACAATGGACTTGACATCAAAATCCTTGTGAAGAGGATAGAAAACAAAGCATTCATCACAGAATCATCAAACCTTCCACAAATGTTCCCCATGGAGAAGGACCGTTTTGATTTTCAGGGTCAAAAGTCAAGGTTACAATGAACATAACAGGAACAGGATAGAAGACAAAACAATCATCTTTGAATCATTCAACCTTCCATAAATGTTGCCCATGGAGAGAGAATGAACCCTATTGATGTTCAAGGTCAAGGATCAGATGCCATGGTCACAATGGACATGACATTAAAAACCTTGTAAATAGGATAGAAGACAAAGCTAGCATCACAGAAGCATCAAAAGTAATATTTTAATGCTTAATAGGTCTAATATATTCACATTGGATTTTGATGTTGATGAATTGTATGCAGATGCGAGGGATTGCCTTGTTTCTGTTTAGCTTACCTGTCACGTAGTGACGAGGTGAGCTTTTGTGATCACTTTTTGTGATCACTTTTCGCCCGTCGTGCGTCCTTAAACAATTTCTTTAGACGATATCGCCTTCTAAACCACTGATTGGATTTTGACCAAACTTCACGGTGGTCCCCTTTCAAAGTTGTTCAAATGGTTCCGGTCCGCAGCACATCAAGGTCACAGGAGACAAAAATAGATTTTTTAATGAAAACTTAAAAAATCTTCTCCTCTGAAACCGCAAAGGCCAAGTCTTCGATATTTGGCGTGTAGCTTCATCTTGTGGACCTCTACCAAGATTGTTCAAATTATAGCTCTGGGGCCAACAATTCCCCCGCTCTGGGGCCCTTTGGTTTGACATAGACTTATATAGGGAAAACCTTTAAAAATCTTCTTGTCTGAAACCAGAAGGCTGAGGTGTTTGGTATTTGCTATGAAGCTTCGTCTTATGGACCTCTATCAAGATTGTTCAAATTATAGCACTGGGACCAAAAATGCCCCCACCCCGAGGCCTCTATAAAGATTGCTCAAATTATAGCACTGGGGCCAAAAATGCCCCCACCCCGAGGCCCTTTGATTTTACATGGATTTTACATTTTATAGGGAAAACCTATAAAAATCTCCTTGTCTGAAACCAGAAGGTTGAGGTGTTTGATATTTGGTATGAAGCTTTGTCTTGTAGACCTATCTACATGTATCCATCTATCTACTGATACTGCGTCGGTCACATTTGACCATTACCGCAGGTGTATATTACATACACTTCATGTTTTGCAGGAAGAACGCCTACACAGTAATCATGCAATTACGGTAGGGATCTTTACCCTGCATAGGGTATGGTTCTCCCTGCACAGGTGGCTCCAGTTAACGTCCCGATCCGAAGGACTGTGCAATTTATGACATTCATAAACCATTTCATAAACCTCTATCAAGATTGTTCAAATTATAGCCCTTGGGCCCAAAATGCCCCCATCCCGTGGCCCTTTGGTTTGACATATATAGAGAAGCCTCTGTGGTGTAGTGGGTACGCTACTCGCCTTGTAAACCAGGGGTCGCAGGATCGATCCCGGGCTTCTCCAGACTTTCGGATGAGTCTTTAAACCGAGGTCCCGTCTCTGTATGACCTTAGCTGTTGGTGGGACGTAAAACTCAAACACTCACTAACTCACTTTGACATATATAGGAAAAATCTAAAAAAAAAAAATTTCTTCCCTGAACCAGCAAGGCCCAGGTCTTTGATATTTGGTGTGCATCTTCATCTAGTGGACCTCTGCCAAGATTGTTCAAATTAAAGCCCTGATGCCAAAAATGTTCCCGCTCCGGGGCCCTTGGTCTAATGGTCTAACATAGACATACATTGTTTGTTTTTTTTGGCTTTGGTTTTACGGCCCTTTTAAGATTATTTCACTCATATCGAGCCGTTCGTTAATCAGAGGTGGGCGAAAACCGGAGTACCCGGAGAAAAACCACCTGGACTTCCGTTGCAGAACTTGGCGTCTCACATGTGACCCGAGCGAGGCTCGAATCCACAGCGGTGAGAGACCTAATGATTAAGAGTCAGCGCTCTTATCCACTAGGCCACGGAGGACCAGACAAACAATGGAAAAACCTTGAAAAATCTTCTTGTCTGAAACCAGCAGGTGTTTGATATTTGGAATGAAGCTTTGTCTTGTGAACCTCTATCAAGAGTATTTAACTATAGCCATGGGGCCAAAAATGCCCCCGCTCCGGGACTCTTTGGTTTAACATATAGACGTGCATGGGGAACACCTTTAAAACCTTCTTGTCTGAAAACAAATAGCTGAGGTGTTTGATATTTGGTATGAAGCTTCGTCTTGTGGACCTCTATCAAGAATGTTCAAATTATAGCCCTGGGGCCAAAAATGCCCCGCCACGGAGCACACTGGTTTTACATGGACTTATACAGGAAACATCTTAGAAATTATTCTCTTCTGAAACCGCAAGGTCCGGGTCTTTGATATTTGGTGTGTAGCTTCATCTAGTGGATTTCTACCAAGATTGTTCAAATTATAGCCCTTACGCCAGAAATGCCCCCGCCCCGGGGCCCTAGTGGATTTCTACCAAGATTGTTCAAATTATATCCCTTTCGCCAGAAATGTCCCCGCCCCGGGGCCCTTTAGTTTTACATTGACTTATATAGGAAAAATCATTAAAATATCTTCTTCACTGAAACCGCAGGGCCCAGGTCTTTGATATTTGGTGTGAAACCTCATCTAGTGGATCTCTATCACGTTTGTTCATATTAGAGCCCTGGGGCCAAAAAGTGGCCCTTAGGTTTTACATTGACTTATATAGGGAAAAATCTTCAAAAATCTTCTTGTCTGATATCAAAAGGCTCAGATGTTTAATACTTGGTATGAAGCTTCGTCTTGCAGACCTCTATCAAGATTGTTCAAATTATAGCCCTGGGGCCAAAAATGCCCCCGCCCCGGGGCCCTTTGGTTTTACATTGACTTATATAGGGAAAATCATAAAAACTCTTCACTGAAACCACAAGGCCCAGGTCTTTGATAATTGGTGTGGAGATTCAACTAGAAGACCTCTACCAAGATTATTCAAATTATAGCCATTGGGTCAAAATGGCCCGTCCCGGAACCCACTGGTTTCCGGGGATAGATGTAGATGCGGTTTTAACGGGCATCTACAATCTATCTTTAACCAGAAGTAAGAATAAAATAATATGTACCACCATTAACCCAGTTTTACTGTAAAAAGTGGGGTTTAACTGGGTCAAAATTATATAGGCGTGTTTTTCGGAAATCCAGGTAGCAGTCATTTACAAAAAAAAAAAAAAAAAAAAAAAACTTTATTTGTGCCGCTGTGAGTTCAGGGTGTTACCTACATGTTAGAGAATTATCTGTAAAATATTGACTGAATCATGTGTTGGGTATTGCAAACAGTGTAGACCCATATCAGAACGCGGTGTCTGATCAGGGTCTACATTGTTTGCTTAAGGTATAACTATTTGACCCATTTTGTCCCGTAAACCCCTAGTAGGACAGTTACTTATCTTACTTACGTTACTTAGAATTTTACTTAGGTTACTTATCCTACTTACCCTAATCATCATTGTTCGGAGTGACAAAGTCGCCAACTGAGTTTACTTGGCTTACTCAACTTACTTTGGTAATGGTGGCGTTGCTGGTAGAGCAGTAAATTACCTTAATTGTGTTACTTAGAACTCCACTCAGGTTACTTAGTTTACTTATCCTACTTACCCCAATCACCCTCTACGGTACTTTGAAGCATACTTAGTTTACTTAGCTTACTTAACTTACTAATGTAAGGGTCGTATAGCTAGTATGACAGTTACTTACCTTACTTACGTTACTTAGAATTCTACTTAGGTTACTTAGTTTACTTATCCTACTGGCCATAGCCATCATTGTTCGGAGTGACCACGTCGCCAACTTAGTTTACTTAGCTTACTCAACTTACCTTGGTATTGGTAGCGTTGCTCTTAGAGCAGTAGCTTACCTTACTTACGTTACTTAGAATTCTACTCAGGTTACTTAGTTTACTTATCCTACTTACCCTTATCATCCTCTTCCGTACAAACTTCGCTGCTTACTTAGTTTACTTAGCTTACTTAACTTACTAATGTAAGGGTCGTATAGCTAGTAAGACAGTTACATACATAACTTACGTTACTTAGAATTCTACTTAGGTTACTTAGTTTACTTATCCTACTGGCCACAGTCATCATTGTTCGGAGTGACCAGGTCGCCAACTTAGTTTACTTAGCTTACTCAACTTACTCTTAGCGCAGTAACTTACCTTACTTATGTCACTTAGATTTCTACTCAGGTTACTTAGTTTGCTTGTCCTACTTGTCCTACTTAGCCTACTTAACCTCTTCAGTACAGACTTTGCCGCTTACTTAGCTTCCTTAACTTACTGTGGTAAGGGTGGTATAGCTAGTAGGACAGTTACTTACGTTACTTAGAATTCTACTTAGGTTCCTTAGAATTCTACTTAGGGTACTTAGTTTACTTATCCTACTAACCCTACTCATCCTCTATGGGACAGACGTCGCCGCTAACTTAGTTTACTTAGCTTACTTAACTTCCTGTGGTAAGGGTGGTATAGGTAGCAGGACAGTTTCTTACCTTACTTACGTTACTTAGAATTCTACTTAGGTTACTGAGTTAACTTATCCTACTTATCCTGCTCATCATTGTACGGGATGACAGACTTCGCCGCTTACTTAGTTTACTTGGCTTACTTAACTTACTGTGGTCCGGTTGGTATAGGCAGTAGGACAGTTACTGATCTTTGCTTACGTTACTTAGAATTCTACTTAGGTTACTTATCCTACTTACCCTACTCATCGTTGTTCGGAGTTACAAAATCGCCAACTGAGTTTACTTAGCTTACTCAACTTACTTTGGTATTGTTGTCGTTACTGGTATAACAGTAACTTACCTTACTTATGCTACTTAGAATTCTACTCAGGTTACTTAATTACTTATCCTACTTACCCTACTGATCCTCGTTGGGACAGACTTTGCCGCTTACTTAGTTTACTTAACTTACTGTAGAAAGGGTGGTATAGGTAGTAGGACAGTCACTTACCTTACTTACGTTACTTAGAATTCTACTTAGGTTACTTAGTTTACTTATCCTACTTACCCTGCTCATCATTGTTCGGAATGACATGGTCGCCAACTTAGTTTACTTAGCTTACTCAACTTACTTTGGTATTGGTAGCGTTGCTGGTTGAGCAATAACTTTCCTTACTTATGCTACTTAGAATTCTACTCAGGTTACTTAGTTTGCTTACCCTACTTACCCTTCTCATCCTCTTCAGTACATATTACGCCTCTTACTTAGTTTACTTAGCCTACTAAACTTACTGTGTAAGGGCGGTATAGGTAGTACGACAGTTACTTACCATACCTACGTTACTTAGAATTCTACTTAGGTTACTTAGTTTACTTAGCGTACTTACCCTACTCATTATTGTTCGGAGTGACAAAGTGGCCAACTAAGTTTACTTAGCTTACTCAACTTACTTTGGTGTTGGTAGCGTTGCTGGTGGAGCAGTAACTTACCTTACTTATGTTACTTAGAATTCTACTCAGGTTACTTAGTTTACTTATCGTACTTTCCCTACTCATCTTCTTCTGTACAGGCTTCGCTGCTGACTTAGTTTACTTAGCTTACTTAACTTACTCCGGTATGGGTACAGTGGCTAGTGGAGTAGTTACTTATGTTACTTAGAATTCTACTTAGGTTGCTTAGTTAACATATCCTACTTACCCTACTGATCCTCGTTGGGGCAGACTTTGCCTACTTTGCTTACTCAGTTTACTTAGCTTACTTAACTTACTGTGGTAAGGATTGTATAGGTAGTAGGACAGTTACTTACCTTACTTACGTTATTTAGAATTCTACTTAGGTTACTTAGTTTACTTATCCTACTTACCCTTCTTATCACTGTTCGGGTTGACAAGGTCGCCAACTTAGTTTATTTAGCTTGCTACACTCACTTTGGTATTGGTAGCGTTGCTGGTAGAGCAGTAACTTACATTACTCATGTTACTTAGAATTCTACTCAGGTTACTTAGTTTGCTTATCCTACTTACCCTACTCATCCTCTACAATAGAGACTTCGCCGCTTACTTAGTTTACTTAACTAACCTGGGTATGGGTAGAGTGGCTAATGGAGTAGTTACTTACCCTACTTACGTTACTTAGAATTCTACTTAGGTTACTTAGTTTACTTAACCAACTTACCCTTCTCATCCTCTATGGGACATACGTCGCCGCTTACTTAGTTTACTTAGCTTACTTAACTTACTCTGGTCTGGGTAGAGTGACTAGTGAAGTAGTTACTTACCTTACTTATGTTACTTAGAATTCTACTTAGGTTACTTAGTTTACTTATCCTACTTACCCTACTCGTCCTCTTCTGTACTGGCTTCGCTGCTTACTTAGTTTACTGAACTAACCTGGGTATGGGTAGAGTGGCTAATGGAGTAGTTACTTACCCTACTTACGTTACTTAGAATTCTACTTAGGTTACTTAGTTTACTTAACCAACTTACCCTTCTCATCCTCTATGGGACATACGTCGCCGCTTTCTTAGTTTACTTAGCTTACTTAACTTACTCTGGTCTGGGTAGAGTGGCTAGTGAAGTAGTTACTTACCTTACTTATGTTACTTATGTTAGATTTCTACTTAGGTTACTTAGTTTACTTATCCTACTTACCCTACTCATCCTCTTCTGTGCTGGCTCCGCTGCTTACTTAGTTTACTTAGCTTACTTAACTTACTCTGGTATGGGTAGAGTGGCTAGTGGAGTATTACTTATGTTACTTAGAATTCTACTTAGGTTACTTAGTTTACTTATCCTACTTACTCTACTCATCATCTTCAGTACAGACTTCGCCGCTTACTTAACTTACCTAACTTACTCTGGTATGGGTGGAGTGGCTAATGGAGTAGTTACTTACCTTACTTATAATTCTACTTAGGTTACTTAGTTTACTTATCCTACTTACCCTACTGATCCTCGTTGCGACAGACTTTGCCGCTTACTTAGTTTACTTAACTTACTGTGGTAAGGGTGGTGTAGGTAGTAGGACAGTTACTTACCTTACTTACGATAGTTAGAATTCTACTTAGGTTACTTAGTTTACTTATCCTACTTACCCGGCTCATCATTGTTCGGGATGACAAGGTCGCAAACTTAGTTTACTTAGTTTACTCAACTTACTTTGGTATTGGTAGCGTTGCTAGTAGAGCAGTAACTTACCTTACTTATGTTACTTAGAATTCTACTTAGGTACTTAGTTTACTTATCCTTCTTACCCGGCTCATCATTGTTCGGGATTACAAGGTCGCCAACTTAGTTTACTCAACTTACTTTGGTATTGGTAGCGTTGCTGGTGGAGCAGTAACTTACCTTACTTATGTTACTTAGAATTCTACTCAGGTACTTAGTTAACTTATCCTACTCATCATCTTCAGTACAGACTTCGCTGCTTACTTAGTTTACTTAGCTTACTTATCTTACTCTTGTCTGGGTAGAGTGGCTAATGGAGCAGTTACTTACCTTACTTATAATTCTACTTAGGTTACTTAGTTTACTTATCCTACTTACCCTGCTTATCATCGTTAGGACAGACTTCGCCGTTTACTTAGTTTACTTAGCTTACTTAACTTACTCTGGCATGGGTAACTTAGCTGGTGGAGTAGTTACTTATCTTACTTATGTTACTTAGAATTCTACTTAGGTTACTTAGTTTACTTATCCTACTTACCCTTCTCAACCCTGTTTGGAGTGACCATCATGCCTACTTAGTTTACTTAGCTTACTTAACTTACTCTGGTATGGTAGGTGTAGCTGGTGGAGAGGTTACTTACATTACTTATGTTACTTATAAGTCTACTTAGGTTACTTACTTTACTCATCCTACTTACCCTGCACATCGAAGTGTCCAGGACGCCTACTTAGTTTACTTAGCTTACTTAACTTACTCTGGTATGGCTGTTGCAGCTGGTAGGACATTTACTAATGTTACTTTGAGTTCTACTCAGGTTACTTAGTTTACTTACCCTACTCAGCTTACTCATGTGCTGGGATCGAAACCACAATACTTACTTACTTCACTTAGTTTACTTAACTTACTCTGATGTCGCTGATGTTACTGGTATATCAGTTACTTACAATACTTATGTTACTTACCTTACTTAACTTACTTATCCTACTTACACTGCTCATAGTCATGGATGAAATATATAACCTCAACTTAGGTTACTTATCTTACTTAGCTTACTCTTAGCATTGTTGGTATGGTAGTACCTTTTGTCATAAGAGACATGCAAGGTTACTTAGTTTACTTAGGTTACTTAGGTTACTTACGCTTGTTCTTGTACTTATCCAGTTATATCAAGATTGACTTTCGTTGGTTTGATTAGTCAACTTACATTACTTACGTTACTTAGCTTATCTTAAGAGTGAGGTTGATACATATACCATCCTTGGTTAGCTATACGCCTACTTATGTTACTCATCCTACTTAGCTCATTTCCGTATTATAGTATCATGCTTCAGTGTTCTGGTCAGCAAATTTTAAGTATTTCTCTTAAAACTATGTAAAATCGTTCAATTTTATCAATTAATTAGCTTAATGCACTTAATTTTATGTAGCATGTTTTTTGGATCGAGGGGCATAGATTTTTTGACCTCTACTTAGTTTACTTAGATTACTTATACTGCTGTAGTGCCAGGTAAGTAAACTGAGTAACCTAAGTAGAATACTGTAAACTTGCTTATTTTACTTATAGTGTTGATGTGAAGATCAGTTGCGTAAGTAAAATGAGTAGAATTCAATTAACAGTGAAATTAGAGACTCCAGGACACCCCGGAACCTCTGTTAGCCTGAATTTCATTCTGTGTAACGTGTCCTGAATCTCATCCCTATTAGGGTGTTTATATGAAAGCCCTTGCACTATGTACTTCATACTCCGTGTCCTGAAATCTTGGACCTTTAAATTTAGATAGAAACATTTGCAAGCATCAATTTTTAAAGCACTGATTTACATGCACAGTTGCCCAGGTGAGATTTCAGGACACGGAGTATGAAGTACCTGCCTAAGAAATAGATCAGCTCTAGCAGGGTTTCGTTGAATAATATATCACTGTTTGGAAGTCGGTTTAAGGTAGATCAAATCACGAGCGCACAGCGCGAGTGATGTATCTACTTACAACTGACGACAAACTTTGATACATTACTCAACAAATCACGCAATAAACCTGATCTAATTCGATTCTAACACACTGAAAGTCGACTAAATGCTGTTTCTTTCATATTCTCTCAAGGTTCGGCCAGTGTTTGAAGAAATCCCGCCAACATGTTTGGCTGTAAAACATGCAGTAATCTGTTTTTTAACGTTATTTTTTTCGTGAAAAAGACGTCACTCCGTCTAACGTCAAGGAAACGATCGATGACGTCGCAAAACGGCATAAAACGGCAGCTCTTCGCCTCACGCAATTTGGCTAGTGATCTGTCATTCAATATATCACTGGATTTAACTATTGGCTATATGGGCGACCAGTGCTAGAATACGTAATTAATATACGGCGATGCCGGAAGAGCTTAGCAACTGCGGTCATGATTTGAATGTGAACTTCAAGTGAATCATTTCATTTACAGAGAATCTTACAGGAGTGGCCCTTTCATATGAAATTTATGAAACTCGCCAAAATTGGATTTTATCGCCAAAGAAGTTCGTAACAAAACAGAGTTGTTACGGGGTCATGGCGTAACGTGCAAGTAACTGTGTTATTACATGTGTATTCATATGATTTTAGGGCACGTAGTTGACCACTGTGTATAACAGCTAAAGTAATATTTAAAGTGTTTTTTTAGTGGCAATCGTACGAATTGCACACAATACTATTACTTGTTAACCCGATGAGCACTTCGAAATCACCATGGATAAAGGTCATTATCTGTGGTGACGGCTGATGCTTTAAAATTGCATTAATAATGACTTTAAGAAGCAGAAAATTTTATCTCCTTTTTGCAGGCCTAAGTTAAATTTCTTTAACTAAGCGATTCATGGAACCCAAGTTGTAACTCGTGGCTTCGACACTCGTCAAACACTTCTTTTGGTGTTCATTCGGGGAAATTAAATTCGATATTACAATGAAAAAAGAGAATATCGCTGAAACCGATGGATACTCCCCGAAGGTGCAAAAGTCGGAACAGGAAACATTATCCTAGTTAAAGAGCGGTATCCTGAAAGTCGAACTTGCTCAAGATATTATTATACCCAACATGTGTGTGAAGTTATATTAATGTCCATCAGCAAATGACGACGCTTGAGCGATGACACTTTTTTTTCTAAAAATAGCCACAGTGACCTTGACCTTAAACCCAGGACCCTGAAAGTTGAACTAGCTCGAGGTATTGCCATACTCAACATGTGTGTGAAATTATATTAAAATCCATCAATAAATGTAGGCACTAGAGCGAAAACAATGTTTTTTTCTAAAAATAACCACAGTGACCGTGACCTTGAGCCCAGGACCTTGAAAGTCGCGCATGTGAAGCCTTATATTTAAATCCACCAGCAAATGACTGCGCTAGAGCGATGACAAAGGTTTTTTTTCTAAAAATACCCCCTGTGACCTTGACCTTGAACCCAGAACTCTGAAAGTCAAACTTGCTTGAGATATTATCCTACCGAACATTTGTGTGAAATTATATTATAATCCATCAATAAATGTAGGCACTAGAGCGATGACGAAGTTTTTGTTTTTTAAAAATAACCACAGTGACCTTTACCTTCAGCCCAGGGTCCTGACAGTCGAACTTGCTTGAGATATTATACCCAACATTTGTGTGAAGGTATATTAAAATCCATCAGCAAATGACGACGCTAGAGCGATGACAAAATTTTTATAAAATAGCCGCTGTGACCTATACCCAACATTTGTGTGAAATTATATAAAAATCCATCAATAAATATAGGCACTACAGCGATGACAAAGATTTTTCTTAAAATGACCACAGTGACCTTGACCCCAGGATCTTGAAAATTATCTTTGCTCAAGATATTATTATACCCAACA
This sequence comes from Lucinisca nassula, assembly GCA_963580285.1. Taxonomy (NCBI): domain Eukaryota; kingdom Metazoa; phylum Mollusca; class Bivalvia; order Lucinida; family Lucinidae; genus Lucinisca; species Lucinisca nassula. The sequence goes on along the minus strand of OY757022.1, from coordinate 119,661,039 downwards.
TGTGTGTGAAGTTATATTAAGATCCATCAGCAAGAGCGATGACAAAGTTTTTTTTTTTCTAAAAACAGCTGCAGTGTCCTTGATCTTGAGCCCAGGACCCTGAAAGTTGAACTTGCTCGAGATATTATCATACTCAACATTTGTGTGAAATTATATTAAAATCCATCAATGAATGTAGGCACTAGAGCAAAAACAATGTTTGTCTAAAAACAGCCACAGTGACCTTGATCTTGAGCCCAGGACCCTGAAAGTCGAGCGTGTGAAGTTATATTAAAATCCATCAGCAAATGACACTGCTAGAGCGATGACACAAGTTTTTTTTCTAAAAATAGCCGCAGTGACCTTGACCTTGAGCCCAGGACCCTGAAAGTCAAACTTGCTCGAGATATTATAATACCCAACATTTGTATGAAATTATATTAAAATCCATCAGTAAATGCAGGCACAAGAGCGATGACAAAGTTTTTTCTAAAAATAGCCACAGTGACCTTGCCTTCAGCCCAGGATCCTGAAAGTCGAACTTGCTCGAGATATTATTATACCCAACATTAGTGTGAAGTTATGTTAAAATCCATCAGCAAATGACGACGCTAGAGCGATGACAAAGTTTTTATATAATAGCCGCAGTGACCTTGACCTTGAGCCCAGGACCCTGAAAGTCAAACTTGCTCGAGATATTATAATACCCAACATTTGTATGAAATTATATTAAAATCCATCAGTAAATGTAGGCACAAGAACGATGACAAAGTTTTTTCTAAAAATAGACACAGCGACCTTGCCTTCAGCCCAGGATCCTGAAAGTCGAACTTGCTCGAGATATTATTATACCCAACATTAGTGTGAAGTTATGTTAAAATCCATCAGCAAATGACGACGCTAGAGCGATGACAAAGTTTTAATATAATAGCCGCAGTGACCTTGACCTTGAGCTCAGGACCCTGAAAGTCAAACTTGCTCGATATATTATCATACCCACATTTTGTGTGAGATTATATTAAAATCCATCAATAAATGTAGGCACTACAGTGATTACAATTTTTTTTTTCTAAAAATAACCAGTGACCTTGACCTTGACCCCAGGATCCTGAAAGTTGAATTTGCTTGAGATATTATTATACCCAACATTTATGTGAAGTAATATTAAAATCCATCGGCAAATGACAGCGCTTGAGTGACAGATTCTTTTTTCTAAAAATAGCCGCAGTGACCTTGAGCCCAGGACCCTGAAAGTCAAACTTGCTCGAACTAATATCATACTTAACATTTGTGTGAAATTATATTAAAATCCATCAATAAATGTGGTCACTATAGCGAAAACAAAGTTTTTCTAAAAATAGCCACAGTGACCTTGACCTTAAGCCCTGAACCCTGAAAGGCTCAAGGTATTATCATACCCAACATTTGTGTGAAGTTATATTAAAATCCATCAATAAATGCAGGCACCAGAGTGATGACAAAGTTTTTCTAAAAATAGCCACAGTGACCTTACACTGCAGCTTTAACAAAGTACCATAACTCTGTGACAAATCATCTAACCAGATAGCACGGATAATATGCGCATCCCCTATTACTGCTTAAGTTTCCATTGAAGTTTCATTGAATTTCTGCAAGTAGTTGCTGAGAATTCGCGTGGACACGAAAAGTACCCTACATATTCATGCAAAATTTTTCAAAGGGCCATACCTCTTGGAAAAATCATCGAAACAAAACACGCAGATGATATGCGCATCCACCTTCGATACTCAATGTTCCCATGAAGTTTCATTGAAAACCGACCAGTAGTTTATGAGAATTCACGTGGACAAGAGCGGGACGCACGGACGCACAGACGAAGCGGCGACTGTATGCTCCCCCGAAATTCTTCGGGTAGCATAAAAATCAAATATCTTCTATAACTTCGGAATAATAGCCCTTCGTGGACTAGTGGTTAAGGGCAATGACTCTGAGACGGTCGTTAGCACAAGTCTCTTTTTGGTCGCATGTGAGGCGTTAGTTTCTGGAACAAAAGGTTATTTTTTCAGGGTACTCCGTTTTTTTTCAGCCACATCCGATTAACGATTACTTGATATAAGTGAAATGTAATGGTTGTAAAAAAAAAAAATAAATATAATAAAGGGCTGTTAAAGACATAAAAAATGTCGGAATATTTTTTATTTTCTATAGAAATTCAAGTAGGGAGGTTCTTGCCAAGCTTTTGAAAAGTTGAACGGTCATAGACATTCGTCGAACGCCGAAGGCTCTGGTAAGGGAGGGCATAAGGAGGTCCACCTCTCATTGGGTGGGGAGGTGGGTGTGGTTTCGGAGAAAAGTTCACCCGACATTGAAATGAAACGGCATCCAATGCCTTACCGGCCAAAGAAACCGCCAGGGTAAACGGCATGGTCTGACTCAATTTTTATTTTATTTATTTTTATTTATTTGTGTATTTGTTTATTTTTTGGGGCTCATGCTTAGATGTCAATCAAGTTCGGTAAGTTTCAGCTCTGCGCGGCCAATCTATTTATTTAAGTCCCGATGGCGGGTGCTCGACTTGGCCCGTGAAGGGAGGCACTGAAAAAACCGTGTAGACCCTGCAGATCACCGCAAAACGCAGCACCTTGTCTGGGTCTACAGTTTGCTTAAAATACTGGCGATTAAGCCGAAGCGAAACAGTTTAAGTCACAGTTCCCCCATATTTTCGAGGCCTGCTCTCTGGGACAATCGGCCCAACCGTACCAGCGCTGCTAAGTACCTACTAAAAACATTTTTGATAATAAATTAAATCCACAATTTAAACGATCGCGCGCGTATATGCGCGCACGCACACGCATGCACGTGCGTATGCACGTACGTACGAACGCACGCACGCCCCCCCCACACACACAACACACCACGGACCCTCCACACACAGTACCGATCATATGCGGTATTTACATTCGATTTTCCTAGTAGAAATGTATGTTAGAACCGCCAACTGAAATCCCGCGGTATTCTCGTTGTGTCCATAACAATAGCATGTCGCTGCCCTCGCCAGCTGATGGAAAAATATACTCAGTCAAAAAAGTTCCCATACCTAAAATTGCTTCTGTTACTATAGCTACTACAGATAATAAAAGCACCGCAGACACTGCATAATACCCCGCCACTGCTAAGCAATGTAACTTATTTGAAAATATATCAAGGCTAAACGATCGCGCGCGTATATGCGCGCACGCACACGCAATGCGCATCCACCTTCGATACTCAATGAGAAAGGGGATAGCAGAGATATGATCCGCAAGTGTAATGTCTTAATGTGAGTGGATGAAGTTGTTAGAAGATGTGTGTGTGTGTGTGTGTGTGTGTGTGTGTGTGTGAATTCTGGTTTAACGTCGCTTTCAACAATTTTTCAGTCATATCACGACGGTGTCTGGTTGCGACAGGGAGCTCAATGCTCACGTTTATAGTGCTGCCTCACTGAAGTATCATGTCCCAGACACATTACATGATACAACACCCAGTCACATTATCCTGACACTGGATCGACCAGTCCTAGCTCTTCCCCGTAAATCTGAGTGCCAAGCGAGGAGCAGCTAGTACCATTTTTAACGACTTTGGTATGTCGCGGCCCGGGATCGAACCCCAGACCTCCCGTTCCCCGGAGCGGACACTCTACCAACTGAGCTATCGGGGCCGGTGTTAGAAGATGTAGGAAGCATATGTAAAAATCCATTTTTCAGAAATTTGATGGGAAGGCAACTCAATAAGTTGACATTATTAGAAAATTATGGAGGCAAGTATTTACCTTAAGGAGGGTGGGGAGTAATTCTTTTCTCTTTAGATTTTTTTTATTTGCTTATATTTTGTAGCTTGAAATCTCTGCACTCGTTTGCCGGTATAAAAATATAGGCACACCAGGCTTTTTTTCGAGCTTTTTAGCCTTAAAGATGGGTACTGTTTTCGAATTTATCGAATGTTTCAATAATTACCCCAGCCATTGACAAATTGTCGATAACAATTGTTTACACCAATATTTCCAAGTTTGGTTAACAAAAACACAATGCAGGATAATGTCATGTTTGCGTACCTATGTGTGAAAGACAAACTCTTTCACAGATTTTTGTCGAAACACCTATTTACAAATGTCCTTTTCTGCATGTTTTGCTGTTTTGAGATGCAATTTTCGCTATATTTGAAAAAAGAATGCATTTTTCGTCTTTAGATTTTTCTTATTTTCACATATTTTGTGTAATAATATTAGATACACGAAATAGGCGTGAAATTTGACCATGTCACCAGGCATCTGAGAGAAATATTGCAGAAAAAATTACCCCACCCCCCAATAAAAATGGCTAAAAAGCATTAAGATATTGTTTAAATGACAAGAACAAGGATTATACTTTTATTATTGCACATATTTTTGCTTCCTTAATGTGATATGAATCAAAGTATTTCATTAGAATTGAAACACAATTTCATTTATAAGTTTTATGGTGTGAAAAATGGATTTTTCTGGCCAAAAAAATGCATGTTCTGATATAGCCATATTGTCGTTTTGTTCATGTTTAAAAGATATGAAGCCATTAACGTTGTCGCAGACGTTCAAACAATGTCACATGTATAATATTAATATACCTGGGAAACATTATTATACATTTTTAGCTTTCTTTTTTGACAATTTATTACCCCACCCCCTAATGAAATGGGTTGGAATTGATAAAAAAAAAAAAAAAAAAAAAAAAATACAATAAGCTGATGCAAAAGAATATAAAAATTTCCTTTTTCCCATTTAAGCTCCTGCCAACGTTATAGGGAAAGTAGAAACACTTCTTATTATTTTTTTTTCTATAATTCTGACAAGTTTTTTTTTTTTCATGCTATATTGACCGGAAACGCTATTTAATTATCTATTGCCTGTTTATGCAAACTGTGAAAGGGAGGTGAGATAAGTTATCCTTATACTTTCTGAAAGTGGATAGAAGTGATTGCAATGACCTGGAATCGATACAATTACCCAACACCTCTGATCAGACACTCCGAAGGGAAAGAACCACGAACATGAACAACTAGACCGTAATGGAAACATCACTAGCGGAAAGCCAAAATGGCAGTTGCATTCCCACATAGTGGCTTTCGTGGACCTTGAGAAGGCATTTGGTTGAGTGTCTCGGAAAGTCATCTGGGAGGCACAGAGAAAATTTGAAGTGGAGGAGTGGAATGTTCGAATAGTCCAGTGGGTGTATGCTAATTCGCGGAGCCGTATGCGTTTTTGTGTTGGTTCCATTGAAGAATTCGAATTGAAGGTCGGTGTTCCTCAAGGCTCTTTTCTCAGCCTAATATGCATTTCATCATTGTGCTTTATGTCTTTTCATGCGAGTTCGATTCTGCGGGGGGGGGGGGGGGGGGGGGGGCTTTGTAATCATAGCTGAATCACTTCATTGTGCTACACCACTTCAAAGGCGTCGCCCAAAACCTTCTCATATATATAGTCTCTACAATGCATGATACCCCGAATAGGGTTTATATGCATGGACGGTCCGACTCGGACCCATTTTCCTGGGCAGGTTTACTAGTTCTCACGTGCGGTCGGTTTCAGCTCTGCGTGAAAGCATCATGCAGCCCCATTGGCTGGAGCCGGTACATTGACAAAATTCTGTTATGATGGTGGATGTGTGGGCATACAAAGGCTCCGTGTGGCACAACCTAAACCATCATCTTTATATTCGAAACAGATCAAAGGGATTTTTTCTTGTACACCCTTTTGCTTATGCTTGATTATTGTTTGTTTGATTTGAGGTTTAACGTCCCCGTCAACACTGTAAAGGTCATTTTGGAGACGTCGCTTCCAATTTTGTGGGACATTTACCCGACCTTAAGATGAAATGTCAACTAAAACCCCGCCGCCAATTGAACAAATAGAGTTTATTAACATGGACAGGCCGACTCGCATCGCTTTGCCTGGGCAGGCTTAGATCCTCTCAGTAGTTTACCAGTAGGCCTACACCTGTTGAGTGCAAGATCCTAATTATGGGTGCTGGCACAGGCTATTTGTTCACTGCTCAAGATGGCTTAACAGTAATTGAACCTGAGACTGCGACTGACAGTTAAAAGAATATTGTGCGCTGCCAGGCATTACAGTCTGCACTTTTAGTTATCAAATATGGCAGTGTTTTCTTTCCATATATATGACGTCACGCAAACTAAAGTAAACGTCACTATTGAGTCATTGTTTTGTTTGTGTTGACAAAGTATGGCCGTGGAATATGTGAACTGATAGACTCTTCGAGGCTATATTTTTGACACCAATGGAAAAATAAATTAAACATCGTGCGTTAAAGAGAGTTCAGATTTGCCATGGACAGCTGATGGGCTGCAATCGGAGGAAACAAACCAGTAGCTGGAAAAATACAGGGTTAGTCTGTTTATCCCTCTATTTTCCTGTGCTTCCAGCCATGCGGACTAGACCGGAAAGTAGTCTATGAAGTCGCAAAATAATTTATAACAAAATGCACATTGCAATGGTTATTAAATGTTACAAAAACCTCAGGAAACACTTTGAAAACTAAATAGAAACAAAAATCATTTTGAGGTAAAAGTTCGAACCTGATTACGGCAGAGTCAATTATGCGCGACCCTCCTTAAATGGCTGTGTAACATGTATCTTTATGTGGTACATGTAAGAATTTCATGTTTTTCGATGTACTGCCTGTCTGAATATATTCTTTCGTGAAGACTGATCATGAAGTAATTTCTAATTATTGACTGGAAATAAACCACAGATGGCTGGATGGATTTCCATTAAGTATGCACTGACCAACAGACACAAATTCCGTTTTGTATGCACTGACCAACAGACACAAATTCCATTTTTCAGACTTATCAAGGGCAGGGACAGCCAGAGTCATGTACCTTTGCCACAATATGTAATATTTAGTCTGCTGTACATCTATGAAATTTCAGCAAGATATTGCAAATAATAAAGGAACTAGAGTCTAAAAACGATTTTTAATACATCAAGGGCAAATAACTAAAGAACTGGAACAGCCAGAGAAGTGGTCCTTTGCCACAATATGTACCCTTTACTCCTCTATATGGTCCTTGGTCACAATATGTACCCTTTAGTCCTCTATATATCTGTAAAGTTTAATCCAAATATTTCATATAGTAAGGGAGCTAGAGCCCAAAAACTATTTTTCAGATACTGAAAAGGGACAGACAGACAGATGGACAGACATACAAATGGACAGACAGACAGACAGACAGACAGACAGACAGCAGAGGGTGTAGAAGTTTTATCCATATATTTCAAATATATATAGGCCAAAATCCCTTTTTTATATATTTCAAGGGCAGATAACTCAATTGCTGGGAAAGCCAGAGTTATGTTCCTTTGCCACAGTATGTAACATTTAATCTACTACATATCTATGAAGTTTCAGCAAGATATTGTAAATAATAAAGGAACTACAGTCTAAAATGCAGTTTAAATACTTCAAGGGCAGATAACTCAAGAACTGGTATAGCCAGAGTAGCAGTCCTTGGCCACGATATGAACCATTAAGTCCTCTATATATCTGTGAAGTTTCATCGAGATATTCCATATAGTAAGGGAACTAGAGGCCAAAAACCATTTTTCAGATATTTCAAAGGCAGATAACTCAATCGCTGGGAAAGCCAGAGCCATGTTCCTTTGCCACAGTATATAACAATTCATCTACTACATATCTATGAAGTTTCAGCAAGATATTGTAAATGATAAACGAACTACAGTCTAAAATGCATTTTTTAAATACGTCAAGGGCAGATAACTCAAGAACTGGAACAGCCAGAGAAACAGTCTTTGGCCACAATATGAACCGTTTAGTCCTCTATATATCTGTGAAGTTTCATCCAGATATTCCATATAGTAAGGGAATTAGAGGTCATTTTTCAGATACTGAAAAGGGCAATAACTCTGCTAAAAATTAACGGATTTTGCCCATTAACAATCCCAAACCACTCATCCCCGATACCAATATGTATGCAAAATTTGAACAAAATCCGTGAAAAAAATACTCAAGTTATCGATCGGAAACGAAGTGCGGGCGGACGGACAGACATACGGACGGACGGACGGACACCGGAGGGTATAACATAATACCCCGCCACTATCGTGTGGCGGGGTATAAAAACTAAACAAAGTCTGTTATGGTTTGATAAAAAGACTCATTTTTCCGTGCAAAAGCACCATTCGTTTTTGTTTTCGTAAACACATCATCGTAGACTATTGCTTTAAACACCCAAGGGGTCACTGTGTCATTTTCGCAGATAAAATCATTAAAACATGCTATGATTTAACATCACAAAATTTCCCCGTACCCTACATTTCTAAAATTTGATACATGCGACTTTTATTTAGATACCATTTGCGTCCATTCACAAAAAATTTGGAACTTTAGTTGCATCAGCTACGAGAAACAGGCTATCACATATTGACCTCCAATTCTTAGAAGTTGTGTGCAAATGCTGCTTTCAATGGGAACTCCCTAGAAAATCGCAATCGATAGTGCTACATGCTAAATGAATTTTCTGTCTTTTTTACCATCATGATGAACAGCAATGGTAGACACAAAGCGTTTTTTGAAAAAATGGCAAAAAAATGATTGACAGGAATAAAAATTACAGCAGTTCGAAAATTGCTATATTTTTGATTGCGAGGGAGATAATTTGAGAATTTTACAAATTGAAACCTCGCTTTTAATGCGAGATCATGCGATATTGTAAAAGTAAAGTGTTATCCGATGTTCAGAGAATATTGTCTTCCATCTTAGACAAAAAGAGCTTACTGCGCACGCGCAATGTCCATTTACTACCAAAATCTTTCTAGGCACATATTGCAAGACAACTCTGGAGCAGAAAGGTATGGGCAAATGCAAGTTTGAGCATTCTCTAGCTAAACGTCCGATTTAAATGTCTACAGCTAAATTTAGCTCAATAGCTGCCAGATATCTAGTGAGTTTCACCCGAAAGTTGGTATAGTTACTTTTTTGACTAAGTATACATTGTGGGTGTCATTGCCGTCGACTATGTTATTGTCAGATGGCGTTTCAAAACAGAATATATATCTAATTGTAAAGAAAAGATTTCCCGAGTGAATGCTGGTACTGATATAAGCAAAAGATGCGAAATAAAGACACAGGAAGTGCGAACAATTTTCCTTCGCAAATTTAGCATGTAAAAATGTCGCCGTGAAGCCTGACGGTGTCTGAAGAGCCTGAAGAGAATCGGAATACCTCGGAAGACGTCACGGATACCGGGTTAACCACACCGGTGCGTGCGGTGGCTACTCTTTACCGTTGTTCGGAAATGACCATATCAAAAACACGCCAATATAATTTTGACCCCCTTGAACCCCACTTTTATATAATAAAACTGGGGATTGCAGGGGTAAACATTATTTTTCTTATTTCTGCTCATAAACATAGATTTTGGGTACTCGTTAGAACCGCCTCGACGAGGCGGCTCTAACGAGTATCCACATTCTATGTTATGAGCAGAAATAAGAAAATATATCACAATTTTTCATCTAAAATTTATTTTTTTCCGTAGTAAAATTTACAATATATTTGTATAGGCGTGTTTTCGTAATGAAAACAAGAACTTCTCATAGCGTAGCTTATTATACAGAAAGCCTTTATTTTTTCAGTAATAAAATTCCTCACTTCGCGAGAAATTATTAGCCACAGCAAAGCAGGGCACGGCCTTTTGACACAACATTAACGCATAGCACTCTGGCTAAAATTTTTAACAGACAACATTTAAAACAATTCTCTTAACATCACGAAAACACACCAATATAAATATGATTCAGTTGAACCCCACTTTTATACATTAAAAATGGAGTTTAAAGGGGGTGGGGGGGGGTAAACCTTATCTTTTCTTATTTCCGCTCTAAAATATAGATTTTGGGTATTCGTTAGAACTGCCCCGGTGATGTGGTTCTAACGTAAACCCACAATCTATATTTTGAGCAGACATAAGATAAATATCACAATTTTTCACTTGTAATTTTCGTTTTATTTTTTTTTTTGTTTTTTTTTTTGGCGGTAGAATTTACAATGTATTTGCATAGGCGTGTTTTCGTAAGTTTTCACAGCAGATTTTGACATTTAATGCAAATTGTCTCCATTTGAGACAATTGCATTAAATGGCAATGCCTGTTTTCAGAACAGAATCGGAAGAAATACCATCAAAATGTTGTCAGCTGAATTAGCCAAGCGGGTGGCACAGGTTAAATCTGTTTCCAATTAAGGATTATAAATAAAGCAAATTCTTGATGAAATGATGGTAAAAGTAAACACACAAGAAAGTTTGTACACTATACTTGAACTTCAAGTCATTTTGTAGCACGGATGAGAAAGCCTGCGAAACTCGACGTCCTTGTCCTTGGCCGACCCCACGTGCTTCCGGTAGTCGTTCCTTCGGCAGTTACCCAAACTCTGTCATCAGCTGTCAACTTAACGACAGCCATATTATTGCCTTGGACGTCATCAGCCTCGTTTCGGCTTTCAGACACTGCTTGGATAACAGTTCTGTTGTTGACCTTCAGTTCAGCAAAAACTTCGCTTGGGCCTTGGAAACTTCTTGTGGCTTCATGAAAAAAGACGAATAAAACTAAGATCATTTAAGAAATGAACGCAGTTTATTTTATATTTAGTAGAGAAATAAATGCATAGCTGAAGCAAACAAAGTGATATTTTCGCATTGTGAATGAACATGAATTATTTTGGACAATTAGAATAAGTGACGATAATGAGGTGTTTTATTAAACAGCTATCGACCCAACTTGCACCTGGGTGTCATAAAACTTTTGGTTAATAAACGTCCTGCATTTTGACAGTCGACTTAATCATTATGCAGTACCTATATTTTAGCCTTTACCTCCAGGCCAAAGTAAAAGAATAATTGACTTTTCCTCTTTTTGGAAACAATCAGATTTGTTTGATTTGTTTCATTTGATGTTTAACGTCCCCGTCAACATTGTATAGGTCATTTTGGAGACGTTGCTTCCAATTTTGTGGGGGACTTTTACCCGACATTGAGATGAAATGACTTCTCAAGCCCTGCCGCCCAATGAAACCAATAGGGTTTATAAGCATGGACGGGCCGACTCGCACCGCTTTGCCTGGGCAGGCATAGATCCTCTAAGGGGTTCACCAGTACTCGTGTGCGGGTCGGTTTAAGCTCTGCGTGGAAGCATCATTCAACCCATTAATTTCTTCAAGCCCCGATGGGCGTGGGCCGGGAAACAATCAGATATGTTAAAAAAAAAAAAAAAAAAAAAACTGAAAGAAAAAAATCTGAAACAAGGAAAATTTGAAGAAATAAAAAAGGAAATAAAAAAACGATAAATGCGAAATAGTCACGTAGCATTAATTGGTTGCTTTTGAAACGCGAAGCCGTCTGTGAATGTGCACTATCTGCGTTTTCGACACTCAGGTTTGAATGGCTGGTCAACAATCGCGATTTCTACGCAATCTCGCGTTATCATCAAAATAATTGATTGGCTAAAATGTCATTCGTAAGTGAAATGCGTGAATCGCAAGTGCGAATCTCACGCGATACAAATGCGAAACAAATGCGTGTGCGCTGTAAACTTTCTCGCAAGCGGGAGTGTGATATATGAAAAATTACATGACCATGATAAGTGCTTCAGTTTCCTATCGAGGTTCACATATATATGTCGGCGTCTTCATATTTCAAAACAGCATATATCATGTATGTTTAATTTACAATCAATAAGATTGCATAAACATCTAAAGTAGAACTTCAATAACTCGAACAGCGATGGCTCGTTTACCTTGACTAATTCGAACTCTTTCGTGATTCGGTAGCGATATTCTCAATAACTCTAGGTACCGATGTACGAGGTATTAAGGATAAATTATCCGAGCCAAAACATATCCTGCAATTAACATGTGCATCCATATAGTCCAACCAGAGACTTCTCTTACCTCATTAAGGATCACTGTGCACTTAGCTATCCTTATAGCGCACAACGAAAACTGATCAGACTGCGCGGATGCACAGGCTGATTTGAGTCTTCGTTGGACGCACATGTCTTATAGTAGGTTTTGTCGTGCGCTGGCTAAAATTTAATTATCTTGAAAATGTATGTTGTTTGTACCAATTACACTGTAATTGGACTTAGAAATATTATGTTTAAGTTTTGATTATAGTTTTTTATTGCTGTATATCTCTAAAACCACTCGATGGATTTAGTTACTTCTTGGACTGATGTTGCATATTGGTCTAAGGTTTCGCACAGTACCAGCCATAGTGACCTTTAAGGTCATGGACTTAGAAATTTTTAAATTGAAGGTTTTGTTTAAAGTTTTCTATTGCTCTATATCTCTGAGACCACTTGGTAGAAGAAGGGAAGATTGAACTTAGAAATTTTCTCATTCTGAATCACATAGACGAAAAGTGGAGGGGTATACCATTATAAAGGAGACATATGAGCCCCGCCAAGCGAATTTGTGTCTTCGAGCATTCCGTCATGACAAATTTTAACTGCGCATGCCCAGCCATTCAGAGAGGCCAGGGATATGGCTTTCTGTCTGAAGGTTCCCCTTGATTCACTGCTTGTATGAGCGAGCAGCGAAGGTTCTGGCGAGACTGCGCGGATGCGCAGGCTCGCCTGAACCTTCGCTGCTCGCATAGGCGATAAGTACCAAAATCGCTTGACGGGGCCCATATGCAAGTGTTTTGGTTTAACAGCCATCCTAACAAAATTTTAGTCACTCTGTTTCATGGTTTCATCAATTTTATATTTAGTGTACTGCTCAGACATAGCTGTTTGTTTGTGTGATTTGAGGTTTAACGTCCCGTCAACACTGTAAAGATCATTTGGAGACGTTGCTTCCAGTTTTGTGGGACTTTTATCCGACACTGAGATGAAATGACATCTCAAGCCCTGTCGCCCAATGAAACCAATAGGGTTTATTAGCATGGATGGTCCGCTTCGCACCGAGGTTCCTGGACATACTTAGATGACATAGTTGGTAATAACTTGATATAAATGCCAGTTTTAATTGTAATTACTAATAAGCTTCCGGATAGGCGAGATATGCTGTCTTGTGCCAGCTCTTGTTCTTCTTTGTTAAATCATTATATATTATAAGGGCATGTTGATAAATAAATGATCTGTAGTATGTAGTTTATATACATAAATACATTTAATAATGATATACAAATACATTTTTATATTAATGAGAAGAACAGAAGTACCATGGTTTTAATTTAACTAATCACATTCAGTTATGCTGCATAATGAACAATGTAAATAAAATAAAATAAAATCCCACTGACACTGCTATATACAAGTATTTAGAAGGAAAACCCAATCAGCAGCAGCACAGGTATAACTCCTTGTTCAGCAGCGCCCCCCTGTGAGTGTACTTTACCGCTTGTGCCCACCCACCATTGCACAGAAGAGGCGAATCTTATAAGTGCTCACAGAATACCTAGGACTTTATTTTGTTTAAGATCAAACCATAATGTCTCTTTTACGATAACACATCCAAGTGACATAGTGCGTTCTTTAATATCTCCTAAATTGTCACTTTACTGATGTAAATATGAGATATTGTTCTTATTAAACTCCAAACTTAGGTCGTCACTGTCATCACTTCTATTTACAGCATAAATAGATAATATAATTTATATCTCTTTCAAACCAAGTTTTCGTTATATAATGTGGGGTTTAAAGGCGTGTTGATTACACTAACTTGTTAACGTGATGAAAATCATTCCGACTGTCCTGACCTGGTAAAAGTCAGTGTCTCTAACTAAACCTATCTCGAACAAATTTCATGTTTCCAACGAAACGGTTACTTTTCTGATGAAAAATTGTATTATAATGTTTATAATCATTTGTATTATAATTCTTATTTCTGCTCTATAAAACAGGTTGTGGGTACTCGCTAGAACTGTGGGTACTCGCTAGAACCGCCTCAATGAGGCATTGAGGCAGTTCTAACGAGTACCCACGACCTATGTTTTGGAGTACAAATAAGAAAAAATAAAATTTTCATCAGATAAGTAATCATTTTGGAGATATGAAAGAATGCACTATGTCATATGGCTGTGTTATCGTAAAGGAGATACTTGAATTTAAAAAATGAATTTTATTTTTCTGCTGTTCATGAAAGTATGAACGCAGTGAGTCGCCTGCAAAGTAAATGAACCCCAAGGTGGCAAGCGACCCACTGTCATTCATACTTTCATGAACAGCAGAAATTTTATTTTTTATATTTACATTCTTTGCGTCTCATCACTGGGCGAAAATATGCTCGTAGGGCAAACATTTACACGCTGTTTTCTACAAAGAGTGACATCGCCAACGCCCAATCAGATCGTACAGAACCATGGTTTAGACTGACGCCACTCGACGTCACTGAAAATAATGTGATTCAATGCGTTCATGGAAGTATAAACTACATTGTTTTCTATAGGTTTTACATTAGGCCAAACACTGAAAATGTAAACCTTGTGCTATGATCTTAAATAAAATATATGTTTGCTGAATGAAATATTGAGATTCGCCTCTTCGCAGCAGTTCTACAGTGTAATTGGTACAACAACCAATGCAGCTCGACTGTATCTATATGAAAATAAATGGACGAATTTCAGATAGAGAAAACAGTGTGGACCCTGATCAGACTGCTCCTAGAGGTTTGCAGCACTAAGCTGCATCTGAAGATGTCGTCGGTTTATGTCGTCTGCTGCACGTCCTTACTTTTGAATATAGGTAAACTGTGTGTATCCTGGTCAGACTGCTCCTCACATGATTTCAGAAAAAAAATCCTTATTCCTTATTAGATTTTCAGCTTCAGAGAACTTTGCGACAAAACATTACGTATGGTACATTCATCATCAATTTTTACTTCAAAGCATAATGGTATTGGTTTCGTTATCCAGCGAATAAGGAATAAATAAAAATTTTCATTATTCCTTATTCGATTTTCAGCTTTATAGATCTTTTGGGCGCGGTGAACAGAGCATTTGCATATAGAGCATTCTTCACCATTTTTACTTTTAAGCAGACTGGTATAGGTTTCGAAATCTAGAAAGTTTCAGTTGCGAATAAGGAAAAAGGAAGAAATCAAAATTTTCCTTATTCCTTATTTGCAACTGATTCTTGCTTGATTTCGAATTCTAACACAGAACGCCTATATAGGCAATGGAAAATAACTGTGTTTTATTCTACAACAAATCACGGCAAGGAAGAGCGTGACGGGTGACGTCATTAAAAACTGCAAATTTCCTTGACGCTGGACGGTGTAACGTCATTTTCTCCCATCGAAAACGTTAGAAAAGGATATAAATGCATGTGTTTCAGTCGATAATTTTAGCGGGATTTCTTATAACAATGGCGAAAAGTTGTGAGAATTTGAAGGAAACAACAGCATTATTGCCGAGTTTCAGCGTGTTAGAATCGAAATAGATCAGCTCTAGCCAGTGATTTGTTTGGTAATAAATCATAGTTTGTCGGTCAGTTGAAAGTAGACAAATCACGCGCGCTACGCGCTCGTGGTTTGTCTACTTTACATCTGACCTCCAAACTGTGATTTATTACTCAACAAATCACTGGCTAGAGCTGATCTATTTCGAAATAGAAGTGAAGGCAATAATCAGGAGTCGATACAATTAACCCACAGGTCGCATCGAAACCTATATCTTTATGTTTAAAAGTTTAAACGCTGATGAATGCGCTATACGCAATGTTCTGTTACACCGCGTCGCATAGATCTAAGAAGCTGAAAATCTAAAGGAATAAGGAAAATTTTTATTTATTCCTTATCCGCAATTAAAGCTTGTTGGATTTCGAAACATATACTATTATGCTTAGAAGTAAAAATGATGACGAATGCGCTATACGTAAATGTTCTGTTGCACCGCATCGCAAATATTTATGAAGCTGAAAATCGAATAAGGAAAAGTTTGATTTATTTCTTATTCGCAATTAAAACTTGCTGGATTACGAAACATACACCATTATGCTTAGAATTAAAATTATGATGAATGCGCTATACGCAAATGTTCTGTTTCACCGAATCGCAAAGATCTATGAAGCTGAAAATCGAAAAAGGAATAAGGAAAACTTATTCCTTATTCGCTAATAATACTTGCAGGATTTCGAAACTTACACCATTATGCTCAGGAATAAAATGATGATAAATGTACCATACGCAAATGTTCTGTTGCACCTCGTCACAAAGTTCTCTGAAACTGAAAATTCTAAAGAAATAAGGGAAACGTTCTGGCCTACACTATTATGCTCAGAAGTAAAAATGATGATGAATGCGCTATACGCAAATGTTCTGTTTCACCGAAACGCAAATATCTATGAAGCTGAAAATCGAATAGGGAAAATTTTGATTTCTTCCTTATTCCTTATTCGCAAGTACTACTTGCTGGATTTCGGAACCAAACCATTATGCTTAATAGAAAAAAATGATGATGAATGTACCATACATAAATGTTCTGTCACACCGCGCCGCAAAGGTTTATGAAACAGAAAATAGAATAAAAAATAAGGAAAATTTTGATTTATTCCTTATGCGCAAATAATACTTGCTGGATTTCGAAACCTGCACCATTATGCTTAGAAGTAAAATTGATGCGCAAATGTTCTGTTGGACCTCCTCGCAAAGTTCTTTGAAGCTCAAAAGCGAATAAGGAATAAGAAAAGATTTGATTAATTCCTTTTTCGTCAGGAAAGGTCTATAATATGCCACTTGTCAGAACCAACCACAATTTACCATATGTGCATAATCATTTAGATCATTAGTTTATTTTATTTTCGGCGTTGCTAAATAGCAACTAGAGCTGTCAGTGAAACTGACTGGGGCCCCAGCAGTGCCATCGGAGGAGTTGGATTTTTTTCAAAGAGCCATAACTCTTAGAGTATTGTAGCTAGAGTTATGTTACTTGGCATGTAATTGTGTAATGATATTGTGACCTTATACCTAAAGTTTCAAATTGAAGCATTCGACGGTTTGTAAGTTATGAATAAAAAACGAAAGTGTATTACTATATGGCAACTATCAATAACTTCAGCTTCATTTTCATTTGGATATCTATATTGGTTTTGAAATTAAGATGAAAACAAAAGACGACAAAACTTTTTCTTTTTGTTTTTCAAAAGGCAATAACTCTCAGAGTATTATATCTAGCAAATTCTAGCTCTTGCACTACCACTGAACTTTCTAAATTATTAACTTCCTGTCTTACTGCTATTAAAACGCATGTAATTAAATATCGTGATAAAGTCTTTGAAAGATCAGGAAGAAATCTGTTTTGGTCTATAAAAAATTCGAATGAGGTTTTAAATAAATTGAAATCCAGACACTTTCGTGCTTCTAGTCTGTCTACTTACGATTTTTCCACTCTTTATACTACACAGCCTCATAATCTTATAAAAGAAAAGCTTAATGATTTAATTGAATGGGCTTTTCACAGAGAAGATTCTCTCTATCTTGCATGTAATGTCAGAAATGCATTTTTCACTTCTAAAGAGCATAAGAATTATACACTTTGGTCATGTCAGAAAGTGTGTGATGCCCTCACCTTTCTACTTGACAATATTTATATTAGATTCGGTACTAAGTTATTTAGACAAATTGTGGGTATTCCGATGGGTACTAATTGCGCACCTCTTGTGGCTGATCTGTTCTTGTATTGTTATGAAAGAGACTTCACTTTGTCGCTTTCCATTGGTAACCAATCTGAAATCATTGAAGCTTTTAGCTCCACTTCTAGATAATTAGATGACTTATTAAATATTGATAATACCTATTTCGATGGTTTGATCAGTCAGATTTACCCCCCAGAACTTCAGTTAAATAAAGCAAATTCTTCTGATACCGAGGCCCCGATTTTGGATTTACATCTATCTATTGCAGATGGGTTTGTTTCATGCAAAATTTATGATAAACGCGATGACTTTGATTTTGAGATTGTAAATTTTCCTTTTTTGGATGGTGATGTTCTTCGTGCGCCATCCTATGGCGTTTATATTTCGCAATTAATTCGATTTGCTAGAGTGTGTAGCCATGTAACTGACTTCAACACTCGTAATAAATTATTAACGGCTAAACTTCTTAATCAGGGTTATCGGTACCATAAACTACGCAAAGCCTTTTCAAAATTTTATAGACGCCATTCTGATTTAATTTCAAAATTCAATATTGGACTTAAATCTCTTCTGCAACAAGGTCTATCGGAACCCGAATTTTATGGTGACTTAGTATATAAATTCAGAAAAATATATAACCGCAATGACTTCAGCACCCAATTTCTTAAAATCATTCTTCGATATAAAAAGATTGGGTACAACATGGATATTATACGACAGACTGCATGCATGGTAGTTAACCCAATCACGGTTGGCAACTTTGCTTCCCTCTTTAATTGCACGCCGGTGGGTCAGGCCTCAGATTCTATGACGGCTCCAACGTAAAGGCTTATTGAGAATTAGAGAGATCTAATTCAAGGTAATGTTGGTTGGTGCCTGATGCTCTGTCTCTGGTTGGGCCCATCGGGGTCTAACTGTTGGTTTTCTTTTGCTCCAGCATTTCGGTGGTTTCTTGCTGTCGAGTCCTCACCTTTGTCTGGCCTCTGTGGTTCTTTGGTTTTTGTGTTCACGGGGATGTTGCACTGGTGGGTTGGGGGGCCTTCGTGCGGACTGAGCAAATTGTTTGTCTAAATCGCGACGGAAGTAAGGGCGAGGATTGTGGCCACGTGGGATCGATTTAGGCCCCCCAGTGGAGGTCTTCCGCTGACCGTTCCGGGGCGGCTCTTCTGTGGCGATTTATTTATGTTGTTGTTTGTTACTTACTGTGTGTATCACTTGTGTCTTTTATTTTAGATGGCCATATGGCCATTTTGTGGGAAAGTAACTGTCCTTATGGCCTTCCTTTGTTTATGTTTCCATTATTGTCTGGTCGCTTAATATTTGTATTTCTTTACCTTTGGTGTCTTTTATGGGTGGAGTAAGTTAATTGTATCAATTCCTGATCTTTGTTTTACTTCTACTTTGCATATCAGGGCTGTTTTGTTTGTGCCGTGTGGCGGTTGTAAAAGGTCTCCCCGTACATACATTTAATGCTCTTATTTTTCCAATCCTCAGGGATTGCTTATGCAATTGCTTTTCTCTGTTCCATCAATTGACATCCTTTAGATACCTGTTGAAGGTCATTATTAAACCGATGTTCGTTCCTCGTTGTATAACAACTGCTTGTTTGACATCCCTGTACTTTAAGTAGACTATGATGTTTTGTGGGCTTTTGTTGTACCTTCCTTCTATTCGAAGGAATCTTCTTCAGTATTATTTAATAACCGGTATGAACATCGCTTTAGTTTTGACG
This sequence comes from Lucinisca nassula, assembly GCA_963580285.1. Classification (NCBI taxonomy): domain Eukaryota; kingdom Metazoa; phylum Mollusca; class Bivalvia; order Lucinida; family Lucinidae; genus Lucinisca; species Lucinisca nassula. Next base: position 119,641,666 of record OY757022.1, on the reverse strand, counting down.
GTATCACAACCTTATTAACCCACATGAGTATCACAAATACATTTAAAATATCAATATCACCCCTTAGGTTACACTCTGCTTCTTCTGTACGGATTCCCCATTCTATTAAGAACTTTAATACTATGTTGCCTTCGGTATTGGTTAGACCCTTAAATTTGTCTTCTGTAACTTCAGTTAATCTCAAAGGAGCAGGCAATACCAATGTTTTTGGGAGTAGTCTTCGTATAAGACTATCTCCTCTCAAATCGCCCATCCTTCGAAAATATACTAATCCGTGGAAAAGAAGTGGAATGTATCCTAGTATTTCTAAGTGCAATGCCAAGAGGTGCAGATGTTGTTCGCTTTTAAGCACTGCGTCTACCGTTACTTCATCTGTAAACGGTAGACGCTTCTCTGTAGTTATCATGTCTGATTTGACATGACAGTCTACAGATTTAATTTATCTAATTACTTGACGTGCTGCAAACTGTAATATGCAGTACGTCGGTCAAACTAACCGTATGCTTAAAACTAGATTGAACGAGCATTATCGTAGAATGAGTAAGTCTAAGAAAACTGACACTTTCTTGTACCGTCACTTTCGACGTACAGGTCATTCTGTAAATAACATTGTTATACAACCAGTGGAAAAACTTTATTACGATGCAAATTCTACATCTAGATTCAAAATAATCAAAAGACATGAAGCTGAACTGAAATGGATTAAATTTTTACAGACCCCTTTTCCACTGGGATTTAATGACAACATTTATCATGAGGGTAATATTTCCAGAATGCCAGACTTTGATATTTTCTCACTCCTGGAATGTCGAAAACGCAGAACTAGATCTCACGGCACCAGGAAAAATGGTAACTTTAAACGTAAATCACGTGCGTTTAAACGAAACAATACTAGACTGAAGTGACTGTCAATTATATTATTAAATCATGGACGCCACTCTATGCTTTCATTTTTAAGTTCATTACCCGTTTCTGTTTTACGTCTTCTGGGCACCGAGGCGAATAAATTCTACGATAGTTCTCATCAGTTATATGATGCGGCTCTCTTAACTAGAGGCTATACTCAGCATACTCTCCGTCCTTACATTGATTCTGAAATTAATCATAAACGCCATTTCTTCAAAATATCCTTCATTAATAAGGGTATGGATTTTATAGATTTGCCCAGTATCTTCCGTGAGAGATCGGTGCTTTCTTCCATTCCTGCTTATTTTCAAAATACTGAAACACCTATAATTTCTTATAAATATAACAAACCTGTTAGATCTATCATTTTTAATTTCAATAAACTTGTTTCAGATCTTGATATTGATACTAATACTCCTAATTCATGTGATTGTAAAAACTCAAAGTATTGATATCCTGCTGCTGGTCATGTAATTACTGGCAATTTGAAAATTATTCCTGATTCTAGGATAAGGAATATAATTTCCAAAGGACCGAAATATCGGTTTCCTTCTAAAATTGATTTCAGTAAATGTAGAGATAAAATCGCTGCTTCCTTGAATGAATTCGGTAATCGATGGTGTAAGCGAGAGTATGTTGAGCATAAAGCCCTTAAGGACTGGAAACTTAGCATTTTAAAACTAGTGAATAAACGCATTTCTTTCTATTCTCAAAATACTAACTTATTACCTCCTAAGCCCAAGACGTCTTTACGTCATCTTAAACTAGGTATTCAAGAATTTCATAAGAAGTTTGTTTTGGCCCCTGCAGACAAGGCCGCTAACAACGTCGTCGTTGTGTGACGGCTCCACTATGTTAACACGCTTAAGCAGGAGCTTGGTGGTACTAAGGCCTATGAACTTCAGCCTTTAGCTGAAGAGAGAGCTATAGTAGATAAACATGTTTGTCTTTCAGCCACCAAGTTTGCTGTGTGTGTTAACGAAGGCCAAGACAAGCTTCCTACGCTATACTGGTTACCAAAACTTCATAAAAGACCTTACAAAGCACGGTTTATTGCAAATTCTAGCTCTTGCACTACCACTGAACTTTCTAAATTATTAACTTCCTGTCTTACTGCTATTAAAACGCATGTAATTAAATATCGTGATAAAGTCTTTGAAAGATCAGGAAGAAATCTGTTTTGGTCTATAAAAAAATCGAATGAGGTTTTAAATAAATTGACATCCAGACACTTTCGTGCTTCTAGTCTGTCTACTTACGATTTTTCCACTCTTTATACTACACTTCCTCATAAGCTTATAAAAGAAAAGCGATTTTTCCACTCTTTATACTACACTTCCTCATAATCTTATAAAAGAAAAGCTTAATGATTTAATTGAATGGGCTTTTCACAGAGAAGATTCTCCCTATCTTGCATGTAATGTCAGAAATGCATTTTTCACTTCTAAAGAGCATAAGAATTATACACTTTGGTCATGTCAGAAAGTGTGTGATGCCCTCACCTTTCTACATGACAATATTTATATTAGATTCGGTACTAAGTTATTTAGTCAAATTGTGGGTATTCCGATGGGTACTAATTGCGCACCTCTTGTGGCTGATCTGTTCTTGTATTGTTATGAAAGAGACTTCATTTTGTCGCTTTCCATTGATAACCAATCTGAAATTATTGAAGCTTTTAGCTCCACTTCTAGATATTTAGATGACTTATTAAATATTGATAATACCTATTTCGATGGTTTGATCAGTCAGATTTACCCCCCAGAACTTCAGTTAAATAAAGCAAATTCTTCTGATACCGAGGCCCCGTTTTTGGATTTACATCTATCTATTGTAGATGGGTTTGTTACATGCAAAATTTATGATAAACGCGATGACTTTGATTTTGAGATTGTAAATTTTCCTTTTTTGGATGGTGATGTTCCTCGTGCGCCATCCTATGGCGTTTATATTTCGCAATTAATTCGATTTGCTAGAGTGTGTAGCCATGTAACTGACTTCAACACTCGTAATAAATTATTAACGGCTAAACTTCTTAATCAGGGTTATCGGTACCATAAACTACGCAAAGCCTTTTCAAAATTTTATAGACGCCATTCTGATTTAATTTCAAAATTCAATATTGGACTTAAATCTCTTCTGCAACAAGGTCTGTCGGAACCCGAATTTTATGGTGACTTAGTATATAAATTCAGAAAAATATATAACCGCAATGACTTCAGCACCCAATTTCGTAAAATCATTCTTCGATATAAAAAGATTGGGTACAACATGGATATTATACGACAGACTGCATGCATGGTAGTTAACCCAATCACGGTTGGCAACTTTGCTTGCCTCTTTAATTGCACGCCGGTGGGCCATGCCTCAGATTCTATGACGGCTCCAACGTAAAGGCTTATTGAGAATTAGAGAGATCTAATTCAAGGTAATGTTGGTTGGTGCCTGATGCTCTGTCTCTGGTTGGGCCCATCGGGGTCTAACTGTTGGTTTTCTTTTGCTCCAGCATTTCGGTGGTTTCTTGCTGTCGAGTCCTCACCGTTGTCTGGCCTCTGTGGTTCTTTGGGTTTTGTGTTCACGGGGATGTTGCACTGGTGGGTTGGGGGGCCTTCGTGCGGACCGAGCAAATTGTTTGTCTAAATCGCGACGGAAGTAAGGGCGAGGATTGTGGCCACGTGGGATCGATTTAGGCCCCCCAGTGGAGGTCTTCCGCTGACCGTTCCGGGGCGGCTCTTCTGTGGCGATTTATTTATGTTGTTGTTTGTTACTTACTGTGTGTATCACTTGTGTCTTTTATTTTGGATGGCCATATGGCCATTTTGTGGGAAAGTAACTGTCCTTATGGCCTTCCTTTGTTTATGTTTCCATTATTGTCTGGTCGCTTAATATTTGTATTTCTTTCCCTTTGGTGTCTTTTATTGTTGGAGTAAGTTAATTGTATCAATTCCTGATCTTTGTTTTACTTCTACTTAAGTAACTTGCCATGAAATTGTTTAATGTTGTTGTGATCTTACGTTTAAAGGTTAAAAATGATGCGTTTGAAGGTTTGTAAGTTGTAAAGAAAAAACATGAAAAATATTGATGGACAGACGGCAATATGGACAGACAGATGGATGGACAGATTGACGGATGGACGGACAGACAGGGCATTACTATAGGGCAACTGTCAATAACTATAGGACATTTCATTTGACTACCTATAGCGGTTTAAAAAAAAAGATGAAAAAAAAAGTTTTTCAAAGGGCCATAACTCTCAGAGTATTGAAGCTACGGTTACGTAACTTGCCATAGAATTGTGTAATAATAATGAGATCATATATTTAAAGTTTGAAATTGATAGGTTTGACGGTTTGTAACTTAGTAAGAAAAAAAAACATGAAAACTGTTGACATTTTTAATTTTTTCAAATGGCCTTAACTCTGAAAGTATTGTAGCTAGAGTTACGTCACTTGCCATGAAATTGTGTAATGATATTGTAACCTTATATTTAAAGTTTGAGGTTGATGCGCTGGCGGTTTTTAAGTTATTAAGAAAAAACATAAAAAATATGGACGGACAGACGGGTGGACAGACGGACAGACAGGGTGATTACTATAGGGCACCCGCAAATTTATTGAAACTGACTAGGGTCCCGGCTGTGCCATCAGAGGAGTTTGATTTTTTTCAACGGGCCATAACTCTTAGAGTATTGTAGCTAGAGTTATGTTACTTGTCATGAGTGAGTGAGTGAGTGTTTCAGTTTTACGTCCCACCAACAGCTTAGGTCATACGGAGACGGAACCTCGGTTTAAAGACTCATTCGAAAGTCTGGAGAAGCCCGGGATCGAACCTGCGACCCCTGGTTTACAAGGCGAGTAGCGTAACCACTCGACCACGGAGGCTTCTACTTGTCATGTAATTGTGTAATGGTATTGTGACCTTATATCTAAAGTTTGAAGTTGATGCATTTGACGGTTTGTAAGTTATGAATAAAAAATAACGAAAGAGAATTACTATATGGCAACTGTCAATAACTTCAGCTTCATTTTCATTTGGATATCTATATTGGTTTTGAAATTAAAATGAAAACAAAAGACGAAAAAAAAAAATCTTTTTTTTTTTTTTTTCAAAAGGCAATAACTCTCAGAGTATTATATCTAGAGTTAAGTAACTTGCCATGCAATTGTTTAACCTTGTTGTGATCTTACATTTAAAGGTTAAAATAAGCGTTTGAAGGTTCGGAGTCTAACTGTTGGTTTTCTTTTGCTCCAGCATTTCAGTGGTTTCTTGCTGTCGAGTCCTCACCGTTGTTTCATCTCTGTGGTTGTTTGATTATTTTTGTTCCCGGAGATGTTGCACCGATGAGTTAAGAGGCCCTCATGCGGGCTGAACAAATTATGTGTCTAAATCGCGATGGAAATAAGGGCGAGGATTGTGGCCACGTACAACCGATTAAAGCCCCCCAGTGGAATTCGTTTCTGCTGACCGTTCCAAGGCGGTTCTTCTGTCGCGATTTATTTTTTGTTATGGTTTGTCTTTAGGTGTTTGTGTCGCTTGTGTTATTTTATTTTGGATAGCCTATTGGCCATTTTGTGGGAAAGTAACTTTCCTTTTGGCTTTGCGCTGTTGGTGTTTCAATTAGGTCCGTTGATGCATGTTTGTGTTTCTTTCCCTTTGGTGTCTCTGGTGGGAGCTATGGGTTGATTGTATCGATTCCTGATCATTGTCTCTACTTCAATTTTGTAAGTTATATAAAAAACACATGAAAAAATGCTGATAGACAGACGGTCAGATGGACAGACAGACGGACGGACGGATGGACAGACGGACGGACGGACAGACAGACAGGGCATTGCTATAGGTTAACTGTCAATAACTATAGGAAGTTTCATTTAAATATCTATAGGGGTTTTAAAATAAAGATGAAAAAAAAAAAAAAAAAAAAAAGCGAAAACAGCTGAATTTTTTAGTTTTTCAAAGGGCCAATACCCTAAGAGTATTTAAGCTACAGTTACATTTCTTGCCATAAAATTGTGTAATGATAATTAGACCAAAGACTTAAAGTTTGAAGTTGGCAGGTTTGACGGTTTGTAAGTTATTAAAAAACATGAAAATGGGGGCTATTTTCAATTTTTCAAAGCGCCGTAATTCTGACAGTATTGTAGCTAGAGTTACGTAACTTGCTATGAAATTGTGTAATGATATTGTGACCTGAAGTTGATGCGTCTGACGGTTTGTAAGTAATTAAGAAAAAAAAATACAAAAATGTGGACGGACAGACGGACGGACAGATGGACATACAGGGTGATTACTATAGCGGACCCGCAAATAAATTTGCGGGGCCCTAATAAGATATTGTCGTAAGACATTTTTGTGTTAGGCAATAGCATTTTTACGTTTAAATCCCTATTGCCAGTTAAATGGTAATTACGAATTTACGTTAAATAGCTATTGCCAGTTGGCTTGCAGAATCATTTCATTCCGGTTATTACTTTTACAGAGGGGTATAATATAAGAATCTTATATGGATGTGAGGGGAGGATGGAAAAATCCGTCCCGAGGGACACTGTCCGGCTTCACGAGGCTTGCCGGGTGATGCCGGACAGTGATCCCGAGGGACGAATTTTTCTATCCACCCCTGACACCGATATAGGATTCTTTTTCTTGCATACATTCCATTTTTAGCGCGGATTTTTAAATTTGCAGTCACTTCGGTTACCAACGTCCGCCATATTGTGATGACACTACAGGAATGTTTAGTGACGTCACGTAACGTGCATGACGTCAACCTTAACGACAGCGCATACGAAGTCGTATTCAACCAGTCCATTTATAAACACGCGGGGATATTCGATATTTGGTCTGAACACCAGGGTCAGAACATAAATTTCTATCTCAGGGTAAAATCTCGGATTTCTTTGTCTGGTGTGCAAGAATATAAGAATCTTATATGGACGTGAGAGGTGGATGGTGAAATCCATCCCGAGGGACACTGTCCGGCATCACGAGGCTTGCCGAGTGATGCCGGAAAGTGATCCCGAGGGACGGGTTTTTCTATCCATCCCTCACACCCACATTGGATTCTTTTTTTTGCATACCTTCCATTTCATTGCGCGGATTTCTGATGCTGCAGTCACTTGGTTACCAACGTCCGCCATATTGTGTTGACACTGCAGGAATGTTTAGTGACGTCACGTAACGTGCATGACGTCAACCTAAACGACGGCGCATACAAGGTCGTAATCGACCAGTGCATTTATCAAACACGCGATTATATTTGATTTTGGGTCGGAACACCAGGGTCAGAACATAAATTTCTATCCCAGGGTAAAATCACGGATTTTCTTGTCTGGTGTGCAAGAAATTAGTATTCTTATCATATACTTTTATTCCTCGCAAAAGCGGTCTTACGAGTGCTCAGACTCTGTTTTCAGCATAAATGAGAAAATAGCACAATATTTCATTTGCATATTTTAAGGAGGTGAAAGAAGGAAAGAAAGAAAGTTCAAAGTTACATAAGGCACAAGTCATTTTTGGGCTAATTGCAAAGAAAGAAACAAAAAATGGATGAGGAAGTTCCGGTAACCGCATTCTATGTTTTAAAAAGAAGAAAAAAATATCTTTTATTAATTTCACTAGAAATTTACTGTTCTTACAGCCATACATCACGGCAACACGCCTATATAATTTTGACCCTACTAAATCCCTCTTTTATATAGTAAAACTGGGGTTTACAGGTTTACAGCCTCGTTAGTTCTTAGAATCTATGTTTGGGACAGAAATATGAAAAATATCGGAATTTTTGTCCGCAAATTTTCAATTTATTTTGTGGTAAAATTTTCCACTATATTCGAAAAGGCGATTTTTGGTAATGAATATTCCATTGCATTTGATAGCCGTGTTTTAATAATGTAATGTTTTTAGCGAGTAGCAAAGAATAGATAAAATATAGAGAGTCTTTAGTGAAGAACGACAACAGGCAACTGATCTTTGCAAGCTGCATTTTTGGTAGCATATATATTGTTATATTAGATGGATATATGCCACCTGTCAGAAACAACCACAATTTACCATATGTGCATAATCATTCAGATCATTAGTTTATTTTATTTTCGGCGTTTCATTTTATTTTAGGCTGAATAGCAATAAGATATTGTCGAAAAATATTTCGGTGTTAACCATTTTACTGGCAATAGCGATTTTACATTAAAATGGTAACTGGTAATGGCGGTTTTACGTTAAAACGGTTAACTGGCAATAGCACTTTTAACGTGAAACTGCTATTGTCAATTAGTTTAATCATATTTATTGCAACTCAATAAATGCAAGGGGTTGGGCCACAAGTTCTCACAACATTAGTAACGCCCCCCCCCCCTCCCTACAATGAAAAGCATAGCAAGTAATTGCACGTGAAAATAGCAATAAAAATATAATATTCATTTTTTTTTTTCATAGAGAAAATGCAAATACTATGTCTGTATAATAATACTAATAATTCACTAAAACACTAAATGAAGCAGAGAATATATATGTACATTAAACAGTTTTCTTGAAAATGTGTTGACTAGAATTTAAGAAAACTGTATATGCATATAAATAAAGAAGAAAGAAAATATAATATGTGTTGTGTGAGTGTGTGTGCCTTAATACGAGCCTGCTTGCGTGTACGCGCGCGCGTATGTGTGTGTGTGTGTTAAAGAAGTTGAGTGAATCAGATGGCAGGGGTGGAACGGACAACATCATGTAACATCTGCGACATCGACCACATTTTTCTACAATAACAACAAAAACAGAATATCCATGGTTCACTACTTTCTTTGCTCTGTAACAAATCTTCCAGAGCTTTTTATATATGTTTGGACTGCAATGAATAGAGGAGTATTCTCTTGGGCTGTTAGGTTGTCGTTTTCGAAAAGGCGTTTGTCGATACTCAGAGGGTGGTAATTTCATGTTGCATGAAACAGTGTCATGCGTGCATCTGGGTACTTGGGGAAATTGAAGAAGAAATGGTCGGCATCTTCCATTCTAAAACCACAAGCTACAAGCAGGTTTATCACATACGTGATTTATGTAAAGGTCATTATTTAAATTGCTACATTGGTTTCTGATTCTTGCATGCAAAATAGAAGTAGAGGCTATGATCAGGAACCGATAAAATTAATCCACAGCTCCCATCAGAGACGCCAAGGGGAAAGAAACACAAACATGAGGCAAAAGACCCCAACGGAAACACCAACAGCGGAAAGCCAAAAGGACAGTTACTTTCCCACAAAATGGCAAAAATAAAATAACATAAGCAACACAAACACCCAAAGACAAACCATTACAAACATAAACCGCGACAGAAGAACCGGCTCACTGGGGGTTGGTTAAATCGATTTTACGTGGCCACAATCCTCGCCCTTACTTCCGCCGCGATTGGGGCAAATGATTTGTTCAGTCCGCATGAAGGCCTCCTAACTCATCAGTGCAACATCTCCGTGAACACAAACATCAAACAACCACAGAGATGAAACAACGGTGAGGACTCGACAGCAAGAAACAACAGAAATGCTGGAGCAAAAGAAAACAAACAGTTAGACTCCGAGACAGAGCATCAGGTACCAACCAACATAAGCCTTTACGTTGGAACCGTCATAGAATCTGAGGCCTGACCCACCGGCGGGCAGTTAAAGAGGGAAGCAAAGTTGTCAACCGTGATTGGGTTAACTAACATGCATGCAGTCTGTCGAATAACAATTAGGTTGTACTGACCAGTACCTTTCCCCACATAAACAGAAATGTGGGACACTGGAACAGTCTGTGCAGAGTTTTTTAATTTTATTTTTGAAACATGACAGGCTGCTAGATGAACGGGTAACTTCATCAAGTCAGTTCCATTGAGAGATATGGTAATATACAGGATTTACGTGCAATTTCTATTCTGGTAAAAGGAACAGTTAAATTATTATTGGTGCGAAGAGGATAATTTGATACATCTCTTACGAAAGGTGAAATAAGGGCGCCTTTATATTTTGGAACCAGCTCATTTACCGCTTTATACATAAATGCTAGTTTTTGTTCAGTACGTTTGGTTTTAATAGACCCCCTCCCCATCCCCCTCCCCCCCCCCCCCCACACACACACATTCTGCATAGTTTAGCTAATGAAACAGAACGGGTTAAGCCCATAACAATTCTGGCAGCTTCGTTTAGGGGTTTTTCCAAATAGTGTACAATTATCCCAAACTACTGCAGGGTAACACATAAAAGATATAAATTTGATTTAGTACAACTGCTTTGAAACAGTATTTCAGTTTACACAGTTATTATTATTATTTCAGTTTAATACCAATGACTTTGGAAGAACTAATAACAATATTTTCTATATGTTTATGCAACTGGTCCTTGTTACTTAGGGATAAACTTAAATGTTTGTGATCTGAGACAAATTTAATTGGAATACCATCCAGAATTATGTGGGGGCAAGTTAGCAGAGTACTTTAGAGTGAACAAGATAGCTCATCACGAAAACACGCCTATATAATTTTGACCCCCTTGAACACCACTTTTATATAGTAAAACTGGGGTTTCTAGGGGTATACCTTATTTTTCTTATTTCTGCTCAAAAATATAGATTGTGGGCACTCGTTAGAACCGCCTCATTTCTGCTCAAAAATATAGATTGTGGGTACTCGTTAGAACCGCCTCAATGAGGCGGTTCTAACGAGTGCCCACAATCTATATTTTTGAGCAGAAATAAGAAAATATCACAATTTTTCGTCCTAAAATTTTCATTTTTTCGGCGATAAGGGTGGCATTGTATTTGTATAGGCGTGTTTGCGTAATGAACTGTCAATAGTCACTTATTCCTTATTCGCAATTGATACTTGTTGGATTTCGAAACATATACCATAAGGCTTAGAAGTAAAAGTGATTATGAGTGGGCCACATGCAAATATTCTCTTGCACCGCGTCGCAAAGTTCTATGCAGCTGAAAATCGAATAAGAAAAAAAAAAAAGAAAAAAAAGAAAAAAAAGAAGAAATTTAGGTTTGTTTCTGTCTTCCGTACCGAGTCTTTATTTAGCATATGTACGTAAAGTCGACTAATTTGATGGGAGTCGAACCGTGAAGTCGACTTATTTTGATATGACTGAAAATGAACCTTTACTGATATGAGCCTTTATAAAAAAAGGTTGAAAATATAATTAATGAATGAGGAATAAGGAATAATGAAAAAGGAATAAGGAACACGGACTAAGGAACCAACTTTTAAAACACTCATTAGTGTAGGCGCGTTTCCCATTACGAAAACACGCCTATACAAATACAGTGTTACCTTAATCGCCGAAAAAAAGAAAATTTTTAGATGAAAAATTATGATATTTTTCTGATTTCTGTTCAAAATATAGATTGTGGGTACTCGTTAGAACCGCCTCATCGAGGCGGTTCTAACGAGTACCCACTATCTATATATTAGAGCAGAAATAAAAAAATAAGGTTTACCCCTGTAAACCCGAGTTTGTCTATATACAAGTGGGGTTGGAGGGAGTCAAAATTATATAGGCATGTTTTCTTGATGGTAATGCCTATGCACAGTGACGAAGCCAGGTATTCGTAACATGCACGTATTTACGCCATGTCATACAAACCGTGTAATGAACACACCGCAAAGTTATATATAAAAACTGGGGTTTTACAGGGGCATGCAGTATTTCCTTATTTAAGATAAAAACATAAATTGTTGGTACTCTTCCTTTTGGACTCAAAACAGATTGTGGTACTCGTTATAACCGTCTAATCGAGGCGCAAATCTGTGTTTTGGACTAGAAATAAGAAAACTGTCATAATTTTTCCCGCCATTTTAGCGCACAGCGTGTTAAACCATTTCAGACTGGAACCCTCCAAACGGATACCTTGGCAAACAGTGCAGGCCCAGATGAGACGCCGCAGAACGCGGCGTCTAATCAGGGCCTACACTATTTGCAGAAAGTTCAGCCATTTTCCAAATCAATTTTGAAGATACCACAACCTGTCACCCCTAAATCTAGAAATGGACTACTGCTATATATAAGGAGGAAGATTCCTGTTGGTTCACGGTGTGTTAACGCAATGCTTACCTACTACAAAGGAAAACATGTAGATTCCGCTGACTGGGCAGATAAACGTCCCCGTAGTTTGGCTGAATACATTGGCTGGTTCGTTTATTAGGACACGGTTGAATGCAATGGCCTCATTTGCAAACGTCCTTGTCTCGTCTAGATATGCCGAAAAAGCAACGGAAGTACCTGCTAAAAATAAATAAATAAATAAATAAAATAACAATATGCCACATAATAGCTTCGGGTAAGAAAACTTCAAATTAAACTTGAAAGATACACTGTCAAGCCGAGAACGCATTACGCAAACACGCCTATACAAATACATTGCCACCTTTATCGCCGAAAAAATGAAAATTTTAAGAAGAAAAATTGTGATATTTTTCTTATTTCTGCTCAACATATAGATTCTGGACACTCGATGAGGCGCTTCTAACGCGTACCCACAATTTATATTACAGAGCAGAAATAAGAAAAATAAGGTTTACCCCTTTAAACCACAGTTTTCCTATATAAAAGTGGGGTTCAAGGGGGTCAGAATTATATAGGCGTGTTTTCATGATGGAGCCATCTTAGCATGACCTTCTAAACAAGATACCCATGGGCCACTATGCTTACCAGAGCACTGGTGGACACTGCTCACTGGCAGCCATGTATTTTAACATGATATGATTATAATCTACGGAGTATAAAGTCTCCAAACGAACCCCCATACCCAACTAAGCACCATGTGGACTCTGTATCCGAAATATTAGGCATTTTTTGGAGCAGATGGGGTGGGGCATGGACCCAATTGAGCATGGTTGTTGTCACTGAATGCACCATATCATAAGGAACTAGAATAAATATGGTTTAGGGGTTGGAATCTGTACGGTTCCTGAGGTATAAAGCCTTTTTAGCAGTCGAAGGGTTGAGGCATGGCCCCGCCTGACACAAGGAAAGCCCAAGATTTTTGTCACTGAATGTGTCTTATCATAAGGACCAAGAATATATATGGTTTAGGGGTGGGGATCTGAACATTTTCTGGGAAGTAGAAGTGTGGGGCATGACCCGGGCCACACCAGAGGCCCCATGTTGGTGCCACTAAATGTGTCTTATCAAAAGGAACATGAATATGTTTGGTTTAGAGGTAATGTTCTAAACAGTTTTCTCAGATATTTAGCCTATTGTGAAGTGGATGGATTGGGCATCTCCGGTGACCCCTAGGTTGGTACCACTGAATGTGTCTTATCATAAGGAACAATAATATATATGGTTTAGGGTGAGGATCTGAACGGTTTCTAAGTTATTGGGCCTTTTACGCAGTGGAGAGGGTGGGGCATGGCCCCATGCCCCCAGCACCCCAAGGTTGGTATCACTGAATGCCTCTTTTCACAAGGAACAAGAATATATATGGCTTGGTGGTGTGTGGGTGGGGGGGGGGGAGAGGGGGGGGGCGTGAATCTGAAGGGTTTCTAAGATATATGACCTATTATGAAATAGAGGGACCCCCTGGGATCTCCAGGTTGTCATAAAAGCATATGGCTGAAAGAGGTCTACTTAACAAACATTTTTATAAAAATATCTGCAAAGGTTTGGCAGTAAATGCCATTTTTCTATTTTCGCAATTATAAGTCTATGCAAAAGCAACCAAACTAAAATGCCGACGTTAATAAATAACACAAACTTTCAATCCCTGAACCTAAGGATGCTACAGATGAAATTGCGGCCCAATCGGCCCAGTGGTTTCAGCCGAGATGTCGTTTGAAAGTGTTGACGCCATATGACGTCAGACAGCAGACGACGACGACGGACAACTGCCTATCCTATAAGCTCGACAGGAACCTTCGGTTCTGGTGGACTTAAAAAACACAAAACCTGTTGAGGCAAATATGGTTCATATTTTCATAAAGTCGTAGCCTCACAGAGCATATGGTGTGCGAGGAGATGATTTTTTTTAGGTTTTTTTCTACTTTTTTGCATTTTTGTATCCATGGTAACCAATAAAATGAGCAATAGGCCTAAAATCATATGGCAGATAGTAGAAACATTCCTATGATATCTGCAAAGTCTTGGTAGTTAATTTCATTTTTCAATTTTCCCCGTTATATAAGTCAATGGAAAATCTAAGTTGCCATAGCAATCAAAGTGAAGAGCCAAATGTCATAAAAACACAAAACCCATGTAGGAAAATATGGTTAATACTTTTATAAAGCCTCAGCCTCATAGAGCAGATGGTTTCTGAGAAGATGATTCTTTAAGTTTTTTTTTTTCTATTTTTTTTTTTGCATTTTGGTTTCCATGGCAACCAATAAAAATGAGCACTAGGCCTCCTTATATATTGCAAGTGTCTATTTAAAAATTAGGGGTGTCAGATTGTGTTTTCTTCAAATTGATTTGGAAAACGGCTGAATATTTGGCAAACAGTGTAGGCCCTAATCAGACGCCATGTTCTGCGGCGTATGATCTGTGTTGATGTAAATATGATGAATGTAATATTTTCATAAAGTCTCAGCCTCATAGAGCAATATGATTTCTAATGAGATGATTTTTTTTTTTGTTATTTGTTTTATTTTGGTTTCCATGGCAACCAATCAAAATGAGCAGTAGGCCTTAAAGGTGCATTATTGAGCTGTCCGGAAAAAAGTGCTTATTTTTTTTTTTACATATATCGGGTATTTTTTGTTTAAATAATACAAATGAATGAGTTTTATGTAATATTGCGAACAATTATGATCACAGGTTAAGTTTTATGAGACGGTTTTCCTAACTATGCTACGAACACAGTAGTCTATTTTAATTTCGCGACAAAACTACAACGCGCGTGAATAATGACGTCATGCGGTAAATACCTAGAAAGGTATGCAGGGATCATCTCAACATCGTTACACACAATTGTTGTGACAGAAATCGTAGATCGTAGTATAGTGAAATTCTTTTAAACTTTTTATGCGAATTCCAATGTGTAAAATGGAATGAAATTCCGTCATTCTCTCTCTCTCTCTCTCTCTCTCTCTCTCTCTCTCTCTCTCTCTCTCTCTCTCTCTCTCTCTCTCTCTCTCTCTCTCAGCATGCCATGGCGTACACGTTCCCCTGTGCTCTCTCTCTCTCTCTCTCTCTCTCTCTCTCTCTCTCTCTCTCTCTCTCTCTCTCTCTCTCTCTGAAAGTGCTATGGCCAACATGTTGCTAAGTTTTTTTTCTCTCACTCATTATGGGCTAAATGTTGAAACAGTGGGTCAACATCGGGCAGAGAGCGATACGACGTCGCCCATGTCGTATCGCTCTCGGTCAGACGCACCGTTCATGCGATTTACTCTCTCTCTCTCTCTCTCTCTCTCTCTCTCTCTCTCTCTCTCTGTGGGCCCTTCATGTTGCTCATTCGTCTCTCTCTCTCTCTCTCTGGCCTCATGTTGCTCATTAGTCCTCTCTGTCTCTCTCTCTCTCTCTCTCTCTCTCTCCGTGGCCTACATGTTGCTCATTGCTTTCTTATCGTGGCCTACATATTGTCCATTCTCTCTCTCTCTCTCTCTCTCTCTCTTTCTCTCTCTCTCTCTCTCTCTCTCTCTCTCTCTCTCTCTCTGAGTGTGACGCGCATGTAGCTAAGTGCATGGTATCTAGGTTTTGACGGTGCCAGAGGATCCAGTTAGGTCTTTTTTTTTAATTTCGCGACAAAAATATAGAACTCCGTGAATGACGTCATTCTCTCCCTCTCTCCTCTCTCTCTCTCTGAAAGTGTTTTTGTATGATTTGAGGTTTAACGTCCCCGTCAACACTGTAAAGGTCATAAGATCATTTTGGAGACGTTGTTTTCAATTTTGTGGGACTTTTACTCGACATTTGGATGAAATGACATCTCAAGCCCTGTCGCCCAATGAAACCAATAGGGTTTATTAGCGTGTACGGTCCGCCTCGCACCGCGGTTCCTGGACAGGCTTAGATCGTCTAAGCGGTTTACCAGTACTAGTGTGTGGGCCGGATCAGCTCTGCGTGGAAGCATTTGCAGCCCATATATTTCTTCAAGCCCCTATGGGCTCTGAAAGTGCCATGTCCAACATGTTGCTCAGTGTTCTCTCTCTCTCTCTCTCTCTCTCTCTCTCTCATCTCTCTCTCTCTCTCTCTCCTCTCTCTCTCTCTCTCTCTCTCTCTCTCTCATTATGGCTAGCGCACCACATTGGGCCAACATCGGGCCGACAGCGATACGACGTCGCCATGTCGTATCGCTGTCGGCCCGACGTAGGCGTAGTTCAGATGATTCACACACACACACACACACACACACACACACACACACACACACACAC